>CM035231.1:5400534-6000534 GCA_020226215.1 Sindora glabra | reverse complement strand
CATGCCACTTGCTTTATGTGTTATCTTAAACTTAGTAAAATAATTTCTATTTTTTCTTACATTAGGACATATGGCTCATAGAGGCATAAGTTTTGATGCTTCACAATTTTATTGTAACTTATAATTTTTACACCATCATATTTTGCATTAATGCATAAAACTTTGAGAGATTCTAGAATAATAACCTAGTATGATATTTATTACCAAATTTGAGATAGCACGTATAGTAAGAGATAGCATGTCCTTGCATTTAAAAATAAGGACAATTAATGGCTTATAACAAATGTAGTAATTATGCAATATGAAGGAATTACAATTTGTATAAGGATGCCATCTATATTTATTGTAATTAAAAAGTATATTGTTCATTATAAATAATAAGTTTTTCTTTATATGTGTTCATCTACTAATATAGAATTAAATAAAATTGTAGAATTAATTTTTGTAATGCAAAAAATGAATTTCAATGCTAACAATTCACTAAAAGTAACTTAAATAAAAAATAAAAAAAGATTAATTTACAAAATGATGTTAGTATTCTTTACAAGATTTAAACTTAAAACATATAATATTGTTTCTTGTATGCATATGTGATATATATGTAAGTTGTGTTTTCAAATTCTTGATTGATATATATATATATATATATATATATATATATATATATATATGTGTGTGTGTGTGTGTGTGTGTGTGTGTGTGTGTGTGTGTGTGTGTGTGTGTGTGTGATATAGACTAGAAATTGTAAATTCTAATGTATATGAAGTGTCCAATTGAATCATTTTTACTCTAATATATACATATATGTCATATTTGGCCATTCTGGAATGACTTTAAAAAGATTTTAGGATTGTTCCAAAATAGTTATAGAAAAAGTTGCACAAAAGAAAAGAAAATTTAATAAGATGATATCATTGTATTAAAGGTGATAATTTTTTTATAAATTTAACATGTAATATTAAATTTAGATGTCACTTTATTACAAAAACCAACATGAAAAATTAGGTGAAGGGCATGGATTAAAAATGAAAATGTTAAAACATGGCACTAGTTGTAAATAAAAAGAGTGAAGTATGGTACTATTTGTAAATTTTATCCTAAAATTTTTCTAACCCTAAAATAATTCTCTATCTAATAAGATATACCCTCTTTCTAAACATAACATGATTCTTTTTGATTTTGTATTTTTGCTCACTAATTATTTTGTAAGATTACAGCTTAGTTAGCTTATTGCTAAATATATGAGGTTCATTGCTCAATAAAAAAGCTCAAAATATAATTGCGAGGATTTTTTTTCTCTAGTGTTTATTTTTGCAATTTTTTTTCTATCTTTCTATTTGATCTTATTTTATTACCTATCATTTTGATGCAACTTTTATAAGTTTGCACAGGCATGAAATTTGATCTCATTCATCTTCTTTGGCATTTTGTTGTATTATTTACTATGTTTTCATACAGAAATATGTAACACATTAATTTTTTATGAATACTTATTGCATTTATAGGTATTATTTTCAAAAGGCTTTTTTTAAGGAGTGTAAACTTTACATATTAAGCTATAAGTATCAAGATAGATTTAGCAAGATACTTATCTCTTATTATGGTATTATATATAACCTTTCACTATTCTTAATCTTTTATTATTTAATTTATTCTTTAAAATTATTTACATGTGGATTCTTCAAAGTAATAAAAGATGTTGTTTTTTATATCTAGTTATGCATGTAAGAGAAATGGGGAGGATGGGGTAGTGAGGAATTGGGGGCCAAGGAATAGGGACAAGGTTAAGGTTTAGGATAAAGGAGTGAGGACCTAGACGTCAAGATTTAGTTAGGAAGGTTGGGTAGACATACAATGTTAGATATTTAAATAAATTGATGTAGTATTTAGGTTATTAGAAGTTAGTTTTTAGAAAGTAAACAACATTTAATTTTATTTCTCAAGATTAAAGATACATGAATAATATTAGTTTTCATGGAATAAAAGAAGACATTATTATTCTATTTTATGATAGTTTACAAACTGATGTTAAAACCATATATACTATGATAGTCGATTACATTTTAATTGCTTTTCAACATAGAATCCCCTAAAAATCCAACATCAATCAACTACCTATAGTAATGTGTCTCAAATACAATAAACTAGAAAAAAAATAAAGAATAATAGATTTATTTAGGTCTATGACGTGATCTTAAGAAGCAAAGAAGAGCTTCTATATATATATTAGAAGGGTTAATCACTAAGAACAAGGACAGAAAGGATCAAAGAAGGCCTTCAACAGTTGATTGAAGAGGCCTCAGAGCATCAAAAGGAAGGCTTGGAAGGATTTCATAAATGGTTCATATGTATTTTGTTCAATAAAGATTAGTAATCAATTACTACATTTAAAGCTCATTTTTGCCTTCCAATAATTGAATATAGTATTCAAATACTACTTCATTTCTAGATCATAGTCGAGTAGGGTATTCAATTAGCCATGTTATGCTAATGTGGAAATTCAGTCGAACAGGCTTGATTAATTGTTTCTTATGTTTTTAAACATTTAGTTTTTTTATTTGTTAATTCACTTTGGCCTATTATTTAATCACTTTATTTTTTTTTAAAAAAATAATAATTTAATTAATGTGTTAATGTTAAGCCTATTTGAGTTGAATTGAGCCCAATTAACTGAAGTTAACTTTAACTATATGACAAAGCTTGTTCCTCATTAATGCAACAATCAATTTAGAAATTAGAATTGAGATAAGTTTTCTCTCTTTGGTTCTTACAAGAACTTTAAAACTTATCAAGGGATTCATTTTTTATGGCATCTAAATCTATCAGTCATCATTCCCTTTCTTCCCTATTCTAGAACATGGCATGAATGTCCTTCTATTTTTTATTTTTAGGAGGATCCTTGACATTTTTGGATTATTCATGGGTTCTTTATGATTGGTTTGCATTAGGTTCACATCATTTAGCATTCATGCTCCTTAAATTCATAGTATTTGGTTATCAAAGCTTACTTCCTAATCTTTAGGTTTATTTTGTTTTAATTTTATTTTTGTAATTTTGATGTCACAACCTAACTCAATTGTGATCAGTGTGGATCCCGATATCTAATTTCTATAAACCTTAACATTATTCACCTTAATTTATCTAATAGAAATTTCTAAATTTCTATAAATCTTAACATTATTCACCTCAATTTATCTAACAGAAATTTCTATATTTCTAAGGGACTCAGAATTTATTTTAAATTTTACATAAAAATAGATAGATTTTCCCCTTTTTTTGGACATTTTTTAAGGGTCACATGCCCTAAAATACAATGCGTGTATATTTCTCAAATATGACAACAACAAATATACACATAATATTATACAATTTTAAACTTATACATAGATAAACAATTCAATGCATCTAATGTTGAATCAACAACATCTTTATCTCAAATTTTGATCCTAATCCAACTATCAAGATCCTTTAACAAAGTAGTCTTGATTCTCCATAGATGCAATAAGGCTTGAAGGCATTAATCTTAACCTAAAAACTTTGAAAATAAAATGAAGTGAGTTGTGAAAACTTAGTGAGCATATATCTACCACTACTAATTCTAAGTTCAAATATATTAAGTAATCGCATATCATGTAAGAATTTATTAAGAAGGATAAATGTATTTAAAACTTCCTGAGTTTTTGAAATGTATGAAACCAAACCTCGAGTTGAGTGTTCACTTGCACATAACTTCATATATCATAGTAAACTTAACTATTCATTGGTACCTAATATCACAATCATATCACACATTGCCCATTTCAAGTGGTCATCACATTCACAATTAGCAATTAAGGCTTAGCCACAATTGGATCAACACAACCAAATCAAATTCTTGCAAACATATCAAGTAGCAAAATCGAATCATGAATAAGGCTTTAATATCTCATAACCAATCATAATGAACATACATACAACTATCCTTTACCTTATGTGTAATGTCCTGAATTTTTAATTCTATCATTTGAATTTCTAAATTCTAAGGTCGTAGAAATGAAGAGCACGTTTGAATTAGCTTGGTGGGTGAATCTTAAGTTGAAAGGAATTAAGTGTAAGGGTAATCAAAATTTTGAAGGAAAAAAGGATAGTAGGAAAAGAATTAATTTTCCTAAACAATATAGATGATCAGAGGAGGTTAGAAAACCCTAAAAAGGGAAGTTATCTAAGTCTGACAGTGTAAGAAATTTTAAACAGACAGAAACCCTATGGACTAAATTGCAAAAGTGCAAAATCGGTGTGGTTAAAGTGTAAAGAACCAAGAATTTGGGATCTAATATGAATAACTAAGATTTTAGGGTGTAATATGTGATTTTATTTAGTGTGACCAATAGACACATGACAAGTGTCATTATTAGAGAAAAATGGCAAGAATAGCCTTACTAATTGGTGAAAAAGGACTAAAATACACTTGAAAATTTTAAAAAGGACCAAAATACCCTTGAAGCTTCATGAAAGCTCTTCTTCCTTCTCTATTCTTCTCCAAGCTATAGAACACCTCCATGAAAGCACCAAAAACGTGCAAGAGAGAGAAAACTTCTTTTGACTTTTTCACTTAAATATAGTGAGAATTAAGCTTAGTTGTAGAAGGGAAAGTTGCTCCTCTCATCAAGCTCTATCTATTGGTGTGTTTAGATTGAAGAAAGCTCAAGTTTGATCCAAGTTTGGTGAGCTCTAAGTGAGGATTTTCAAGTTGCAGCAAGAGGTAAAAATGTTCTCCTCTAAAAGCTCTTTAATGTATTCTTTTTAGTTTCTTGAAATTTTGATGTTGATGTGGTCAAAGGTGGTTAACCATGGAGTTTTGGATGAGTTGAACATGTCTAATGGTATTTTGGATGTTGTTATGTTGATCTATAGCTTTGGTTTGGTGTAAAAACAACAGGAAACCATAATGTACACACTAGGATTTTAGAGGCATAATGGTGCATGTGTGGTTTTGGCATGATTTATTTAGAATTTGGCTAAGTTGATGAAACTTTGAATTATGAAAGTGTGTATGAAACTTCCCTTTTGAGAAGCCAAAACCATGAATGTGGAAAAGAAGGAGATTTAGCCATTTAAATTGTGTTTTTAGAAGATTGGTAATGTACACAGGGTATAACACTTCCCGTGTTGTACCCCGTGTTCTTCATCGAAGGCTGATCAGTATGTTACACGGGGTGCGACACTCCCCGTGTTTGCCTCAGAACTGAAGGACAGTAAGATACATGGGGTATGACACGTCCCGTGTTTACCCCCGTGTTCTTCTCTGAGTTATCCAGTGAAGCCTCGAAGTAATCCAGAAAGAAACACGGCCCTAAACACGGGGTTCCCATACTCCATGTTCTTTGTCAAGTGAACAATTTGGTTTTGATTCTTCACGATTTGCACGGTTTTGCCTCCGGATCCTTTTCTAATGCATATATGTGTCATTTCAAAGCTTGAAAATAGAATATAGAGCATCTAAAATGATGAAACACATAGAACTTAAGTGCATTTGTGCATTTATCAATGTGGAGGAAGTGAAGAATACATGAGGTTTAAGGAAAATGATGATGTTCTAATAAGAACTATGATGTGTATTTATGTAGACTAAGAAGTTACAAGTTAGGAAGGCAAGGGGAATTGTAAAGAAGTTTTTAAGTGAGGGCAAAGGAAACATCACTATTGGAAGCTTATAAAAGGTAGCTAGCTTTATCCTTAAGCTCTGTTTTCTATTTACATGATTTTCTGTATATTATGTCATTGTATGAAATGTGTATGAAATAGCTGTGTGTACATCCCGGGAAGACAGTAAAAAGCTGTGTGTGAGGCCTATGGCCCGAGTTCCCCAGGATGATAATGAAATTGCTGTGTGCGGTACCTATGGCCCGAATACCTCGGGAAGACAGTGAAATGCTGTATGTGAGGCCTTTGGCCTGAGTACCCCGGGAAGACAGTGAAATTCCTGTGCATGAGGCCTAGGTACGATTATCTGTGATGGCCATCTAGATATCTATATGAGTCCTTGAATGGGCTTGATGATTGCTATGTGTGATGCACATTTCTTACAACGATACGGAAGGAGATGATAAATGATTAATTGATTTTGAAATGTACGTTTTATTTGCTTAAGGATCTGGAATGGCTTGATATATTTTTTTTTATAGTAATGGCTAGCTACTGGGAAACTCTGTTTCTTATGTTTTTGTATTGTTACTCACCATTCTAGGTGATGCTTCTAGAGACCCTCTCGACAAAGGAGAATAAAGTTTTGAAGTTGTATTAAAAATGATTATATAGTTGGTGATATTGTAAGTGATGGATGTGTGTTTTGTAAGTTGAACTTTTGGCATAATTACATGACCCTTGCCTATATTGTATGAAATACAGAAATTTGAGGTATTGTGAGCTAGCTTAGAGTAGAAGGCAAATTAGTATGCATTAATTACCTATTTTAATGAGGATTAAGGTGTTAATAAGTAAGGGAGTTACATTATGAGTCAATCTTATATCATTTATAATTGTTTGTTAGGAATTTCTTATCCAAATTTTGCATCATTGCCCTATCATAGTTTATAATTTCCATTGCCAATCGTGACATGATTCACAAATAATATTCATATGAAAGCCTAGCTTATATATTATAATTGTTCATAATACATTTAGTGCAAGGTAACTAACTCATGAGAGGGCAATATCAAAGCATACAACAATACATTTATATAAAATTACCACTATATTCACTTACATGGCCATACAATGAGACTTACTCATAACCAATTAATGGTTAAAGACATCACTATTTTACTTTCTATGCATTACATCTCCATATTTACTCAATAAATAACTACTACTTTATCACAAATATTAATACTATATCATTCATACTTACATAGTTACAAGGATAAGTTAATGATAATTCACACTCTAAAATTATGCCTTTAAGAATTCACATGTGGATGTATAAGTAAACCATGCTACTTATGAAAAAGATTATAGACACTTCACATGAGCTAAAACATCATTAAAATATTAGTCTAGGGTAAAAATATATTCACCTAGTAGGATCCACCTATTTCGCTTACTTTGAAGCATCTAAGTCCAACTTTCTCTCATTTTGCTATTTATAATTTTACAAGAATAATTTATAAATAAATAACATACTTTATTAACTTTATATCATGATATACCAATAATCACAATTATTAACTTCTTGTACAGGTGAAAATATTAGAACTTAAAGCTCTAGAATAGCTCACTTGATGTTTCTTAATCATTCTAAATTATTGCATTCCTTTATTTTAAAAAAACTAAAAAATTCATGTACATGACAACTTTCTAATCCAAAGTATAAAATAATCAAGATATAGGATTCAGATGATATGAACTGTCCCACACTTTTGAATATAAAATCCTTATTATATTAATACTACATTGAAAGCAAAGGTTCTCTAAATCCAATTTAAATTCTCCATAATATTAAAATATAATACTTTAAAGAGGCTTTACTCATACTATTTTAGCACTTTGTAGCATGAAGATATTATTTTTCAAAAACATTGCTAGGAATCTTATCATGACCTATCTTGATTGTGATTGGTGTGAATCCTGTTACTAGCTTTCACAAACTTTAACAATTTTTATTCTTTTACCTAACAGGAGTTTCCAAATTTTAGAAGAATTTAAAATTTTATTTTAAAATTTTTACAAAAAATAAACAAAATCTCTCTTATTTTTGGAGGTTTTTTAAGGGCCACACACCCTAAGATACAACATCTATATTATTTTTTAGATACGACCATAATCATACATATACACAATACAATACAATTTCAAATTTACACACACATAAACGATTTAACACATCAAATGTTGAATCAATACTATTTTTATTCTCAAATTATATTCCTAATCCAACAATCCTAACTATCAAATCCTTAATCCATGTTGTCTTTGCTTCTCCAAGGATATAACAAGTTCAAATATGCTTACCATAACCTGAAACAATTAAAGATACAATAAAGTGAGTTTCAAGAAGCCAGTAAGCATATATCTACCAATATCTTGCAAGTGATCAATTTTATATATAATAATCATAAGATAATCATGTACTAAATTAGAAAACATTGGCAAACCCATTTCCTATATTTCTAAAATATGTGTAACCATGCCTTGAAATGGAAGTTCACTTGCACATGACTTAAACTCTATTTCTTATAGCATAATCTTAAGAATCTCAACTTTTTGTTAGAACTCAAAATCATATACTACCCATTCTGGGTAGGCATCACACTCACAAATAGCCATTAAGGCTCAAATGCACACAAATCATCATAATCACATCATCAGTAGAAGTCAATCATAAATAGTCACATTATATCACATATTTGAATATAGTAAACATATATATAACTACTCTATGGTATCAAGGTCAATTATATGCTTCTCTCAATAATTAGTCGGGAATTTCTTATTCGACTCTCAAATTCATCTTATATTCTTTTCAATTATTAATTGAGAATTTCACATCCGACTCTTATATCAATTCTATATACTTCAAAATGATTTGCTGGAAATTCTTTATCTGACTTTCCCACTATCAATCACCATTCATAATTTTCAATGTCACTATTAATATAATCCTCAAATAATAAACATAGGAGAGCTCAACTCCCACATCATAATTATATATAGCATTGCAATACCAAGTCATAGTTTTATCACTAGACAATATCAAGCATATCGCAGATATTCCTATACAATATCATTAAGTTTAATTACAATCCATCAATAGTTATTGCTACTATTACACTTTTACACTTTAATCAATTGTCATTCATCAATAGTTAATTTCTCCTATATCATAAAATTAAGCTTATATAATAAATATGAAACTTATATTACTAATAAGAAGAATACAATTAAGTCATTTTATATTACAATAAAATCAACGATAGGATATATACTCACTTGATGATCTGCATCCACTTGGACATTTTGAAGGATCTATAATAACTTTTTTACATTTTTCTCCTAATATCATCATTTACAAATATAAATTATAATTATATAAACTTTCCTATCTTTTTTCCACTTATTATAAATTTTTATTACAATAAAATTTTTATTGAAATAATAATAATAATGATCATATAATAGTATCCTTTATTATTAGTTTCTTGTATTTTCTAACACAAGCTTAGGTGAACACCATATTTTATGAGTTCACTAAACCACCTTTAGAACATCAAAGTATTAGCTTTTAAGATAGAAATATACTCTAAGTGTAATAACCCAATATTCTAGAATCTCAAATTATACACTACTCATTTTTAAAAGCATTACTGTATTTCCAATACGCATGAAAATAAATTTCTCTTAAATTAAAATCATTTGAAATATAAGAATATAATCCCTCACAAAACTCTAATCGTAATGTTCTAACATCCTATATCATAAAATTATACTATTCTTACACATTATCATGTATTTCAAATACTCTAAAATGATCATGCTCATGCTAAATAAATATTTTATGGTATAAATGAGTTCCTTGGTTCATGTACAAATCTATCAAGATAATAGAATAAAATATTCTATTTATATTTTAAAATTATCTAAATGAATTTTCCTTGCATCAATCTAACTCTCATGAAAACGAGGCTTTTTCGCTCAAAATCACTCACCACAGCTCAAAAATATTGCCAGCAACTTACCGGCGGTAGAAATTCACTGGGATGTTGGAGTCTCCGGCAGAGCACTAGAGATTGGGAAAGAGAAGGAACTCCCCATTTGCTGCTTTTTAGGTGTAGTCTGCAGCTTCCTCGTAACAAATTACAGAGGAGTTGCTACACTAGTAACTCCTTAGATGGTGACGAATGGCACCGGAAATTGCCGCTACAAACTGATGCCAAATGGAAATACACAAATAGCACGGGTGACCTTTTCACGGCCAACTGCTCAGTTAATGAAGCCGATTGCAGAAAATGGCATTCAACCATTCATACTGTAGCTTCGGTGCAGAGGGACAGTGCGGAGGAAGAGTGAAGAGAAGAAGAGAGATGGAGAAGAAAGAGTAAGGGGGAGTTGATGCTACTAGTGGGAGGTGCCAAAAATGAAAAATAAAGAGAAGAAGGAGTAAGGCAGTGAAGGAGTTTTGTAGAAAGAGAGAGAAACAACATTTTTATTTATTTAATTATTATTATTATTTTTAAAACAATGAAAGCTGGTGTATCAATCCAAGGTAACAAGAGACAAAGATAGTGGGAGTGTGTTAGTGGGGAATTTGAGAAAAGAAAAAAGGAAGGGCTGCTCTCCCACCAAGTGGCAGAAAAAAAAGGAAGAAGCAGCCGTGGTGATGATCCTATACATCTCGCTCTTTATAGCTTCATCACTTCAGATATTCTCAACTCTTCATCCAAATTATAATCTATTTAAACCACCAAATCTTTATAATTTTCTATATCTAATTTTAAAACTCGACGTGAAGAGTTTAAAATATGCATATAATTATTGAAAAAAATTATTTATATGACCTCATATATTTATATATGTATAATAAATCTTATGCTTTCAAATTTTGCATTTATCCAATAAAATATTTTACTAATGTTTATAATAAATAGAATCATAATACTTATGTCTTTATTACACTAATTTTATTTAAAATCTCAATAATTTCAAACTTTAACAATTCTCAAAAAATAATTTATTAAACATAACAATTTATCTCATAAATCCTTGCACCCAAAATTGCTAAAATGTTTTCAAGTTATAGGTATTTCCTTATAAAATTATTTTAAACTAATCCTAAATATCATTTTCAATATTCCAAATCCTTCAATACAAAAGATAAATTTAAAACCATATATTAATCAAATGATAAATAATTCTTCACAAGCATTAAAACATATAAAATTTTAGATTCTAACTTAGGATATTACAAATCCATAATACACTTAAAATGGTTTTCTTTGAATCATGCATGAATTTGTTATAATAATAGCATAAAATGTTCCATTTATATTTTAATCATTCCACTTTAGCATTTTGTATTATAAAAATTCTATTTTTCATATGCATCATGTCATATAACACACATACACAAATGAGTTTTCTAGATCATGCACGAACCTATTAGAATAATAAAATGTAATACTCCATATATACTTTGATCATCTTATTTTTGCATTTTATCATATAAAACTTATATTATTCATATGTATCATCATTTGTATCACACACACACATGGGTTTTTTTGAGTGGGTTAGATCATCATCAAAATAAAGGCTATGCATAAAAATTCCTTACCATCACTAAGAAACATCATTGCTGAGGTTCGCGCTGTTGGAAAAATGCTAGGATTTGCCAAAAGGCTTTAAGAACCCTAAGCTTTGTTGCTACCTTCCACAGCCCTGACAGCTCTTCCTTGCAACAATAGCTCACAACAAGCGTGGGTGAAGGAAGACATTGAAAAGAACATGTGGGAGCTTACTAGCAATAAAATGGCATTGAATGTCAACATATTAAAGAAAAGTCATAGCTCCCTTGCTATTGCCCAAATTTTAACTCATGTAGCTTTCATGTGTCACAAATAGCAATGGTTGGCTACGGATGGAAGAAGGATAGCAATGCACAACAACAATGGCTCTTCAATTAGCCAAATGTGATGTAAAAATGGGGAAAGGAAAACATTGTCGATGGAACAAAGAAAGAAAAAAGAAAAAAGAGAAAAGAGAGACCAAGGGCAAGACAAAAAGGGAGCAATCTAGGAATGAGAAAAAAAGAGAAATGAAAGAAGGAAAAAAATTAAAAAAAAAGCAGCTAATATTAGTGAGAAAAAAGAGAAAAAAAATAATGAGAAAAGAATAAAACAAAAAGAGAGAGAAAAACATGCTAAAAAGGAGCTATGAGTTTTATTCCCATGCTTCTGGCACAAGTGAGCTTAATTTTTATTATGAAATCTTAACCTTTTACTTCCAAAGCCAACCTATTTCAACCGTTAATTTATTTCAAAAATCATTTTCATAAAATTGATCTCAACTCAATTATTTTTAATCTTCCTTTAATATATACATATGCTTGTAAGAGCTTGATAAAATTAAAATTCCTAAAATAATCATTTTAAACTTCCATAATTCCTAAAAATAATTTATTAGATAAAATAAATTATTTCATAAATCCTTGCATCTATGATCACTAAATTTATTTTCATCTTGCGAGGAATTCCTTGTAAAAATTATTTTAATCTAATCTTGAATTAATAATGATCATATAAAAATAAATAAATTTCAAATATTATGATAGGTATCATTTTTAATATTGCAGAACCTTTTTAAAAGGAAAAGAAATTTAAAATCAATATTAATTGAAAAGATAAATGAATAAATAAATAAAATAAATATTCACAAGAAATGAAATTTATAAAACTATAATTATTAACTCAGGGTATTACATTTAATTTTGATTTTATTGTATTCTTGTTTTTGATTTTGTGATTTATTATTCTTAATCATTAGATCATATTTCTTTTATCCAATTTTGAGTATGTGTGTTTTATTTTATACCAATTATGCTTACTTCTTTTAATTTTTTCTTTATATAATTATGTCATTGTACTTGTGTTCTTGTTTTGTTTTTCAAGTTAATCTAAATTGATTTGTTGTTGATTTTGTTTTTGTGTTTAGTTGTTGTCTAATTATTGTTACTTTTGGTGTTTTTCATTTTTTTGTTTCATTTCTTGCAAACCTTGTGTCAAATTATGTTTGAATTTAAGTCAATTCCATGCTTTTGGTTTAAGCTTGAAAGCTGCTTTGAAAGTGTTTGATTAAACTTTAAAATCAGAAGAGTTTAGCTCATATTATTTGAGTATTTTAATCAACTATTGCACTGTAATACCTTAAATAGAGTAAGAAAGTTCAAGAAAGAATTTTAACTAGAAAACTCCTTAATAGAAATCTAATAAGGTAATTAGGTAAAATTCAGATAAATTGTAAAGATAATTTAGAGGTATGTCTAACTAGAATTTTTGTAAAAATTATATTAGACTCTAGCATATGCCAAAATATAATTAAAAATTTAGTACCAAATTTTGAAAAATCATATAAAGGCCTAATAAGAAATTAGGAACCTAGGTAGCCCAAAAACCTAAAGATTGAGCCTAAATTTAAAATAAATCATCTTAGTTCATTTGAGATAATTTTGTTTGATTTTTTAGGTGTAAACATGATTTTGGAAACTAGAAAAATAAGGCCCAAATAAAGTCCAGGCTTGTGGAGGAAACCAATAGCAATTTGGTGAATAAATGAAAAACTAAAGGCATTTGTTAGTGCCTATTTTTAGACATTATATTTGGTTAAATTTAAGTGAATTTGAGCAAATTATATTTTGATTTTAGCCCCCAAAAACCACATAGCATCTGCCAAATTATTATCAAATTTTTACAAAAATAAAAAAAATGAAAAAAAGATGGCTTATGAAGGAAGCTTTAGAATAGGATTTTGTATAAGGCTTTTACAATTATTATATCATAAAATTTATGCTCCTTCTCTTTAGTTCAATTGTGAACTCCTAGGGTTTCTCTAGTAGGATTTTCAAATTTTCTAACAATTCCCAAGTGCCTTTCTAAGTGGTTCTATCCAGTTCTTGCAAGGTAACCTAATTTTTCATTTATGCTCTTTAAGTTTTTATGGAAATCTTTCTTTCAAAATTCCTAAAACTTGGATTATTTTAGTGAAGTTGCTACTTTAAGAAGTCTTTGAAAAGTTAGAGAATTAAAAATTTAAGGTGAGTGGCAACTATCCCTTGTTCCTTTAAGTTTTCCTTTTTTTATATCATGATAATATATGCCATTATAGGGGTTTCAATACTATATGGTTTGGTTTTGATATTATACAAATATTAATATAATGATATGATAAGGGAAAAGGACCCATAAAATCAATATCCTGCATATAAAAATCTCACAAAAACCATAGAAAATTAAGTCATTTCATGTTTACGAGTTGAATTCCCTGTCTTTTGACATTGTTCATAATTTTTATAGAATATGTAAGCATCAAGGAACAAAGTAGGCCAATAAAAACCACAATCAAGCACTTTCCTTGTTGTTTTGTTAGGTCTAAAGTGACCTTTACAAGCATTATCATGACAAAATGTAAGTATGGAATATAACTTAGAATCATGTATACATCTCTTAATTATTTGATCAGCATAAAACCTCCACAAGCAAGGATTATCCCATATACAATACTTACCCTCACTCTTCAACTTATCAATTTAAGCTTTCTTAGCATATGTAGGCAACTCATTAGTAACCAAGTAGTCCACTAAATTAGGAAACTAAGGATCCTTACTTAACATTGAAAAAGCTACTCATTTAAGAAGGTGTCATGGATGGGAAGAATTCCTATATCTCTTAGAATCCTACTCAAATAATGTACCACTAAATTTTCAACTTTACTTCTATCTTGAATCTTAATATCAAACTCTTGCAAAAATAATATCCATTTAATCAAACAAGTTTTGCCTCAGGTTTCTTTAAAAAGAACTTCAAAGTTGCATGATTAGAAAACACAATCACTTTAGAACTAAGTAAATATAATCTAAATTTATTTGAAGTAAATACAATAGCTAAAAATTCTCTTTTTGTTATGGTATAATTGGCTTGGGTAGCATCCAAAGTCCTTGAAGAATAGTAAATCACATAAGCTTATTTTCCCACTTGTTGTGCAAGAATAACACCAATTGCATAGTTGGAAGCATCACACATTAACTCAAAAGGTAAATCCCAAGATAGTGGTCGAATGATGGTAGTAGTGGTAAGAGCTTACTTCAACTTATCAAAAGCTTCCTTCCAATGTTGATCAAAATTGAATTTTACTTCTTTTTGGAGTAGCTTGGATAATAGAAGGGTAATCTTGCTAAAATCTCTAATGAATCTCCTATAGAAACCTATATGACCAAGAAAAAAATGTACTTCTTGCATACAAGTGGGATAAGGTAAAGTAGTAATCACATTAATCTTAGCAGAATCTACTTCAATGCCTTTGCTATTCACCATGTATCCTAAAACTATCCCATAATCTACCATGAAATGATATTTTTCAAAATTCAACACAAGGTTAGTTTCAATGCATTTATCTAACACCCTAGAAAGATTATCCAAGCATGCATCGAAAGAGGAACTATAAACAAAAAAATTATCCATGAAAACTTCAATAGAATCTTCTAAAAAATAAAAAATAATCACCATACACCTTTAGAATGTACCAGGTACATTGCATAGGCCAAAGGTGTAATGTCCTAGGTCAATATTTAAAATTCTATAAATGTTAATGCTTGTAAGAGTTTATTTTAATTATATAGTTAATATTTGGTTTTAAATTTCATTTCCTTCTAAAAAAAGAAAAAAAGAAAAGAAAAGAGTTCTAGAATAATAAAATGATATTAATGAAAATATGTGAAATACATTTATTTTTATTTTTTAATTTTTACATAGCCATTGCTGGTTTAAGATTAGATTAAATTAATTTTTAAAGAGGAGTTTATCATAAATTGAGAATAATTTTAATAAGCTTAGGTGTAAGAACTTATAAAACAAATTATTTATCTTTAATAAATTATTTTTGAAAATTATAGGAAATTAAAATATTTATTTTAAGATTCTCAAATTAATTGAGTTATTATAAACACATTTACAATTAAAGGAAAATTAAAAATAATTTAAGTTTTTAAATTAAATTAGTTTATGAAAATGAATTGATAAAATAAAAGAATGGCTTAGATAGGTTTTAAGTTAGATGAAAGGCTAGGATTATGTAGAGTAGTGAGCTTATAATGTGCAAGATCTATTGAATCAAAGCCCTTAGCTATTTTTATTTTTTTCTCCCCCTTCCTTTTCCAAGAAATTTCCATTTTTTCTTAGTTTCTAGCACTATCTCTCTCACTAGCCCACCATCTCTTTCTTTCTCTTCCCTTTCTTTCTTTTCTTTCCTTTTTTTGATAACCTTCTTCCTTCTCCATTTTTTCTCAATTGTTGTCATTACTGCTTCGCTTTCATTTGCCATCATGCATGTAGCTTCCTTTACTAGTGTTATAATAGTCATCCAACTGTAATGGAAAAGTTTTGAATAGTGGTGACACAAAAGTAGCTTCATCAATTGTGCACGGTTCTAGTCACCACATGTTGTTTCAACATTCGACATGCTTTCTTCTAGCTATGGCGAAATCAAAATGCAGTGAGGGTTCCAATTTGTGGTATTGGTAAAAATGGGACTTTAATGTTGTTTATGGCTTTTTTTTATAGGTCTTGCATTTTTTGGCGCTGGTAAGCTACCAATGGTTCCTTCTAATAATGGAGAAAAATATAAAAATATATATGTGGATGCTTCAGAATCATCTAAAGGTAGTTTAATGTTATGAGGTGAGTATATATCTCACTACATCTTGATATCTTATTAAAAGATAGTATAAATATTGTGAATTATATTCTTTTACTTGATAATATAGATTTCCTATTCATGCATATATATTCATATGTAAATCCAATATCATGAAATTAGAGTGATTAGTTGTTTAAGTAAATATTAATTGATTAAAGTACATAATGAAATCATAATAGTAGTATTTCTAACTATTGATTATGATTGAGTTTTAATTGCATCTATATATTATTTATGAATTTTTCCATGAATGACATTAGAAATTGTAAATAGTTATAAAGCAATGCTATGAAGGTTGAATGCTTGTGATTGAATTTTCTTGTTACTTATGCACTGTGAATTATAATGTGAATTATGCCATAAGTGGCACTAAATTAGAGATATGATAGGGCCAATGACGTGAAAGTTAGATGAAAAATTTTCAACAAATAGTTATGGAGGATATAAGATTAATTTAAGAGTTAAATGAGAAATTTCTAGTGAGTAATTGAAAAAAATATAATATTGTCTTAGAAATTAAAATATGATTGTATGTCTGTTTATTATAACTAGATGAATGATATGATGTATTGAGGCAATGTGACTATGATGATTTGTTTATATTTGGGCCTAATGGCTATTTGTGATTATAATGTTTACCTGGAGTGGGTAGTATGCATTATTATAACAATGTTATGTGCTATCAAATATTTGAAATTATTATGATTGAAGATGAAAAATATAGAATTTTAAGTTATGTAGGTGAATATTTCATCCAAGGCTTAGTGTCACACATTTAGAAACTTAGGAAGTTTGAGTTATATTTATCTTTCTTATAAAAAACTTAGGAATTAAGAATTAATAGTGGTAGATATATATTTATTGAGTTTTTTATAACTTAATCTAATTTATTTTCAATGTTTTCAAGTTAAAATAAAATCCTGTAAACCTTGTTGCATCTATGAAGGTCCAATGCCACATTACAAAAGAGTTTTGATAGTTGGATTAGGATAAAAAATAGAGATAGAGTTTTCATTGATTCAACTATTGATATGTTGAATTATTTATATGCATAGATGTTTTAATTGTATAGTATTGTGTGTATGTTTAATACTGTCATATTTGAGAAAATAACATATGTGTTATTTTTTAAGGCTTATGGCTCTCAGCAAGTATTTAAAAATATTGGAGACCTTATCTAGTTTTTCATAAAAATTTTAAAATAAATTTTTAAGTCCCTTGAAATTTGGAAACTCCTATTAGACAGAAAGAGTAAAAAATATTAAAGCCTGTAGAAACCGATATTGAGATCCATGTTGGTTAAGATTAGGAGTGGGTCGTGACAAAAGGGCATCCTCTTATAAGCAAAAGTGCCAAAAGGGCAATGAATTTTGTCTTCTCTTGATCTTCTAGAACAATATGAATTTGGAAGTAATCAATGTAGCCATCTAGGAGGCAATAGTAGGATTTTCTAACTAACCTCTCTAGCATTTGATGTCCCTTCTGGTTGCTTCATTCAACTTCCTATAATCAATGCAAATACTTTAATAGTTTTTTAACTCTAGTAGGAAATATTATTCTAGTTTTTCACTACCATTAAGCTAATTTTGTTAGGGATAACTTGCACTGAACTCACCAATTTGCCATTAGAAATTGGATATATAATATCAACCTTAAAAGCTTAGTAATCTCCTTTTTCACCACGTCCAAAATTAAGGATTTGAGTCTTCTTTAAGGGTTTCTCATTAGTTTAGCTCCTTTTTCTAGCTAAATCTAATGCATACAAGTGGAAGGGTTAATACCAGGAATGTTGACAAATGTGTAATATCTCTAAATAAATTTTATATATTTTAATACTTGTATATATTTATTTTATTTATTTATAAAATAATTGGCTTTGAATTTCTTTTGATATTCAAATTTTATTTAATTAGCTAGTGTTGGTTCAAGGTTTGTTTACTTATTTTCCATAAAAAATTTCTTACAAGAATATTTTTAGTGATTAAAGGTATAAAATTAATTATTTGTATTTGATAAATTATTTATAAGAAATTAAAATAATTATAAATTTATTAGGTTATTACAATATTTTATTAGAAAATATGAGGATTATGATTTTATTTATCAAAAGCAATATTAAAATATTTTATTAGAAAATGTAAAATTTGAAAGTGTGAAATTTATGAAATAAATTGTTTGTATTGACAAAGTTATTTTTAGGAATTGTGGAAAGTTGACAAAATTATTTAAGAACTTTCAAATATATTTATATATTGAAAGAGGATTGAAAATTATTGAATTGATATGTTAAACAAAATTAGTTTTATGAAAATGAATTTTCTGTCAACAAATCAATAATTATATTACTTTTAATCTTAAATGGGTGGCTAGGATTTTACGAAATATTTTAGAGGGCTAAGATTAAAATGGAGTTAGATTATGGTGCACTGCAATATGTAGAATAAAAGTTTACAACTCACATTTTAACATTTTCTCTTTTTTATATATAAAGTTGGCTCCCTTTCCTTTATTTTATACAAATTCAGTAGCCCTCTCCTTTTTATTTTATTTTGGTTGTTGTCCTTTTTTCTCATTTTTTGGACCCTACCGCCTTTCTTTTTGTTTTTTTTATTTTGGCTAGTCCTCTTTCTCTGCATGAACTTCTCTCTTTCTACTCCCTCCTTTCTTTCATTTTTTTGGAGATGGTTACTACTGTTTTGGGAGGGAATTAAGGTCAACATCGATGACTATTGTTGTAGGGGACCATCCAAGGATCCACTAAGCACCTATAAAGAACAAAGTTGGATGATTCTATCTTGAAGCATGCATGGAAGCTACTATGACTACTGTTGTTTCTTCTATTTCCAGCATAAGGAGTGCCATTTCTTGTCGTGTTTGCATCTTTCTTGCAATTGACATTAGCTTAGTTAGATAAAGGAGCCATGATCTACAAGTAATTTTGAACTACAGCAACCTAAAGCCATTAGACCTCCTTATTGGTGGCAATCCAACAAGTCCTTGTCATCGTCTAGCTTCAACCATACACATTAGGTATAGGTGAATATAATTATATCATAAAATCTTAATATTTACAAGGATTTGATACTTAATCCAAGAACTCCATTTTCATGCATATTTGAGATATATAATGAAACATGAGAAAAATAAGATTTTTATGCTATAAAATGCTAAAATAAAATGATTAAAATATAAATAGAATATTTTATTCTACTTTTATGGCAGATTTATGTAGGAATCAAGGAAACCCATTTTGTAAGTAAATCTAGATACATGATGATGGCTTTTGTTAGAATATTATGATCAACATAATTGTGAAATATTATCATTTATATTTTGGAAGGTTTCAACTTGAGTCAAGAAAGCTTATTTTAAGCAAATTCTGCATTCTTAGTTATGTTTCCAAAAATCATGTTTTTACGCTATAAGATGATAGAACAATATGATTTGTACCCTTTCTAGAGTATTTTATTTTAATATTATAGGAAATTTGAATCGAATTCAGAAAATCCCTATTTTATCACTTTATCTTGTATGTTTGATATTTTGCATACTTGGTATAGCTTTGATAAGATTAAAATTATATGCTTAAGATTATTGAATTTGTATATTTAAAGTATATTTATACCATTAAAGTCTAATATTTTGATTTTTTGAATTGAAGGAGTTATTCTATATGAGAATTTATAACTTGTTAATGCTAAATAAGAAAATAAAAGTTGTGATAGTTTAGGAAGAATAAATAACATCAAATGAGTTGTTATAAAGCTTTGAACATTTATATTTTCACATATATAAATTTTATTTTAAATTATTATGGAATATTATATTTTCAATTTCTTGTGATTAATTTAAGAAAAAGATAATAAAATTGTAATATAAAGAACAAAATAATGATTTGAAAGAAAAAGGATAAACTTGAAATATTTATAAATTATTCTTGTAAATTGTGATATTAGGAGGAAAATGTTAAAAGATGAATATGGATGCTTCAGTGCCTCCGAAAGTGGATTAGCATTACCTGGTGAGTATATATCTCACCATAAATTTTATTTTAATAAGAGATGACTTTAATAATGTGAATTATATTTTTCTTATTGATAGTACAAATTTTATAATCATGTAAGTATATTTTTATACTTATGCATAAACTCAATTTCATAGTATAAGTACAACTAGCTATTTGAAGGAATGTTAGTTAATTAGTGTGCATATTTTAACTATTGATGGATTGTGATTAAGTTTCAATGATATCTATATGATATGGTTGTATAAGAAAACATGGCAGTATGTTTGTATACCTATGCATATTTTTTTATGTGCTTGGTATTGTCCAATGATGAATTAGTTACTTTACATTAAAGCTTTATAATCAATTGTGATATGAGAGTTGAGCTCTTATGTATATTATCTACAAATCTTGCCATAGATGGCATTGGAAATTGTGAATTGTGTTATAGCAATGATATTGAAAATTATGAGCTATAAGCGAATGATGATCTAAAAGCTAGATGGGAAATTCTCGATGACTAGTTATGAAAGATATAAACTGATCTAAAAGCCAGATGGGAAATTCTTAGTGAATAGTGGAGAAAAATATAAAATTGACATGGAAATAAAAAAGCAGCTACATATATGTTTATCATAACTAGATGTGTGATTTGATGTAATATTAGGAATTATCTATAATTAGATATTAGTGTTAGTGTGATTAAGATGATTTATTTATGTTTAAGCCTTAATAATTGCTTGTGATTGTGATATCTACCCGGAATGGGTAGTATGTGATATGATAACGATGTTATGTACAAATGGATAGTTGAAATTGTATTGGATTATGATATGAAATACAAAGTTTAAGTTTTGTACAAGTGGCCACTTAACTCAAGGTTTGACTTTATATATTCTAAAACTCATGAAGTTTGAATTTCATGTATTCTTCTTATCAAATGCTTAGCAAGTGATTATTTAAGATATTTAGATCTAAAATTAGTAGTGTTAGATATATGCTCATTAAGTTCTTGTAACTCACCTTATATTATTTTAAATATTTTCAAGTTGTAATAAGTGTATTTAAGTCTTGTAGCATCTATGGGAACCAAGACTGCTTTGCTAAATGATTTAATAGTTAGGGTTAGAATCAACATTACAGATAGAAATGTGTTAATTCATGTGGTGTTAAATTGTTGCATGTGTATAAATTTGAAAGTATATTTTTTTGTATGCATGTTGTTTGTTATCATATATGAGAAATATATAGGTGTTATATTTTAAAGCGTATAGCCCTCAACAAGTGTCAAAAAATAGGGGAGATGTTATCCTTTTTTGCGAAAGTTTTAAAGTGAATTTTAAGTTTCCCTGGAAAATTAAAAATTTTCATTAGATAGTTAAGGTTAAAAATGTTAAGGCTTTTGGAAATCAATATTGGAATCCATGCCGATTAAATTTAGGTTGGGTCATGACAAAGTGTCCACCTAATTGCTTGCTTATAGGCTCTCAAAATCTATAACAATTTCTCTTTTTGTTCAAGTTGCAGATTCTTTGCTACAATGACTGGTAACTTCTCATTCTCTTCTAAAAATGCATATTTTAAATATTCTCGAAGAGGTTTAACCTCTAATGTTAGTGGCTAGATGACAGAAGGTACTAATTTGATGGTGGAAACCACCTCAGCAAGTTGAATTTCTCATTAGAAATTAGATTCTACATCTTTTACATTTTCTACATAAATTTTGTATTTTCTAAAGTAGCACCAGTTTCTTTGCTTATGAAAGTAGAGATTCCGATACATATAGCATATTGGTTGTTATCATCATAGCAAGTGCCTTTATGACTATCAAAATTGTCTAACAAACTCAAACATGTGGGGAAAATCAATAAGCATGTCATCAAAGGCATTTTTAGCAAGTTCATCAAGTACAAATAGTTGAAATACAAAATGTTCTTCAACAGGGAATTTTACAGCCTTAAAAATCTTAAAAGTCAATATTGTATCTCCAACTTCTATGGAAAAAGTGCTAGCATGCAGATTAATTTTTGTTTTTGCCATTTTGAGGAATGGTCTTCCAAAAACCAAAGGTGTAAAGCTATTTAAAGACTTATTTTCCATTAGCAGAATGTAGAAATCTGCTAGCAATATCAATTCCTTAACTTGAACTAACACATCTTCAATAACTCCAACAAGTTGTGTAATACTTTTCTTGGCTAATTGGATGATAACTCTTATTTGCTTCAAGGGACTAAGCTATAGAGAGCAGAATATTGACATTGGCATGACATTTATGGAAGCTCCCAAGTCAATTAAGGTATTTTCAAATCTATTGTTGCCTATTACACAAGGTCACTACAATAAATTAATACTTGTCCCATTGTCAAAATCATGATATAAGATCAAAATTTTCATCACTATGCTATTTAGCCATAAAAATATCAATTGAATGGTCATGTGGCACAAGTGAATATGGCAAGAAAATTGCCATGGGAAAAAAAAGTCCTATGGTATAAATGATTTTTTTTTGCCATAAGTTCACTTGTAATTAATAGATTATTCTAGCCATGAGTACTATTATGGCAAGAAAGGTACATCCGTGGTTAGTAACTTATATTATTATGAATAAAATTATGGAAAAAAATAAAATTATTATAAAACTAATTTAACTAGCTAAAATAATTTTTATATATTCAAATTGAATCAATTATCTATCCAATTTAATCAAGTGTTATCCTATCATTTTATTTGCATATCTGTTGAAACTTGTTAATGTTTTTTCACCTATATCAAACTAATATAAATTGTTAAACCTTTATCCATCTAGAAATTGCAAATTGCATTTATAGGGAATCAAACCTAAATCTCCAAGCCAAGGAATGTCAAGCCTTACCATTGCACTAGTTTACTTTTTTAGTATTATAATATAATATATTTTATAAAGTTTTAATTAATTGATTGACTTCAAAAATAAAACTACACTCATACAATACTAATTATATAATAATAAAATATTAAATAAATATATATAATAAAAATACACTAATATTGAAATGTTTTATGATTTTATTTTAAAAATTTTTTTTATAAACTAAATTCCCATTTATTTCATTACTAATTTTACTTATATCAAATTTGTCTTTTATAAATATCTTATATCAATTTTATCTCTTATAAATAATTAATTAGTTAATTTTATATTTTTATTAATATTTTTCATTAATCATTATTAATTAAATTATTACAAGATGAAAGTAAAACTTTTACATCTTTGAAGTAATTTTTTATTATTTTAGAAAAAATTCCTTCACTAAAGGTTAAATTATATGAAACAAATATCCATGCAGATTATAACTTTGAATTATTATGTATATTTAAATTTTAATTATAAATTAAAATTTAAATTATTATAAATTAATTAATTTTAATTTTTTTATTTATAGTACTTATTTTTATCATTCACCAATTTAACTCTTCATAAATTTTTAGTATTAATTTCATCTTTCATATATTATTTATATTTAATTTTTATTCTTACATTTATTAAGCTTCTAACCCATTAATAAAATTATAAATGAATAAACCAAATCAAATAAATTATTTTTGTGAAGGGAAGAAATTAACATAAAATATCTGTGAGGAATGAAATTAATACAATTAAAATTAATAAGGGATGAAAATAAAAATTTAGATTATTTTATATATATCATTCTCTTAAATATAATTTACTTAAAAAAATTTAATATAATAATTTAATTATTATTATATTATATATTATTTTACATAATTATTATTTTCAATTTTTTAATGAAAGTTTTGTTAATATTACAGTAATGAATATAAAATTTATTATTACATATTTCTATAATAAAACTTGTTATAAGTTATATCACAAATCATACTATTTATATATAATATAATGATTTTAGTATTTTCTTAATATATACATATGTATATATATCTTCTTTGTCAACATATTTTTTTAAAATAATGTGATGTGATAAAAAAAATAAATCTTTTTATAATATTTTATACCTTAAATGATTTATTTTTTTAAGCAATATTTTAAAAATTAGACCAAATAATGAATTGAAAAAATTGTTGTATATATATGTATTAATATATGTGTATATTAATCCTATTAATTTTTAATTTTACTATATAAAGAATCTAAATTTATTGAATAATTTTATAACACAATCTTTAATATATTATAATATTTATTTTGTTAATGTATACTAATTTTATTATGTAAATTTAATTGATGAAAAGTAATTATTTATTTATTATTTATTAAAAACTATCACATTTTAGTAGATATTAAATTTGATGCACATGTAAATAAAAATACTTAAAAACTTAATAATTAAGCTTATTCTTATATATCTTAAGGTTTGGGATTCAACTCCTATCTTTATTATTTTAAGAAAAATAATAAAAGTACATAACTATATAATTTATGGGTAGTTCTATTATTTTACATGCATTTTATGAATCGGTTAATTAAAAATATTATTTTCTACAACTTTTTTATTTTGATTGATTGGAGGCTAATTAGTTAATCAAGTAAGTTGTTTACGAAATTTCTAAAATAATTATTTAACTTAATCAATTAGTTAAAGACCTCTAATTCAAGTGATGAATTAATTATTTACTAAACATCCATAATATATAAATATTTTTTTATTGTCTACCATATTGTAGCATATTGCACTTATTATAAATAGCTTTTTTTATATGTATAGTAAATAAAAATGATATATTTAGCTATAATTTTATTCATTGAATTAATTTGTGGCATTAGTAATACTTTGCTATAAATAAATTTTTTTAACTTATATGGTAGAATAAGTAATACTTTGTTATAAGAAATGTGTACTTGTAACTTAATTTATTATACAAGTGATACTTTACTATAGGGAATGTGTTATCATAATTTAGTTTGCGGCACAAATAATATTTTTCCATAAGTAAAGTTTTTCCATAGCATAAGTGATACTTCGCCTTGAAAAATGTGTTCTCGTATTTTAGTTTTGTGACACAAGTAATATTTTAGCATAAGTAAAGTTTTTTTGTAGCACAAGTGATATTTTGCCATAGAGAATGTGTTCCTATAACTAAGTTTGTGGCACAAGTGATATTTTGCCATAAATAAAATTTTCCCATGGGATAAATTTTTTAGCTTTTTTGTACATTTTTTTGAATCTTTTTCCCATGACAAGAGATAAAATTGCCATAATTTTTAAATTTCTATGGCATAATTCATGGCACAAGTGTTAATTTGTTATAATGAGTATGTTAAATGTCCTTGAATCTTTGCACTTCTGTGGTAAGCTTGGTTAAAGGATGGCTGATACATTCTAACTCAAGCTTACTTTCTCATTGCCATCCAGTTTTCTTTTACATGTGCATAACTCTTTAAGGAATTTGGCATACTTGGAAATTTGTTTAATGGCATCTAGTAGTGGAATATTAACTTCCACCTTCCTAAAATTTTCCAAGATCTCTTTATCTTTATCAAATTCTTCCATTTTCCTGGATTGTATAATTCTATTAAGGAAAGGAAGTAGTCTTGTAAAATCTATTAGTTTTTGCACTATTTCTAGTTGGTCTATTTTTGGGTTGGGTTGAATTTTTGCAACATCTTTAATAGCTACTAGTTGTTTTCCCTTGTCTTTTTGGCTTGCTAGTGGAGGATTGTTAGGAGCATGGACTTCCTTGCCACTTCTTAACATTATAGTAGAAATATTACCTCTTAAGTTGGGAATTGATTGGGAAGGCAATTTGTTAAACCCTTATGATTTAAGCTCATTTATAGTAGAGGCTAGTTGACCAATTTATGTTTGCAAGTCCTGCATTTGTTGCATCTACCCTCTGTTGAAATTGTAAATTACTGGTAGCCATTTGCTTGACTATCTCCTTAAGGGATGGCTGAGAGGATAAGGATGATGATGCTTATTAGTTATGGAAATTCTATTGTTGTTGGATTGGCTTAGTTAGTTGCTACTGAATAGGGGTCTATTTTGGTACGGTGCTAGTCTGGTTGGCTGTTGGATTAGTGCATTGCCATATTTGAAATTAGGATGGTGCTTCCAGCTAAAATTGTAAAAATTAGAATATGGATCATATTTGGGTTGCTATTGTTGTTAGTACTAGTTTAATTGCTAGTATTATGGCTTTCTTAAGAATATTGCTGCTACATAGGCTTGGTATTGGCTATCATCTTCCTATAAGTTTAGGCATGCATTAGTAGGATGGCTTAAGCAAGAGCATATGCCACAAAGTCTGGTAGGTGGATGGGTTTATAATTGTTGTTGTTGTTGTCCTATGGATAATTGCCTTACTAGGGAAGTTAATTCATTTATCCTATGCTCCATTCTTTACTGGTTTGCATAGAAAGAAAATCTCATTTCATGTACACTTCTAGTAGTAGGGAGCATTTTTATGCCAATTTGTATGGACTTGGCTACCATGTTTGCAATTAAATCTTTGGCTACCAAAGGAGTCTTGTCCTACAATGCATGCCCACTCATTTGCATATATCATGCTCCTATCTGTTGGAAGAATATCTTCATAGAAATCTTGGATAAGGAGTTGTTCACTAATCTAATGATGAGGACAGCTTGCACACAACTTCTTAAACCTCTCCTAATACTCATATAAGGTCTGTCCATTCATTTGTCTGATACCATAGATTTATTTCATTATGGTAATAGCTCTAGATGCAAGGAAGAACTTTTCAAGGAAGAGTTATTTCATGTCATTCTAGCAAGTTACTGATCTAGGTTGTAGGTAGTAAAGCCAATTCTTAGAAACATCAGCAAGGGAGAAAGGAAATGCCCTTAGCTTAACATGATCCTAAAAAATGCCTTGTGGCTTCATTATTGAGCACACCATATGAAATTCCTTTAAATGCTTATGAGGGTCCTCACCTACAAGATCATGCACCTTGGAAGCAAATATATCAAATTAGACTTAAGCTCAAAGCTAATATCTAACTCAGGATATTGAATGCTTAATGGTTTGTTCATAACATCGAGGGTAGCTAATTCTTTCAAAGTTTTATTGTTATTAGCCATATTTTTTGAGTTATCTAGAGTATCAAAATAGGGGTATGAAGGTTAGAACTACCTAAATTTTTGTTCCTATGAAGGGAATGAAATATCCTATCTATTTCAGAATCAAAATCAAATGATTCAGTAGTAGTTCTTTTTGTCATACACTATCATTACACATCACTACACTAAACAGACATAGGAACATAGAAACACTAAAATGCAAATGCAGTATGAAAAATCACCTGAAACATATCTAATTAACCTATCTAGACATTTTTAAAAATTATGTGACCATCATAAAAAGTAAACATACAGAACCTAAAAATATAATAAAAATCTTAAAAGAAATTTAAAAAGTGGTTAAAATAGTGGAATTTAGCTAAAAAAAAGAAGGCATCTTACAAGAAAAGCTTATGACTTTTGAAGAGAAAAATCAAAACTAACTTCTGTAAAAATTTCAACTTAATCAAAGCTAGTGAGACCCAATATAGTTCTAAAGGGGGTAAGGTGTAAAATTATGCAAAATTAGTTTTCTTAGGCTAAAAACCTCTATTTCAATGTTGGATAAAGTAAAATATGACGAATTGTGGTAAAGGAACACTAAAAAATTAAAGAACACAAAAGAATGCATGTATATGTAAAAAACTATGGCTACTATAAAATGCAAGTAAAGCAATAACAAATGCAACTACTGACTAGAATGCTTGAACAATTATGTAATATACTACTAGCAATATATAAGAAAAGATGGATTCAAGAGAATCCCTAGCAATAGTCCCAAAATTATGATTAACACATTACAATGCACCAAAATTAGATTAAAACTAGTTTACTACAAAATAATGTAGTTTAGTGGCATAACTGGGTCATACCCTTAATGATCCCTTAATATTATTTTCTTTATATTGAATTGCTAAGAATGTTTACACAATTGTCTAATTTATTATGCACTAAAAATGAAAGAAATTAATGCAAATAGAATGCTAATGCAAATAAGACAAAATGCTGTAATAGAATGTAGAATGTAGCAATATGTAACATATAGAATGCAAAACTAATACAGAATTAAAGTTAAGGGGTTTTGTGAATTTAAATTGAATTGAATTGAATGTATAACAAAAATAAAAACATAAAGCAAATAGAAATAAGGAAAACTAATGGAATAAAAAAGCCAATTCAAGGAATTGAGAGCTCTAGTTTGGATTAATCATAGATCAATTAGGATTTGACTTTTCTAATTAATTCTTCAACCTTGAATTACTTGAAACCTTACAACAATCCATAAATCCTAAGCTAGATTACCATCTCTATTTGATCAATTAAGATTAGTTAAATTTAAGTAACTACCATAATTCTTAAGCTAGAACAAAATTTGTTTAATGATAGAATTCTGTTGAATTAAGAAATTAAATTAGAAATCTCTAAATGAATTCCTTAACCCCTATCCTTATATGTAAAACTATGATTTACCAACCATAATTTAACATCTAATACAAGTAATTTCAAGAAATTAGCACAGGAAAATAGGGAAAAAGGAAAATTAATTAAACAAAGTCAACAATACAAATTATAATCTCATAATCTGGTAGAGGAGAGTCTTAAAATCCTTAAATTAACTCTAATTTTAAGCTTTCATTAATGAAGAACAAGAGGAAACAAGAAGAAAAAGAGAAAAGTTATATTGTTGAATTTATAAAAATCTCTAAAGTCTAATGAGTTCTCTCTTTTTATTTGACCTAATTATCCTAAAACCTTACTAGACTTGGATTGTATTTCTCTTAGGATTACAATAATGGGGCCTTCTTAATTTTTAAAAGCCCAAAACTATTTTTAACAAGGTTATTAACTTTAACAATTATAGTAATAAATTCCTGTAAATCTAATTTTTAACCAGTTTAGGACCACTAAAATAACATAATCTAGGTGATCCACAAACATCAAAGTTGTATCCTAGATCTTATGAAAATTTAGGCACCGATTTTAGATTAATTAGACCTTTATAGCTTCAGATATGGCTTAAAAATCAAGGCTGGCTTAGCTAGATTTTGACTTAAAGGAGTTTGATTGGATTTTGATCAAAACACCAAAGTTATAGGTTTTTCTTTAAGCTTTCTAACTATAAATCATACTAATATGATATCTAAAGCCTAAGATATAGCTAAAAATAAAAATAATATCAAAATTAAGCATTAATCAAATAAATTTAGAATATTGTAAAACTAACCTAAAATTATAAAACAAGACCAATTCTTTAAAATTAAGCATGTGTAACTCACTAAAAGACATAAAATATGAGGAAATAATATAGTAACTATTTTTCTCATCAATGTAAAAAAAACTTTCGACATTTTCTAAGAGCATTTTTCTTAGCCTAGCTTAGGGTATGATGTTAAGAAAATTTGTACCAATTGTATTTCTTGCAAAAAACTAAGTTTAAAGTTATATTGCATGGTTTGCATACTTTACTTCCCATTCCTAGTGAACCATGGAATGACATATCTATGGATTTTGTTTTTGGTTTGCCTAGGTCTAAGAGAAGAAGAGACTATGTGTTTGTTATTGTTAATATGTAATGTCCCAAATTTTCAATTCTATTATTTGAATGTTTAATTTTTTAGGCTGTAGAAACGAAGAGCATGATTGAATTTGCCTGGTGGGTGAATCTCAAGTTGAAAGGAGTTAAGCGCAAGGTAAACGAAATTTTGAAGGAAAACGGATAGTAGGGAAAGAATTAATTTCCCTAAATAGTATGAATGATCAGAGGAGGTTAGAAAATCCTAAAAAGGGAAGTTGTCTAAGTCTGATAGTGTAAGGAATTTTAAACAGACAGAAACCCTATGGACTAATTTGCAAAAGTGCAGAATCGGGTGTGGTTAAAGTAAAAATAATCAAGAATTTGAGATCTAATATGAATAACCAAGACTTTGGGGTGTAATATGTGATTTTAATTAGTGTGACCAATAGATTTATGACAAGTGTCATTATTAGAAAAATATTGGCAAGAATAGCCTTACTAATTGGTGAAAAAGGACTAAAATACCCTTGGAAATTTCAAAAAGGACTAAAATGCCCCTAGAAGCTTCATGAAAACCTCACTTTCTTCTCCATTTTTCCAAAAGCTGCAGCAACTCCATGAAAGCAAGCTTGAACGTGTGAGAGAGAGAGAAGGAAGAGAGAGAAAGTTTCTCTTAGCTTTTTCACCTAAAAATACTTAGATTCAAGCTAAAGTGTAGAAGGGAAATTTGTTCTTCTCATCAAGCTCTATCTATTGATGTGCTTGGATTGAGGAAAAGCTCAAGTTTGATTAAGTTTGAGGAGCTCCAAGTGAGGATTTACAAGTTGCACCAAGAGGTAAAAATGTTCTCCTCTAAGAGCTCTTTAATGTACTCTTCTTAGTTTCTTAAAATCTTGAGGTTGGTGTGGTCAAGGGTGATTGAACATGGAGTTTAGGATGATTTGAATATGTTTAATGGTGTTTTAGATGTTGTTATGTTAAGCTATGGCTTTGGTTTGGTGTAAAAATAGCAAGAAACCATGATGTACACACTTGGGTTTTAGAGGCATAATGGTGCATGTGTAAAGTTGGCATGATATGTTTGGAACTTGGCTAAAATGATGAAGTTAGAATAATTTCTATGAAGCTTAAAGCCCATGAAAGATGAAACTTTGATTTGTGAAAGTGTTTGTGTGCATTTTTCCTTTTGAGAAGCCAAAACTATGAATACGAAAAAGAAGGAAGGAAGGAGTTTTAGCTGTTTAATGTGTTTTCGGAGGATCAGTGATGTACACGGGGTAGAACACGTCCCGTGTTGTACCCCGTGTTCTTCGTCGAAGCTGATCAGTGTGCTACACGGGGTGCAACACTCCCCGTGTTTACTTCAGGACTGAAGGGCAGTAAGGTACACGGGGTAGAACACGGCCCGTGTTCACCCCCGTGTTCTTTGTCGAGTAACCCAGTGAAGCCTCGAAGTGATCCAGTAAGGAACACGGCCCTGAACACGGGGTATGAGAACCCCGTGTTCTTTGTTAAGTGAACTTTTTGGCTTTAATTCTTCATGTTTTGCATGGCTTTACCCCTGGATCATTTTCTAATGTTCATATGTGTCATTTCAAGGCTTGAAAGCAAAGTATAGAGCATCTAAGTATGCATTTAATTAAGTGGAGAAAGTAAAGAATACATGAGGATTAGGGAAAGTGATGATGTTCTAATAAGAAACTATGATGTGTATTTGTATAGACTGAGGAGTGCCAACTTGGAAAGGCAAGAGGAAGTGTGAAGAAGTTTTAAGTGAGAGCAAAGGGAACATCACATTGGAAGCTTGTAAAAGGTAGCTAGCTTTATCCTTAAGCTGTTTTCTATTTATATGATTTTCTGTATTTTATGCCATTGTACGGAATGTGTATGAAATTGTTGTGCGCACAACCCGGGAAGATAGTAAAATACTGTGTTAGGCCTATGGCTCGAGTTCCCCGGGGATGACAAGTGTGCGGTACCTATGGCCCGATACCTCGGGAAGACAGCGTGATGCTGTATGTTAGGCCTTTGGCCCGAGTACCCCGGGAAGACAGCGTGATGTTGTATATAGGCCTAGGTACGATTATCTGTGATGGCCATCTAGATATTGATAAGAGTCCTTGAATGGGCATGATGTTTGCTGTGTGCAGTGCATATTTCTTACAATGGTATGATATTGAATATGATGACAAATGATTAAGTGATTTCGAAATGGATGTTTTATTTGCTTAAGGATCTGGAATGGCTTGAAATGTTTTTATGGCAATAGCTAGCTACTGGGAAACTTTGTTTCTCATGTTTTTCTGTTTTGTTACTAACCATTCCAAGTGATGCTTCCAAAGGCTTTCATGATAAGGGACAATAATATTTTGAAGTTGTATATCAAAAGTGATTGTATAGTTAGTAATTTTGTAAGTGATGGATGTATATTTTGTAAATTGAACTTTTGTATAATTATATGACTCTTTCTCATGTTGTATGAAATACACTAAATTGAGATATTCTGAGTAGTTGGGAGTAGAAGGCAAATTAATATGCAATAATTATCTATTAAATGAGGAATAAGGCGTTGATAAGTAAGGGAGTTACATGTTTGTTATTGTTAATAGGTTTTCAAAGACGGCTCACTTTATACCATATCACAAGATCGATGATAGAATAAACATAATGAATATATTTTCAGAGAAGTGGTGAGGTTACATGGAGTGCTAAAGAGTATTGTGTTAAATTGAGATATGAAGTTTTTTAGCTGATTTTACAAAATCTTATGGAGTAAGTTGGAGGCTAAATTGCTATTTTCAACAATTTATCATCCACAAACTAATCGACAAACTAAGATAGCAAACAATACTTTGACTACTTTATTTTGCTCCATTATTTAAAAGAATTTGAAAAATTAAGAGGATTATTTACCTGGTGTTAAGTTTACTTATAATCGAAGTGTTCTTTTTGCTACCAAATTTTTCCTATTTGAAATTGTGCATGGTTTTAATCCATTAACCTCTTTGGATTCATTACTATTGCTTATTAATGAGCATTCTAATTTAGATGGCAAGTGAGGGAAAACATTGAGAAAAAGACCACCCATTATGCCTAATAAGCAAATAAAGGGTGCAGAAAGGTTGTATTTGTACTAGGTGACTTAGTTTGGTTACATATATGGGAAGAAAGGTTCTTAATTCAAAGGAAATGTAAATTAGATCCAAGAGGAGATGATCCTTTCCAAGTACTTGAGAGGATTAATGACAATGCTTATAAGCTAAATCTTCGACTGATTATAATGTTAATGCTACTTTTAATGTTGTTGATCTTTCTCCATTTGATGTAGGTCTAGATTTAATGATAAATCATTTTCAATAGAAAAGGAATAATATGATCTCAAGAAGCAAAGAAAAGGATCCACATATACCAAAAAGGTGAATCACTAGAAGTAAGGCTAAAAAGATTCAAGAAAGCCTTCAAAGGTTGATTTAAGAGGCTTGGGAGCATCAGAGGATTGTTTGGAAGGATTTCATAAGTACCTTATGTGTATTTTGGTTGAAGGAGACCAATAATTGATTATTATATTTGATTACTACATTTAAAGCTCGTTTCAACCTTCCAGTAATCAAACATAGTATTTGAATATTATTTCATTTCCAAACCATACTTGAGTAGGGTATTCGATTAATGTTATGGTGCTAATACGCATATTTAGTGAAATAGGCTTAATTGATTGTTTCTTATGTTTTAAGTCATTTAGGTTTTTTATTTGTTAATTTACTTTAGCCCATTAATTAATCACTTTATTTTGTATAGATTAATGGTTTAATTAGTATGGTAATGTTGGGTGTATTTGAGTGCAATTGAGCCTAACTAACCTAAATCAACTTTAGTTATATAAGGAGGTTTCTTGCTCATTAACATAACAATTAATTCAAAAATTAGATTTGAGATAAGTTTTCACTATTTGGTTCTCACAAGAACTTGAAGACTTATTAAAGGAATTATCCTTTGTGATATATAAATCTATCACTTATTACTCCTTTTCTTCCCTATTCTGGAGTGTGCATGAATATCCTTTTATTTTTTGTTTGTTTTCTAATTTTTAGGATGATTCTCAACATTCCAAATTGTTCATAGGTTCTCTAAAATAGGTTCATATTGGGTTCATATCATTTGGTATCTGAGCTCACTAGATTCATGTTATTCTAAATAGTAGATGACATATAATGTGTAAATATTGCAAAAACTAGGAATAAATCTTTTAAATATTAAGGAGGAATTTACATTATCTTTTAATGATATAGCCATTGATAAAAATACTTGTAAATCTCATTATGGCAAAACAAGGGAACAAAGAAGTCAGAATTGCTCTTGTAACATTAATACAATGCACTTTTATTAGAAAGAAATTTATTTCTTGAAATTTGTCACTAAACTTTGGTGGAATCATGTGTTATTTGAATTAGATGTTATCTTAGCCTTGTATAAGGTAGAAATAGAAATTCACTACCTCTTTTTTCAAAAAATCCACATTCACTAAAAGCATAATTAATGTAATTAACAATAAAGAATCCAAATGAATAAAAAATTGACACAATACAAAATAAGTAGATGTTCATAGTTAAGTTTAAAGGAGAAATGAGATGTTCAAATGGACCTTAATATTAAGAAGAAGACAAAGTGAAAAATGGTTAAACTCAAGCAAAGATGTTCTTCTAATTTATTAGAGAAAAATTATAAGGCATATGTTTCTTACAAATGAACATGAACTAGTTAATCACTCTATAAGACACTTTCTATAATTTATCTGCAATTTGGGATCGAGGATAGGCTACCAATTTCAATTCCTACCTTTGTTTTAACAAGTTTTGAGGAGATAAAGATGGCATGATTTAATATTCCATATTAGTTATAAACTAAAAATAACATTTTTAGATTAAGTATAGTTTAACTTTCCATATCAATTTTATTATACAATTAAGATGGAATTTATCTTTAGGAATTCGTTATTGCTTTACTTGAAAAATGTTACTATTTCAAAATCAACAAGTATACAATATTAGAATAAAACTAATTTAATTATGCACATTATATGTATTAGAATTTGTAATATACATATATAAAATTGGTATCCAAAACATAACTTACTCTACATGAAATCTATAATATTAAAATTCTTCCATTTTATTATATAATTAAATAAAATAATAATAAATTGAATGTAAATGAAACAATGAGAAACAAGACAATCTATTATATAGACATATATTCTTCCATTTAAAAAAATATATTAGTTTTTAATAAATAACCAATGTTATTTAAGCCATTATTTCTACAACTGCAACTTAACATTTACTTAACAATGATTTACACAAAAATAACACTAGATCATCAACAAAATTTATAACATAATGTTTTCCTTATGTTGAAGAGAGTTTTGATCTATTTTTCTTATATTGAAGTGTTTCATAAGATTTTGTAAACATTAGCCATGCATTCCTTATAATATTAAGTGAAATATAGGGACAACACACCCATTGATCTACATATCTAGAAAATCTTTAAATTTTATGATCATAGTAATCGCATCAAACCACATATATTTTATTACACCTAAACTATTTAAGGATAGAAGATAATTGTAGTTTGATAAGTGCTCATGATCATAAAAATTGAAAATTTTCTAAATGTGCATCAAGATTAGGTGTCTTGTCATCTTGTTCCACATAAATAAAAAATGTAAGGAAAGAGAAATTTATAGATAAAATGAAAATTAATGTACTTTTTTTTCATACATCTTAGTAATTGTTATATGTTAGCAAATATTTATTTTAAGTTACAAATTGGTAAATACATTGGTTATAATAATAAAAAGATGTTATTTTCAATTTTTTTAAAGTACAATTTTTACATCCTGATTTTTTTTAACAATTGCCTACACAAAAACCACATTAGATTATTAAGACATCCATCTATGTTGCATATTCTTATAATAAGTATTTTATCATTAACAACTTTGAAGAAAAGCGAAGGCAATTGTCTTCACAGTAAATAGGTAGAAACACGATTTATAAAGGCTAGAGAATTTGATCTCATTACTTTGAAGAAAAATAATAATGATTGTCTTCATGCTAACCATGCATATTTTATCCTCAGTCACTTATTGCTAGGTATTCCATCACAATAATATTTTATCCTTTGTCCCTTGTTTTCATATTTATTATAGATTATAAAAACTTAACATAGATTGTGATCGAGAAAAAATGATAGCCTAGGAGTAATGACTTATATTTTAGCAATTGATGATTAAGCAACATGAATCATGTATTGCTTATTGAAAATTGGAATGAAAATTTAAATGAAAAATGGAGTGAAAGAGAAACTATAGATTGAATCTCTTAATGAAAAATGGAGTGATAAAGAAAAGAAAAGAGGACACAAATTGTAAGCAAAACAAGAAATTCTACATTGGTTATTAATATCTAACCAATACTGTTGACCGTGATCCCGCAAGTGCACGGGTTAAGTCGAGTTATAGTATAAAAGATATCGTCTCCACAGGAATTGAACGTTGAATACCAACTGAATTTCAAAGAAAATTATCTAGGTGTATCGATTGATATTAGGAATTAAAGATAAAAGGTAAAACAGAGCTTAGTTATCAAAAATGTTTAATTCAATGAAATGAAAGGGTACTCAGCTTAAGGTTCCCTTGTACATTTCATTATGGAATGAATGTAATCCTCTAATTTGGTTTACTGTTAATTTAGATTGCTGGATTACCAAAAATAAGCTATACCTCATTGCAAGGCTACTAGCTACTAACCAAAAGATTAAGTGCCCAGAATTTCTCTAGTAATCACTCATCTAGGTTGCATTAACATTGCTTTAGAATCCATTTTCAGACATTTCATCCTGTGCAAAAGAATCCAATTAGCTTAATTCCTAAGTCTAATTGATATTCCCAATGATCATGCAAGGTCCGATTAATTAATTGATCATTTCAACCTAGAATCAATTAATCCATAACACAAATCCAATATTCCGGAAGTACTAGTTTGTTCAAGTACAAAACAACATAATCAAATCATAAATCAACAGTAAATCAAGCTAGATTATATAAAATTTAATTCCATAAATCCATGAACAAGTTCACCCAAGCTGAGTACAAGGGTTTAATGTGAAAACATTACAAAATTAGAAGAAAACCAAAAAACAGAGAGGGAATTCAAACAATTCATAAATCTCTATAAATTCCTTGCTTGAATCTTCAATCCTTTGCTTGAATCCACGTTAGAAGTTACCCTTAGTGAGTTTGGGTCTCTCCTAGGGTTTCTCCCAGCAGCTCCTCTTTTAATTTTTTTGGTTTCTCCTCCTCCTTTTCAAAATTTTGTGCAAAACTTATATGGGAAATGTACACGGGGTGCAATACGGCCCGTGTTCTACCCCGTGTCTCTCAACGAAAGTTGAGCAGCATGATACACCGGGTGTGACACTCCCCGTGTTTACTTGCGAAGTGTCAAGCAGTATGGTACACGGGGTATGACACGGCCCATGTTGTACCCCGTGTTCTTCTGCGAAGGCTGGTTAGCATGGTACACAGGGTGTGACACCCCCCGTATTTATCGTAGAAGTGAAGGGCAGTATGATACACGGGTTATGACACGGCCCGTGTTTGCCCCCGTGTTCTTTTCTGAGCAGTTCAGTGAAGCCTCGAAGTATTACAGAAGGATACACGGCCTTCCACACGGGGTTCCCATACCCCGTGTTCTTTGTCAGGTGGGCAATTTTGCTTCGATTCTCCACAATTTACATGATTTTACCTCCGGATCCTTTTCTAATGCTCAAATGTGTCATTTCAAAATCTGAAAATAAAATATCGAGCATCTAAGTATCCTTTTCAATCAATTTGCACAAGATACTAAGTAAATATGTGATGAAACACATAGAAATTAAGTGCAATTATGCATTTATCAACTATAAGGATGAATTTTTCATTTTGTATCCATTAACCAACATTTTAGATGTCAGTCATTTTAAAAATTGATATTATAAGTGTTCATCTTATGAATGTTATAGTGCATTTTAAATAGGCATATATTTGAAATGTAAATAATTTTTATAGTTTCTAATAAGATCTTAGTTTGCAATAACACTATAAATACAAGCATTATGTTGTAAAATACCTTCAAATGATGATTTGTTGTACAAACATTGACTTTTTTTTTGTAAAATACCTTCATTTTTCACATTGGCTATTTAAATAATCTTCATGAAAAATATGTTTTCATCCATTTAGCAACTCTATAGAAAATTATAATTTATGATATCAACTTTCTATCATGACCTAATTTTTAGACTATCATCATTGATGTAAAGATATCATCATCTTTACAAGCCTTTTTCAATAAAATCATTTTTATAAAACTTGCCTTTTTAAAAAAATGCATGATGCAAAAACACAATTAGAAATTTTTGCTAATCTTTTTTCTTTTTTGTTGTTTTAAATTAGAAAATATGTTTCTTAAACTAAAAAGCTTCAATCTTATATAATTTTGAAAATAGATGATATCCTTCAACAAGCAAAACCTTATCTTGAGGTAAATAATATTTTATAAACAAACAAATGAAGAACATTTCCTTTCATTGAGTTTTCCTTTAAAAATAGAAATTCAAACCCTAGAAATTAATATAATAGAATAAGACCAACTTTAGAAAAAAACATAGAAAAATCAAAGATCCTATTCATTTTATAAAATATTTTGAAGATAATATAATTCTTTTAAAATATTCAAAAATCAAATCTTTCTTTGAAATCAAGTAAGTAATATAATACTTGTGAATGCTACTTAGTAGGAGAAAGTAACTTTTAATAAATGTTTTCAAAATTGAAAGGTATGAAAAATATTTTTAGTAATTTAAATACCTTTTTATAAAATACCTTGGATATCAAAACTATTTTCCTTTCTTCTTTTCCTTTAAAAAAATTGTGGGCCTTTACTATGCATCACAAAAGTCATTACTTTTGTAAAAAGCTAATAAGGAAATTAGAATAATATCAAAACTCATGTACATACATATATTAGTGTATATGCCCTAAAACCAATCATATGGATGATTATAAATTTGAATCATGTTATTTTAAAGGCAATTCTAATTATCATATTTATACATATATTTTCTACATAGTATGTTTAATTATGATAATAATCCTAGAATAATTATATTTTTAAATGTCCCTAGTCATATATCATTATGGATTAAGTTGCATTGATATGTTAAGACTAGTATTTGTGGTTACTTATATGAGATATTAAGTTTATACATGAGTACAAGTTAGAAAACTTGTGTACTAGACCGACCCACCCTACTACATGGATTATTATATGAGTGTCATGAGTAATTCTTAGTGATCATCATTAATATGATCTTTTAACTTTAGATTGTCAAAGTTCTCTACATGTGAGTTCTATATTTTGATACTACTCTATGTCACTCATGGTTGAGTGAATGCAAGGGTAGTTATTGGATATGTCATATATCATGCAGAAGAATTTGTGTGATCAAGATGGATTTTATCCTTCCTATATAACAAGAGTGACATCCATGGGCCTTTTGATTAAGTAAGACTGAGAAAAATGCATAACCATGCTCAGATAGATTGACATAGGATGTCAATTACATTTAGTTTAGTTAGCTTGCTTATGAATTAAGAAACCTTTGAATTGGCCTAGACGGGAATGAAACAGTCCATGTCTCATGCTCAATCTAGATGTCTAAGACAAAAGGTCATAGATGATGATCACATGTATAGGTTCAATCGAATTATCGACTTTCTCATTACTTGGGTAATAATGCTATGTTGCTAAATACCATTTATTATTTATGATCATTAATATGATTTATGATCATTGCCAATGTAATGAGAGTCTGTAAGGTTGTACACTTAAAACCTAGTGGATTTGAAATTGATGGACTAAATTATTTGGGCCTATTATATGGGAATTTCATGTTATAATTATAAGCTTTAATTATAAGCCTATAATTATACATAGAACAAAGCCTAATTAGTTAGGATTTTCTATGCACCTATTTAAATAGGCATGTTGGGTGTTAAAAATTAATAATTCATGCTTCCTAATACATAGAAAAACCTATCAACCCTTCTTGACCATAACCTTAAAAGGCATAGCTAGCACTACAAAGCAAAGGAAGAGAATTCCAATCAGTGGCCATAGGATGTTCACTGATGATTTGCTGGTTTGTGTGGATAACTCAAAGTTTCGATCGGGGGTAAGTCAAAAAGGTGATCAATGAACAAGGTTTTTAAATTATTTGTAGAAGGTAATGACAAAACCCTTGTCTTAATCTAATTGTTTTGCATGGGTCCTTGGCTAGGATCAGTTAATATTCTACTGCAATTGTTTAGCTCTCAATCCTAACATATACAATATTTTATAAATAGTTCTTTAATGATTATGTGTAAATTGTGATATGTGGGTTTTTAAAAAAACATTAGAAAGTATGAAAATCTAATAGCCAGGATGAATTTATTTTTTATTTAAGGGATGATATTTAAAAGAGTAGGTGGGGTCAAGTTATGCGAGAAACACTAAATCATCACTTTTAGGTCCCTTTTATATGTCTCCCTTTCTCTTCTCTCTTTCCAAAACTCAATTTCTTTCTCCCTACATGCTACCCACTGACTTCTTCCATCTTCTCATCACCTTTCTTGTTCTATCATGGGAGCTTTTAGCAGAGCTAGCACCGGTGACAATAAGCATTAGCATGAGCAGAACCACCTCTCTTTCTTTCCTCCCTTTTTCTTCTCCTCTGGATGGCCCTCCTCATAGTTCTCTTCTTCCTCCTTCTTTTTGGACGTTAACCTCTCCAACTGCTACTTTTATGGATTTGATAGCCACCACGAGGCATTGTTGCTACCATAGGTCTTGTCTAACCGAGTTTGACGTCTCGCTACAAAAGGAGTCACTCTAGTAATAGATAGCAACTTGGAGTTGATGATGAGCTTGTTATGGTGATTCCCGATAATTAAGCTACTTTCTAATGTTAGTAAGCTATTGGCGACCCTTTCTAATGATGGTGAGCAAATTTTAATCTTTATGCTAATTGGAAGCTGATTCCAAGAAGAGCTCATCTTTATATGTATATATATATATATATATATGATAATATTTTCTAAAAATGAGATTTTTATGTTTGAAGTGTGATAAAATAGTATGATTAGAACCTTTATATTATTATCCTTGTTGGAATTAGGTGTTTGAAGCTAGCTCCATAAAGTTTCCATTTTGATGATAATTTAGACTGATACAAAGAAAACCTATTTCAATTGAGTTTAAGAAATATGAAGATAAGTTAAAAAAAATTATGCTATAGGATAGTAAATTATTATAGTAATAGTATTACTAAGATAATACATATTAAGATTTATGATAATATGAAGTTCATTCAGTATATGAAGTGCTAGAACTGTATAGTGAACTTCCTTATGTTATTATTTAGTTCATTCTTTAAAGAAACAAACATGTAGAGATATGAAACAATATGGCTTCTATAGATTAAAAATCTAAATATGTGATTTGATGGTTTTATCAAAATAGGGTTAAAAATGTAAGAAAGTAAGAATTATTGAATGATTTAAGTGGAACACTATATTTTAATGCTCTAAAAGATTCAAGCCTAGTTCAAGAAAGCTTTAAATAAGATTTGGTGAATTAGGTAAGATAAATCTAAAAATAGTAGGGATTTAATAAATAGTTTCATAAGATGATAATAACGAACTATCATCATGACATAAGTGTAATATTTGAAGCTTAGTTTAGAGAGGCTCTTGTTTACGAAAGCTAATACCCTTAAATAACCAAGTGGTATATTTTGATTTTACAAGTTAACCTTAGAGAATAGGAAGAAACTAATGAATTATAGCATGTTGTGAGTTGGATTAGGAACTATGACATTTGAAGATATTGTAAGTGATGCATTGTGCTTATAATTTGTATATATAATTTCTAATTAGGAAAGAAAGAAAAGCTAAATACAAACTACTCCAAGATTTCTACAGGGAATATGCACTTTACCAAGTAAGTATATTTCTCACCACTATTTTTATTTTAATAAAAAGATAATTTAGATATGGTGAATTATATTCTTCTTGTTAATAGTATATATTTCATATTCACAGTCATATCTATATTTATATATAAATTCAATTCTTGAGTATTTAACTGTTAATTGATTACTAGTTGATCAGAGTGTATAGTAGAAGCATGATGATGTTACTAATAATTAGTAAATGTTTATGGTTGAACTATTTGTCACTTATATGCTAGAAATAATAGTGTGAAATGTGATTTGAGAGTTAAGCTCTCATGTATATATTATCTATACATTCTGCCATGGTTGGCATTGAAAATTATAAATTGTGTTAGATCAGTGATATTGGGTACTGTGAGTTGTATTGGAATGATACTTTGAAAGCTGAATGGAAAATTCTTGGCTAATAATTACGAAGGATATAAGATTGATTCGAGATCCAAATGGGAAATTCCTAATGAGTGGTTGAGAAAAGTGTAGACTTGATCCCAAAATAAAAGAGTAGTTACATATATTTTGCTATAACTGAGTGTGTGATTTGATATGATATTAGAACCTTACTTGTGTTTGGATGTCACTATTTGATGTGATTGCAAAGATATAATGTGACTATGATGATTGTTTGTATTTAAGTCTTAATGGCTAATTGTGAAAATAATGATCACCTAGAATAGGTGATGAATGATTGATTAAGTTTATGATAGTGTTACAAGATATGGATCTAAGTTACTTGCAGGTGAAATGCCAATATAAGGCCAATATTGCATATTATAAAGATCCAAGAAAAATAGGTTTGTTATTATGATTAACTTATTATTATTATAAATAATTGATCACTTGCAAAGTATGGTAAATATATGCTTACTAAGTTCCTTGAACTCACTCTATTCTATTTTCATTGTTTCAAGTTAAGATAGTTATTTAAGTTATGCTACATCCATAGAGAATCAAAGACCACTTGGATTAGGAGATTTGGCAATTAGATTAAGATTAGATATGAAGATAGAGTTTTCAATTATTAAGCCATTGATGTGTTGAATCATTTAGTCATATTTAAAATTGAAATTGTATAGTATTGGTGTGTATGTGTGTTGTTGATGTAACACCCTTACTTATTAACACCTTATTCCTCAATTACTAGATGATTATTACGCACTCATTCGCCATCTACCTCAAGCTAATACGGAATATCTCAAATTTCTGTACTTTATCCACATGAGCAAAAGTCATATAACTATACAAAAGAGTTCAATTTACAATATATACATCCATCACTTACAAAATTACCAACTATACAATCACTTTTGATATACAACTTCAAAACATCATTGTCCCTTATCATGAGAGCCTTTGGAAGCATCACCTGGAATGGTTAGTAATAATACAGAAAACATAAGAAACAGAGTTTCCCAGTAGCTAGCTATTACCATAAAAACATATTAAGCCATTCAAGATCCTTAAGCAAGTAAAACATACATTTCAAAAACAATTAATCATATGTCACCTCATTCATTACCATTGTAAGAAATGTGCATCACACATAGCAATCAACAAGCCCATTCAAGGACTTATCTCAAACAATATCTAGATGGCCATCACAGATAATCGTACCTAGGCCTCATATACAGCATCACGCTGTCTTCCCGGGGATAACTCGGGCCATAGGCCTTACTCACACAGTATCACACTGTCTTCCCGAGGTACTCTAAAGGCCATAGGTACCGCACACAGCAATTTTCATTACCATCCCGGGGATAACTCGGGCCATAGGCCTTACTCACACAGTATTACTATCTTCCCGGGATGCGCACATAGCTATCTCATACACATTCCATACAATGGCATAATATACAGAAAATCATGTGAATAGAAACAGAGCTTAAGGATAAAGCTAGCTACCTTTCACAAGCTTCCAATGTGATGTTCCCTTTACTCTCACTTAAAAACTTCTTCACACTTCCTCTTGCCTTTCCAAGTTGGCACTCCTCAGTCTATACAAATACACATCATAGTTTCTTATTAGAACATCATCACTTTCCCTAATCCTCATGTATTCTTTACTTTCCCCACTTAATTAAATGCATACTTAGATGCTCTATACTTTGCTTTCAAGCCTTGAAAATGACACATATGAACATTAGAAAAGGATCTAGGGGTAAAGCCATGCAAAACATGAAAAATTAAAGCTAAAAAGTTCACTTAACAAAGAACACGGGGGTCCCATACCCCGTGTTCAGGGCCGTGTTCCTTACTAAATCACTTCGAGGCTTCACTGGGTTACTCGACAAAGAACACGGGGGTGAACACGGGCCGTGTTCTACCCCGTGTACCTTACTGCCCTTCAGTCCTGAGATAAACACGGGGAGTGTTGCACCCCGTGTAGCACACTGATCAGCTTCGACGAGGAACACGGGGTACAACACGGGCCGTGTTCTACCCCGTGTACCTTGCTGATCCTCCGAAAACACTTTAAACACTAAAACTCCTTCCTTCCTTCTTTTCCATATTATGGTTTTAGCTTCTCAAAAGGGAAAATGCACACCAACACCTTCACAACTCAAAGTTTCATCTTCCATAAGCTTCATAAATTCATAGAAACTAATTTAACTTCATCAATTTAGCCAAGTTCTAAACATATCATGCCAACACTACACATGCACCATTATGCCTCTAAAACCCAAATGTGTACATCATGGTTTCTTGCTATTTTTACACCAAACCAAAGCTATAAATCAACATAACAACATCTAAAACACCATTAAACATACTTAAATCATCCTAAACTCCATGTTCAATCACCCTTGACCACACCAATGGATAGAGCTTGAGAAGAAGAACAACTTTCCCTTCTACCACTAAGCTTAAATCTCACTATTTTTAGGTGAAAAACTCAAAAGAAACTTTCTCTCTCTCTCCTGCACGTCTTAAGCTTGCTCTCATGGAGTTGCTGCAGCTTTTTGGAGAAATGGAAAAGAGGGTGGGGTTTTCTTGAAACTTCTAGGGGCATTTTGGTCTTTTTTGAGATTCTCAAGGGTATTTTAGTCCTTTTTCACCAAAAGTAAGGCTATTCTTGCCAATATTTTTCTAACAATGACACTTGTCATAAATCTATTGGTCACACTAATAAAAATCACATATTGCACCCCAAACTCTTAGTTATTCATATTAGATCCCAATTCCTTAGTTATTTCACTTTAACCACACCCGATTCTACACTTTTGCAATTTAGTCCATAGGGTCTCTGTCTGTTTAAAATTCCTTACACTGTCAGACTTAGGCAACTTCCCTTTTTAGGGTTTTCTAACCTCCTCTGATCATTTATACTGCTTATGGAAATCAATTCTTTTCCTACTATCCTTTTTCCTTCAAAAATTTCGTTTACCCTACACTTAATTCCTTTCAACTTGAGATTCACCCACTAAGCTAAATCAAACGTACTCTTCGTTTCTACAGCCTCAGAAAATAAAAATTCAAATAATAGAATTGAAAATTTGGGACATTACAGTTGACACTATCATATCTAAAAATTCGTAAGTTTTAAATTATAAGGCATGTGGCCCTCGGGAAGTGTTCAAAAATAGGGGAGACTTTGTTCATTTTTCGATAAAAATATAAAAGTAAATTATAAGTTTCCCTAAAATTTGGAAACTCCCATTAGATAGAAAGAATGAAAAATAGTTAAAGCTTGTGAAAACTAATATTAGGATCCATGCCAGTCACAATCAAGAGAGGTCATGACATTCTCGCTAGCTTTTATTTGTCTCTTGCTTATAAATTTGTGATTCTAAAATTTTCATAAAGTAAACTCTTTTATTTCTTAGTTTTAAATAAAGTTATGTCTTGCCCAATGACATGTAAGAGCTAAGTGTGCAGGAATTTAATGATAAAAATATTTATTATATTATTTTCTCCTATTTCATATCTCCTAATGAATTATACATGATTAATTTCATAGAATTGGCCTTATTTCATAATTTAGGGTTGGATTTACAATATTTTGAATTTATTCAGTTAATGTTGAATTTAAATATTATTTCTATTTTTTAGCTATATCTCAGGCTTTGGATGTTAGATTGGAATGATCTTTGTACCATTGGAAAAATTAAAAAAAGATCTATAATTTTGATATTTTGGTCAAAGCCCACTTCAAACACTGTCAAGCCTTTACTTAGTCGAGAAACTGAAGTCCTGTCTTTATCCTAGCTGAGCCAACTTTGGTTTTTAGTCCATATCTAGAACTACAAAAGTTTAATCAATGTCGAGCTAGCATTTAAATCTCCATAAGACCTAGCTTTACATTTTTGTGATTATGATTAACCAAATTACATTGTTTTAGTGGTTTTATACTATTTGGAAGTTAGACTTGTAGGAATTCATTATTATAACTATTAGAGTTAATTGCCTTGTAAAAAAAAGGTCTAGGCTTTTAAAAATTAGGAAAGCCACATTCTTATAATCCTAAGAAACATAAAATCCAAGTCCAATAGGATTTTAAGTTAATTAAGTCAAATAAAAGGAGAGAACTCATTTAACTTAGGAGACTTTAGACACATTCAACAAATAACTTTTCTTTCTTTTCTTTTAGCTTATGTTCTTTAGCCATAGAAGGGTAATTTTTGGAGCTGATTTAAGGAATTTGAGGCTCTCTTTTATTGAATTATGAAATTATAATTTGTAATGTTAACTTTCTTTAATTAATTTTTCTTTTTTCCTAATTACTTATTTTGGATATTGATTTGGTATAGTTAGTGTTCATCCTTATGATTTCTAATATATTTCTATTTTGGTGTTGAATTGTGGTTGGTAAATCATAGTTCACATAAAGGAGTAGAAGGTTGAATGATTAATTTGGAGGTTTCTAATTTAATTTCTCAATTTAACTAAATCTTATCTTTAAGTCAATTTTGATCTAGCTTAGGGATTATAGCAGTAGCTTGATTCAACTAATCTTAATTAATCAAATCCTAGATGGTTATCTAGCTTAGGATTCATGAATTATTGTAGGGGTTTTGAGTAATTTAAGGTTGAAGAATTAATTAGAAAGGTCTTAATTCCTTGAATTAGCTATTTCATCATATTGGTTTTCTTTCTTGTTGTTTATTTTATGTTTTATTTTGCTTAATATGTTTATTTTAATTTCAATTCATAAACCCCCTAATACTATTCTACATAATATAGCATTTTACATTTTGACAGCATATTGCACTCTATCTGCATACTATTTTATTAGTGTTTACATTTGTTTCATTTGTTTCTTTTCTTTTTCATGCATAAATAATTTAAACAATTGTGCATACATTGCTAGTGTGTCAATTTAGAGAAGATAATTTAGGGGATCATAGAGGTACAACCTAGTTTATTTCATTATACTGCATTATTTTGAGCCAACTAGAATTTATCTAATTTTAGTGCATTATGACATGTTTATCACTAAACCTATTATGGAAGAAAATATAGAAGCTACAATGGCTAGATTTGTCCTAGATTGAATAGGGATATTGCTAATATGGTGGAGCTATAACAATATGAGGAGATGGAAAAAATGGTTCATATGTTATGAAAGTGAAGAGAAAACTTAAAAGAAAGAGTTCTTCAAAATATGGCTCCCATTCAAGTTCCTCATAGAAGCCTTAGGAGAAAAAGGTTGAAAGGAATAAGGATAAAAAGAGTAAGCATAAAACGGAATCCATATCAAAGCTTAAAGATGAAGTGTCTAAAAATAGAGGCAAAGTTAGAAAGTATTAAATACATACCAATGACAAGTGTTTCAAGTGTTTGGAGCATGGTCATCATGCTATTCATTGTTTGATCAAGAAAGCCTTGAAGATCAAAGAAACTTTAGGAGATCAAGTTAAAAAGAGTGAAGAACAAAAAGAGAATATCTTCCATACTAGATGCAAAATCATGGGTAAGATGTGTATTTTTATCATTGATAGTGGTAATTATGCTAATGTAGCTAGCATTATCTTGGTATAGAAATTAAATTTACCTATTACACCCTACTCTATACAAAGTTGCAATGGTTGAATGATAGTAGTAAAGTAGAGATGAAAAAGAAAGTGTTGACTTCATTTATAATTTGTAGATACCAAGATGAGTTGCTATATAATGTTTCTCTTATGCAAGCTTGTCATTTATTGCTTGAAGGACCTTGGCAATTTGATAGAAAAGTAATTCATGATGGAGTCCTTAACAAATATAATTTTGAAATGAACATGAGAAAAATGACTTTCAAACCTTTAAACCTAAAACAAATACATGAGGACTAATTGAAAATGTAAAAGAAAAGGAAAAGGGAAGATGAGAAAGGAGAGGAAGAAAAAAAGAATAAAGAAGAGAAAAGGGGTAGAAAAAAGTGAAAAAAAGTATTTGTAAAAAGAATGAGAGAAAAATAATGTTAAGATAAAAATAAGAAAAATAAAAATTGAATATGACTAGAAAAAACAAGATAGAGAGTGTTTTTTCTATTTTTCTTGGCTAATTGTCTTGTATAAGAAAGCTAATAAAAATGATAACAATTTTAACTTTTTATTACCAAGTGCTTGTGATTTTATTTTATAGAAATCCTTAGATGTACTTCAAAAAGAATCTCAAAAAGGGTTACGTTATGCGAGAAGGAAAGTGCCTTAAGTGGAGCAAGATAACAATGTTATGATGATTGTTATAATGGCTTAAACATATGGGTGTCAAATGAACTCAAGTCTATAGATATGTTTGCACCTTTGTGAAATTTTGGGCAATTTGAATCCTTCAAAATTGGGTCCTTTTTTTATGGTTATTATCAACCAGGTTCATATGAACTTGGCAATTTGCAGAGTTTTGATTAAAGTTTATGAACATGTTTGGTTCCTTGTGAATTTTTAGCAAACTTAGACCTTCTGAAATTGATTCCATTTTTTTCATAGGTAATACAAACCTATTCATTAAAGATTGAGTCCATTTTCAATTTGGTCTATCCATTTAGCACCCCTACTTGGAGATATACTCTTGTCCTTACTTTGCATGATAAATTTTTGAATATTGAATATAGTAGGAATACTTTACATAAAAATTTGTTTGATATTGAAAACATTAAGAATTTGTTTGTGAATGACTATAATTTGCTCACCCTTTTACAGGACTTTGCTATTCCTTTACATATTGATTTTGTTTCAAATGTTGGTGTTTGTGAGGAAATGGTTTTTAGAGAAATTTTTAGGCATGATAGATTTTTGTGTAGGAAAAATGAATTATTTATGCCTAAACATTTTCTAAATAAATTTCTTGCTAGAAAAGATCACAAATATGGTTTGATAGAAAAAGGATAATTTGGTTAATTATTTTAGTGCAAATAAAATTTTAAAAGATATGCTTGATTAGTTGCATGATTATGGTTTGAAAGAAAAAGGATAATTTAGTTAATTATTTTAGTGCAAATAAAATTTTAAAAGATATGCTTGATTAGTTGCATGATCCTTATGTATTTTCTAAGCATGGTTTGAAAAGGGGATATCATCTAACTAACTTGAAAAAAAAATGTTGAAAGAGAAAATGTTTTCAAAACAAAACATGGTTTATATGAATGGTTAGTTTTAGTATTTGGTTTGTTTAATACACCAAGTACTTTCATGAGTTTAATGAATCATATTTTATGTATTTTCAAGAATAAATTTATCATTGTTTGTTTTTGATGCTTCTATAAGTATAAAGGATGGATCTTATTGTTGTTTGAGATTTTAAGGGATTGGGAAGATTGTTTGCCAGATCTTGATGACATTCTTGTGTTTGGCAAAGATGTAAATAAGTATGTTGAGCCTTTAAGATGTGCATTGTAAAATTAAGAAATAGAAAGTTTTATGATAATTTTGAAAAATACTCATTTTGCATGAAAAGAATTATATTTTGAGACATGTTAGGTGTGGAAAAGCAATAAAGGTGGATGAAGAAAAAGTTAAGCTAATTAAAGAATGGTTTTAATGTAAATTTGTTAGCGAAATTAGGAACTATCATACTTTTGCTAGTTTTGTAAGAGATTATAATATTATGGGTATACCATTAGTTTGATATTTTTTTACCTAATTTTGTGTTTAAACTTGGAGTTTGGTTTTTCTTTCATAAGTGGAACAAAAAATTGCAAAGGAGATGGCCCACTTCAATTGCTTAAAGAAGCTAATGGTAATACTTATAAGTTAGATTTTCTTGGAGAGTATAGTATGAGTGCTACTCCTAATATTTCTAGTATTTCTCCTTTTGATATAGGTCTTGTAAATTCTATAATGAAACTTTTAAAAAGAAGGGAAAACAATATGATCCTAGAAGGCAATCTCAAAAACCAAAACCAAAACAATCAAAAATAAATTTCAAGTAGTAAACTTAGAGCTTATGAATGCCACTTCGGTGCTGATTAGCCATTTAACTATTTTAGACTTTAATTTGTGCTTTTGTTATATTTAATATTTTACCTTAGTTTATTTATCTTGCTACTTTAATATATTTGATGATGCGTAATAGGGGGCTTTAGTCGATGTGTTAGTTTTATGTCCATCTAGGTCCATTTAAGCCTATTTTAATTATGTTTTCATTAGAGCTACATAAGAAGGCTTGCTTTTCATAGACAAAGGAGATTTGGATCATTTATGATATAGAATTAGTTGTGCCTTCTTTGTAAGAGTGTGATTCTTACTTGAGTTCTTAAATGAATTTGTAACTTATCATAAGAATTCAACCATTATAGTGTTAATCTTCATTAATAAAAGGATTCATTCTTAGTAACATGATTCTTCTCCAATTATTAGAGGATTTTAATTCTTTATGGCATATTTTTCATCACTTATCACTTTATTCTTTCTCTTTCAATGTGTAGTGTGACTCTCCTTCTATTTTCAATTTATTTTGTTGAACTATGGGATGATACATTAGTTAAATTGACATCACTAATGCATATGATATATATAATTGAATTAATTTTATTATAAAATACATGTTTGTTGCATTTGATGATTGTAGAAAGGTTCTTAGATTATTTTGGAATCAGTTATGGAAAAAGTTGCAAAGGAAGAAGAAAAGAAATCCATTTTTTCAATAAAGTGCATTCATTTATCATGATGTTGATTTTTATGTAGTAACCAATTTTAAACATTCCTTAATAGGAGAACATCTATCACAACCCAATTTTTAGATATTGTGATTAGCATAAAGACATTTGACTAGTATTAATAAACTAATCAGCTATCTTTATAAGTCTTTAAGACATTTTTTACTCATCTACTTTCTTAATTCTTTGAAGAATATAAATAAGCATTTATAGAAAATAATATTAATTGCACGTGCATAAGGAAGTTTAAAACATAAGTTACATATGTTGAAGATATTTATACAAAAGTGTAAAATTTTTTAAAATATAACTCCATATATAATTACTATCAAAAGATAAAACTTCTAACTAGGACATCATGAAAATATTATAAGGAAAGTTTCCAAATGTAAAAGGAAGATTGTTGCACAAGTGTTAGTTATTTTTATGGGATCCATATTTTATATGTACAAATAAAAATTCGATAGGAGTGTGAGTATTGAAATACTTAGTGAATGGCTACTCTTCTCTTTTTCCAAATGAGTTTTCACCCTAATAAATCTAACATACATAATAGTGTATGATAAATGATTAAAACTCTTACATACAAAGAATAGCTTTTATTTATTAAATTTGTTAAAAAGAATGGCTATAGTTGATATATAAGTTTCATCTTATATCTTCATTCCAGTCTTATCCCTTACCACTTTAGACACAAGGCCAATAACTTTATTCCTCCAACATTTAGTATGCCTCTCTTTCTTTGTAAAAGATGCATATCTCCCTCCATAAATTATGTATAGGATAAGAAATAATAAGATACTAGTCGTAGCATCAATTATTGTAACTCCCTTACTTATTAACACCTTATTCCTCAATTACTAGATGATTATTACGCACTCATTCGCCATCTACCTCAAGCTAATACGGAATATCTCAATTTTTTGTATTTCATACAACATGAACAAGAGTAATATAATTATACAAAGGTTCAATTTACAAAAGATACATCCATCATATACAATATCACCAACTATACAATTATTTACAACTTCGAACATCATTGCCCTTTATCATGAGAGCCTTTGGAAGCATCACCTGGAATGGTTAGTCACAATATAGAAAACATAAGAAACAAAGTTTCCCAGTAGCTAGCTATTGCCATAAAAACATTTCAAGCCATTCCAGATCCTTAAGCAAATAAAACATCCATTTCGAAATCACTTAATCATTTGTCATCATATTCAATATCATACCATTGTAAGAAATATGCACTGCACACAGCAAACATCATGCCCATTCAAGGACTCTTATCAATATCTAGATGGCCATCACAAATAATCGTACCTAGGCCTATATACAGCATCACGTTGTTTTCCCGGGGTACTCGAGCCAAAGGCCTAACACAGTATCACACTGTCTTCCCAAGGTATCAAGCCATAGGTATCGCACACTTTTCATCCCCGGGGAACTCGAGCCATAGGCCTAACACAGTATTTTACTGTCTTCCCGGGTTGTGCACACAGCAATTTCATACACATTCCGTACAATGGCATAAAATACAGAAAATTATGTAAATAGAAAACGAGGCTTAAGGATAAAGCTAGCTACCTTTCACAAGCTATCAATGTGATGTTTCCCTTTGCTCTCACCAAAAACTCCTTTACACTTCCTCTTGCCTTTGCAAGTTGGCACTCCTCAGTCTATACAAATACACATCATAGTTTCTTATTAGAACATCATCACTTTCCCTAATCCTCATGTATTCTTTACTTTCTCCACTTAATTAAATGCATACTTAGATGCTCTATACTTTGCTTTCAAGCCTTGAAATGACACATATGAACATTAGAAAAGGATCCAGGGGTAAAGCCATGCAAAACATGAAGAATTAAAGCCAAAAAGTTCACTTAACAAAGAACACGGGGGTCCCATACCTTGTGTTCAGGGCCGTGTTCCTTACTGGATCACTTCGAGGCTTCACTGGGTTACTCGACAAAGAACACGGGGGTGAACACGGACCGTGTTCTACCTCGTGTACCTTACTGCCCTTCAGTCCTGAAGTAAACACGGGGAGTGTTGCACCCCGTGTAGCACACTGATTAGCCTTCGACGAAGTACACGGGATTCAACATGGGCCGTGTTCTACCCCGTGTATATCACTGATCCTCCGAAAACACATTAAACAGCTAAAACTCCTTCCTTCCTTCTTTTTCATATTCAAAGTCTTGGCTTCTCAAAAGGAAAAATGCACACAAACACTTTCACAAATCAAATTTTCATCTTTCATAGGCTTTAAGCTTTATAGAAATTATTCTAACTTCATCATTTTAGCCAAGTTCCAAACATATCATGCCAACTCTACACATGCACCATTATGCCTTTAAAACCCAAGTGTGTACATCATGGTTTCTTGCTATTTTTACACCAAACCAAAGCCATAGCTTAACATAACAACATCTAAAACACCATTAAACATACTCAAATCATCCTAAACTCCATGTTCAATCACCCTTAACCACACCAACCTCAAGATTTCAAGAAACTAAGAAGAGTACATTAAAGAGCTCTTAGAGGAGAACATTTTTACCTCTTGGTGCAACTTGAAAATCCTCACTTGGAGCTCCCCAAACTTGATCAAACTTGGGCTTTTCTTCAATCTAGAGACACCAATAGATAGAGCTTGATGAGAGGAGCAATTTTCCCTTCTACACCTTAGCTTGAATCTTGGTATTTTTGGGTGAAAAACTCAAAAGAAACTTTCTCTCTCTTTCTCTCTCTCTCCTGCACGTTTTGGAGCTTTCATGGAGATTTTCTGCTGCTTTTGGAAAAGTGGAGAAGAGAGGAGAGTTTTCATGAAGCTCTAGGGGCATTTTGGTCTTTTTTGAGATTCCTAAGGGTATTTTAGTCCTTTGGCACCAATTATTAAGGCTATTCTTGCCATTATTTTTCTAATAATGACACTTGTCATAAATCCATTGGTCACACTAATTAAAATCACATATTACACCCCAAATTCTTGGTTATTCATATTAGATCCCAAATTCTTGATTATTTTCACTTTAACCACACCCGATTCTGCACTTTTGTAAATTAGTCCATAGGGTTTCTGTCTGTTTAAAATTCCTTACACTATCAGACTTAGACAACTTCCCTTTTTAGGGTTTTCTAACCTCCTCTGATCATTCATACTATTTAGGGAAATTAATTCTTTTCCCTACTATCCTTTTCCTTCAAAATTTCATTTACCCTTACACTTAATTCCTTTCAACTTGAGATTCACCCACCAGGCTAATTCAATCATGCTCTTCGTTTCTACAGCCTCAGAAATTAAAGATTCAAATAATAGAATTGAAAATTTAGGACATTACAATTATCATTTCATTATGTATGATCAAAATATCAACTATGCCATATAAGTTTTGTTAACAAAATTTTCCATTCTTATATATACAAATTTCATGATCACATATCATAATATTCAAGATCGATATATAACCTTTCCAATAAAGAAAATGACAGCACATGACTCTTTTGATTGGCTATTGATTATAGCTAAAACTCATCAAATGTATCACAAATTTTGAATACTTACAACATTTCTCATTAAGAAGTGTCAAACATTTAGCTTGTTGCATAGTATGAATACTCCCACGGTTTGATGCCTTTTAGGCTCTCAAATCAATTTAAAATTTTACTAAAATTTTATTTAATGCTTCTAACTAATCAAATATCAATTTTCTTATAATTTCCTAATTCTTAAGTACTATTCACACAATACTAAAATCATGAAATTTAAAATAGGTCAGCACATGAGTAGTTGCAACAAAGACCCTTTTTCAGTATTCAAATTACTTCCAATCATCACCAAACTTTAATACAACTTCCCTACCATGTTAAATGATGAAAATTTTCAACTATTTGATAAAAAGATAATGTTAGTACTATTTATATGGAACCAAAAACATAGAATTGCCAAATCTAGGTAGTTTGGAAGTTATTAGGGAAAAGAAGCCTTCTTGGCATCCAAATTAAATCCAATTACCACCAAATTTTTATGTAAACTTACTAACATGTTAATAATAAAAGAATATTAATTAATTTAATTTTTCACAATCAAATTCTTGCATAAATAACACCAAACTTTAGAATACAAAATCTAAAATTTTATTTTGAGCTTTTGTAATTAGAATCCATACAAATTCACTTTTAATATCTTTACAATTTTCTGAAAATTCTTAATTCTTTTCACACCTATTGCAACATTATTTTTAACATTAATATAATAAAGATTGAAATTTTAGCAATTTCTAATCCTTAATTCCAAAGAGTAACAAAAAGAACACACTATTATCCTCCCTTGACAGTTTTTGTTTCTAAGCTCAATATAATCTTATTGTCATCTCTTAAGCAAAAGCTTAATGAATATTCTTTTACCAATCTTGGCACTAAAATACCAACATTACATCATCATATTAACACTTATATAATATCAAAACTAAACCATATAGCACCTCAACCTAACTTAACACTTATAATAGTATATGTTATCATATTCTTCATCTTTCATGAAAAAACTTTAAAGAATAAGGGATAGTTGCCACCCATTTTAAGTCCTTGAGACTAAATTTTTAAAGATTTATTAAAATAGCAACTTCACTAAAATAAATTAAGTTTTAGGAATTTTGAAGAGAAAATTTCTATCAAAACTTGAAGGAGGTGAGAGAAAACCTAGGTTACTGTACAAGAACTAAATAGCATCACTTGGAAAGCCTCTGGGGAATTGTTAAAAAATTGAAAGCCGTAGTAGAGAAACCCTTGGAATACACAATTTTGAGGCTGAAGATGAGCAAAAATTTTACACAAAAATAACTCCAAAAGCCCTGTATAAAACCCCAGTCCAAGCTTTCTTTATAAGCTTCTCTTTTTATTATTTCTTTTGTAAAAACTTAATGAAAATTTGGCACATGGGGCATGGCTATTCAAGGCTAAAAATTAGAATATAATTTTCTTTAAATCACATAAATTTAGCAAAGTATAATGTTTACAAATAAGCATTAACAAATGCCCTAGTTTTCTACTTCTTCACCTAATTACCATTAGCTTCCTCCATAAGCTTAGGCTTTGTTTAGGCCTTATTTTTCTAGTTTCTAAAATCATATTTGAGCCTAAAAATGTTGAGCTAAATCAACCTAAATGAATCAAGATGATTTATTTCAAATTTGTGTCCAATCTGTAGGTTTTTAGGCTAGTTGAGCCTCTAATTTTCTATTAGGCCTTTATATAATTTTTCCAAACTTAATGTTGGCCTTTTATTTTAACCTATACTAGTGTCTAATATATTTTCTATAAAAATTCTAGCTAGACATACCTCTAAACTATTTTTACAATTTACTCAAATTTTACTTAATTACCTTACTAGGTTTCTATTAAGGCGGTTCTTAATTAAAATTCTTTTTTAAGCTTTCTTATTTTATTTAGGATATTAGAAGTTCTCGCCCCTTCCCAAAAATTCATCCTCAAATTTTAATGGAATTAGATAGTAATAAATAGAATTATCAGTAGGGGTGTGTACAAATTTTAGATAGAATCTTATTGAATAAAGTTTAATATTTTTCTTTCATATCTTTTTCTAATTCCTATGTGGCTTCCTACACTCTATGTTTCTCTTATATCAACTTCACCATTAGGATTTCTTCGAATCATAACTTCCTTACTTGTCTATCATTGATTTGTATGAGTCGCTCTTCATAAACTAATTTCTGATCTAATTCCACTAATACTTTTTTCAACACGTAGGTTCATCAGAGACATATTTCCTTAACATCGACCCATGGAAAACTAGATGAATTGCTTTCATATTTTATGGTAGTTCTAACTAATAGGTAACTTTTCCAATTTGTTTAACAATCATGTAAGGAACCACATAACTTGGGGTTAATTTCTTTTTCTTTCCAAATATCATCATTCTTTTTATTTGCAGAATTTTTAAGAATACATGATCGCCTTTTTTAAATTCTAATTTCCTTCATTTGTTGTTTGCATAAGATTTATGCTAATTTTGAGCTACTTGTAATTTTTCTTTGATTATCCGAACCTTGTTAATAGTGTTTTCAACTAAGTCAGGACCAATCATTTTAGCTTCCCATATTTTCTTCCATATAGAGCTTCAAATGGAGTCATCTTTATACTAGTATGGTAACTATTATTATACATAAACTCCATCAGTGGTATATATTTACCCTAGCCCCCCTCAAACTTGATCACACAAGCTTTAAGCAAATCTTCAAAGGTTTGAATTGTTCTTTCCAATTGCCCATCAATTTATGGATGAAATGCTATAATAAATCATAGTTGAGTACCCAGTGTCCATTGAAATGATTGTCAGGGTTAAGAGGTAAATTGTAATCCTTGATCTAAAATGATTGTGAGTAGAACACCATGCAATGGAATAATTTTATCCATATAAAGCTGAGCATATTGTGATACAGTGTATGATTTCTTTATTTGTAGGAAGTGTGTAGTCTTTGTAAGATGATCCATGATTACCCATATGGAATCATATCCCTTATTGGTTCATGGTAATCCGACTATATAATCTATCATAATACTTTCCTATTTCTATTTAAGAATGTAAATGTTCTAGTAAACTCCTGTTAAGCATTGGTGTCTACTTTTACTTGTTGACAAATCAAGCATTTGATCACATATTCCTACATATCTTTCTTCATTCCATCCCACTAATACACATTACTTAAATCTTGGTACATCTTTATTACACCAAGATGCATCATATAGGATGATTCATGGGCTTTTTAAAATACTTCCTTTCTTAGAACTGTGGGCACCTATAATCAATTTCTATTCCTCATCATTCCTTCTTCATCCACCACTAGGTTAGTTTACACTTCACTCATAGCTTATTCTTTAATTTCTTATATTGAGGATCCTTTTTTTAGATTACTTTGATTTGATCTATTATGGTAGAATGCACCATTATATAAGCCAAGTCTTCATTTCTATTACCTTTTAACTTTTTCCCTTTACCTTTGGGAACTTTTAGACTTAACGCATCAACAACTACATTAGCCTTGTCAAGATGATAATGAATGGAACAATTATAATCTTTCACAAACTTTATCCACTTTTTTGTCTCATATTAAGTTCCTTTTACTCAAAAATATATTTAAGGCTTTTATAATCTACATAGATTTGACAAGTAACCCTATATAAATAATGTCCCCATGTTTTCAAGGAAAATTCTATAGCTATTGTTTCCAAGTCATGAGTAGGATAATTCATCTCATGTTTCTTTAATTGGCGAAATGCATAAGCTATTACCCTATCTCACTACATTAACATGTATCCTAATTCCAATCTAGATGCATCATAATACACTGTATGTCCTTCTGCATTGTTAGGTAAAGCTAACAATGGGATAGAAGTTAAACATTCTTTTAATTTTTGAAAACTCTTCTCACAATCATTATTCCTCTCAAACTTGACTCCTTTGCATGTCAACTTAGTCAATAGTATTGCTATTTTTGAAAAGTCTTTTACAAATCTTTTGTGATAGTCAACTAGCCTAAGAAAACTATGTATCTTCATCATTAAGGATGGTCATGGCCATTTAAGCATAGCTTCAACCTTTTAAATATCTACTTGTATTCCTTCCTATGACACTAATAGCTTAGAAAATGTATTTTCTTCATCCAGAACTCATATTTTGAGAATTTGGTGTACAATTTATGCTCCTTTAATGTTTGCAATGTGATTCTTAAATGTTGTGCATGCTTCTCCTCACTCTTAGAATATGCCAAGATATTATCAATAAATATAACAATAAATTAATCTAAAAGAGGTTTAAAAATATGATTCATCAAATCCATAAAATGTTGTAAGAGTGTTAGTCAATCCAAACATCATAACCAAGAACTCATATTGACCATAATGAGTCCAAAATACTATTTTTGAAATATCCTCCTTCTAAAATTTCAATTGATGTTAACCTAACAATAAGTCAATTTTTGAGAAATACTTAGATCCTTGTAGTTGATCAAACAAATCATTTATCCTTCGCAAGGGATACTTGTTCTTAATGATGACTTTATTCAGCTACTAGTAATCAATACACAACCATAATGTACCATCCTTCTTCTTTACAAATAGCTGGTGCTCCCTATAATGATGTACTAGGTTGTATAAAACCCTTATCTAATAAATCTTGTAATTTCTCTCTTAATTCATTTAACTCCATTGGCACTATTTGATAAGGTGCTATAAAAATTAGGTCTACTCTAAGAATGGTCTCAATTGTAAATTCAATTTCTCATTTTAGTGGTAATCTTGGTAAATCCTCTGGAAAAACATTAGGAAATTTTTTTACCATAGGAACTTCATCTATTCCTACTTTTTCCATTTCCACTTCCTTTTTTGAAGCTACTTACACAATGCATCCTTTATCTATCAATTTTCAAACTTTCATACATGACATGAAAGTGGGCATTCCTACCTTCTTTTCACCTTAAAAAATTTGAACTTATCCTTTTTTCGGTTAATAAGTTACGATTTTATGATAATAATTATCACAAGCATGATATTTTAATCGCTAATCCATCCTCATAATTATATCATAATCTATCATATCTAACATGATTAAATTAATAAAACTTGGATGTTTATCTATCCAAATCATACAACCCTTAACACCATAGGTTGCAAGAGTGACTTCTCCCACTAGTGTATTCACCATTAAAGTTTCATTTAATTCACTTAATAGTTTTGAAAGCTCAATCGCTAAATTTTTAGACATAAAAGAATGCATGGCATTAGGATCAAACAACACTTTTACTTGAAAAGTTTCAACTAATACAGTGCTTGTCACCATAGTATTAGAAGCTTGAACCTTTTAACATATCATAGCAAACACTCTTGCTTAGGTTCCAACTAACCTTTTCCTAAATTATTCCTATTTGACATCATTTGAGGTTTTGCTATAGTTGTATTTTGAATAGGTTACACATTAGGGGCTATGAAATTTCTCCCTTGCTAAGTAATCAGGCACTCATAAGCTCCAAGCCCCATCTATCCTCATCTAAAATAAGATCTGCATTCCCTAAAATGACTAAGGTTATATTAAAGATAACAAGGAGGTCTATTAAGTGGATTTAGGAATGAATAGGTCCTATTAGAAATGTTAAGAACAATTTCAAATCTACTATTGGGAGCTCTTCCCTAAAAACTTTTTCAATCTTGAAATCTATTTCTTTATGTTTGCTCATTTTCATTTTTTTCAATAAAGTACATTTATTTATTATGATGTTGATTTTTGTATGGTAATCGATATTAAAATTTCCTTAATAGGAGAACATTTATCATGATCCAATTCTTGGATACCATAATTGATGTAAAAACACTTGACAAGTATTGATTTACTAGCTAGCTATCCTTACAAGTCTTTAAGACATTTTTAACTTATCAACTTACTAAACTCTTCTAAGAATATAAATAAGCATTTATAGAAAATAATAATAATTACATGTGCATAAGGAAGTTTAAAAGATAAATTACATATACTAAAGATATTTATACAAAGGTGTGAAATTTTTGAAAATATAACTTTGTATACAATTACTATCAGAAGATAAAACTTCTAAGTGAGACACCATAAAAATATTATAAGGAAGGTTCCTAAATGCGAGAGAAAGATTGTCGCTATCATGACCTATCTTATGGCTATCGTGAGTGGCATAAAGATATTTATAGTAGCATAACATACCAAATAAATATTTTTATAACCTCTATAGTATTTTGATATCTTTATTAAATTAATATTATCAAAGATTTCTAAACTTAGAATATAAATGATATACATTAACTATATACATTAGAGGCACTAAAGTTAAATATACATACATACATACATACATACATATATATATATATATATATATATATATATATATATATATATATATACACACACACACACACACATCTAAAAGTTGTTTATAGGAAAATATAATTTACATAGTACATCAGATGATGCTAACTCTCAATTAGATCCATCAGGGTTTCATTCCTTTGGATTTGTCTTTATAGAGGAAAAAAAGGCTTCATTACTAGCTAGAACATTCAGGTGGGGATACTTGATAAAAAATGTATATAATAGGATTAGACTCTGAGTCTATTATTCTAAGTACTACTTCATAGTTTACTCTTACATTTATAGATGTAGACTATACTTTATATTGGAAAAGTGTCTTAGCGGTACCATAGGGAAACTAGAAGTTCCCAAAAAAAGTATTAGTCTGCCTTATCGATTTCATGATCAGTATCTACAATTTAATTCAATAATAGAATGAGTACAAAATATACTTAGTGAATAGATACTTATTACTTTATTTGAAAGGGATTTTACTATAAAGGATTAGTTCTATTTATGTGTAGTTACTATTAGTATTTTATGAAGAAATTTTCTTATATATATCATCAATATATTTCATTATAGAAAATGGTAGGCATACAAGCTTCACCTCATCCTTTCAATCCAATCTTATCCCCAACCATCTCAAGCACTAAGCCACCGACCTTTTCCCTCCACTACTAACCACACGTCTCCTTTTCTATAAAGGATGGTATATCTCCCTCTCACAATTCACAATATATAGTAATGGGATGATAAAATATCAACCATTAAATTTATTCCAATAGGTATGGCTAAATACCTACAATGTCATAAATATCTTATATAATTTGTCATTCTCTCAAATTCATCCTTATCTTTTAAAGCATTATTATCAAGGTTGGTTTTTATCTTACTATCCTATTAATGATGACATTTCTTAGCCATGTAAATGGCTTTTTATGTTTTAATTAGTGTTCATAATATTTCCTATAAGTTTTTCTAACATTTTATTTGTTGGAAATTAGGGATTCATATTATTGATTGAAGCCTTAGAAGCTCTAAAATAATTCTATAATTTATCAAATTTTGTCTCATATTCCTAATATATTAGTAAACATGAAAGAATATTCATTATATAAGTTTTATGGCCTTGAGTTACTATTCATATAATAACAAAACAAAGCTTCCAGAATAAGACAACATATGAACACTTATAATTCAACTCACTTTTTATCATTCAATTGGAAACCAATTGCTTCTAAAATTTGCCATAGTATTCTCAACATTTTGAATAAAGAATAACTTAATTATTGTACAATAAATTTCATGGCTTTGCTAATGCAGTAAAGGAATAAGCTTACAACTACCAAATTTAGATAGCATTAAAGTTGTAAAAATAAAACTATCATTTGGGTAACCAAATCAACTTCAATTACCACCAAATTTTTGACACAAGCTTACATCTAGATATCATATCTAGAAATTTTTATAATTTTTCTCTAACATTTGATGCCTCAAATGATTCAAAACCTAAGACCTAACAGAATTGAGTTTTGAAATTAGTAGTTTTAAGTATTTTACCTATAACTTAGTTTTTCATATATCTAAAAATTTGCAAAAATTTTCAATTTCTTCTATAATCATCCTAACACTAATTACAACCTTAAATTGTTAAGGCTTAAAATTTTAAAAATTCATAAACTATAAATACATGGGGTAATTGAAACCCCTCTTTAAAAGTCTCAGTAGATTTGCTTTCAATTCAACGATATTATCATCTTTTATGAGATAACCCTAAAATAATAAGGAAGAGTTGCCACTCACTTCTTGATAAATGATAAAGACTTGAATTCCCATTAAATTCCTCTTTTTCTCATGGTTTTAGCTAGCTAAATGAAACAACCTTTTGCTTGAAAATGGCTAAATCACACACACACATATACAAAACCTTAAACTATAATTAAAATATCTTCAATTTTCTATTTACTATTGTATAATATTTTTGAAAAATCTTAGATATGTGGCTAACTACCTTAGGCATCCAAATGTCCCTTTTTAATTAGCAAATTATTACCTTAAAATTAATAAAAAAAAAAGCCACTTTGAAGAGTAAAAGGGGTTTATTACAAATTAGCCTCAATTTTTCATTTTCTTGCATGCTTGCCCTTAAGCTTTTTAAACATTTTTCGGCCTTGATTTGGGCCTCCATTTTTGAATTCTTACACACATTTTGAGCCTAAAAAATTGATTTAAGTTAGCCCAAAATTTTTTATTCTAATTCTCACTTTTTAGCATACTTGAGTTTTCAAATTCCTATAAGTTCCTACACAAAATTTCCAAAGCTATTATTTGATTTTAATTAGAATTTATTTTATTTTTATGTCTAATAAGATTTTTATAAAAATTCTAGTTAGGCTCATATCCAAGTTACCTTTACGTTTTTCTTGCATTTCACTCAATTTTCCTATAGGGTTTTTTAATTCAAGTATTTTCTAATAAAATTCTTATTTGAAATTCCTATTTCAGTTACGATATTTTCTAAGGAAAACTCCTATGTAAATTTTCTTATCCCATTTTGGGATATTATAGTTGCATATGTGTCAATTATCTTTATGAGATCCATGCATAGTATAAAAATTCAATAAAAGGAGCATGAATATTCAAATACTCAAAGAATGGTTACTCTTCACTTTTCCTAAAGAGTTTTCACCATAATAAATCTAATATACATAATAGTGTATAATAAATGATCAAAACTCTTACATATAAAGTGTATGTCATGACCTACTTCTGATCATAATTGGTGTGGATCTTGTTATTGTTTTCCATAGACCTTAACACTGATATGCACATCATAATGCACCAAAATTAATCAAAGCTAGTGTGCTAAAAGTATAATGTTGTATAATGGCACAACTAGGTCATACTTCTTGTGATCATTTTAATTTTATTTTTTTTAAATGATTTCCTAACAATATCTACACAATAGTTAAGTTATTGATGCAATGAAAATTGAAAAGTTAATGCAAGTAATATGAAAATGCAGTGAAATAGAATGCTAAATAGAAATAGAATGCAATATACAAATTGTTGTATACTATTATATAATTATGTAATAATAGAATGCAAAATTAGGGGAGTTTGGTTGCACAAAATTATAATAAAAGCAATTAACTAATCAAGCATGAAACAGAAGTAAAGTAAAATTAAAACGGAAAGAAATTCAATGCAATCACACAGCTAATTCAAAGAATTTAAAACTCTAAATTGGATTAATCATAGATTAATTAAAATTTAACTTTTTCTACTTAATTCTTTAACCTTGAATTTTTAAGAATCCTTACAATAATTCATGAGTTCTATGCCAGACAATCGCCTAATATTTGATCAATTAAGATTAGCTGAATTAAACAATCACTATAATCCCTATGCTAGATTGAAATTGATTTGAGAAATTAAATTAGAAATCTCCAAATTAATCCGTTAGCCCTTTATCCCTATACATAAAACTATGATTTATCAACCACAATTTTATATCAAAGTAGCAAAGAAATCAGAAATCACAAGGGTGAATCAATTATATTAAATCAACATCCAACATAGGCAACCTCAAGAATTCAGCACAAGTAAATAGGAAAAAAGAAAAATTAATTAAGAAAAGTTAACATTATAAATCATGATCTCATAATCCTCAAGAGGAGAGCTTTAAACTCCTTGAATCAATCATGAATTTAGGCTTCCATTAATAAAGAGCAAAGAAAGTAAGAAGAATAAAAAAGCTATCTGGTGAGTCTTTTGTGTAAAGTCTATGTGTAAAATGTCTTTCTTTAGCTCTCTTTGCCTTTTATATAACCTAATTTGCCTAAAACTATATTGGACTAAGATTAGATTACTCTTAGGATTACAATAATAATGCTTTCCTAATTTTTAAAAGCCCAAACCTATTTGTAATAAGTCAATTAAATCCATCAGATAAATTAATGAACTCTTATAGGTTTGACTTCCAACTAGATTTTGACCATAAAACTAATATAATTTAGAAAACCCATTAACATCAAACTTGTAGGCCTATGTCTTGTGAGAATTTGGGCACTACTTTTAGGTTAATCAGACTACTGTAACTCTAGATATGGCCTAAAGACGAAAATGGGTTCAACTAGGATAAAGACAAATCTTTAGCTTCTTAGCCAAATAAAGGCTTGAAGAAGTCTGAATTAGGCTTTAACCATAACATAAAAGTTGTTGTTCTCTCTCTTTTAGCTTTCCAATAATATAAAGTTTTCCTTAATCTGACATCCAGAGCCCAAGATATGATTAAAAAATAAAAATAGTATCAAAATCCAGTATTTACTAAATAAATTTACAATATTGTAAAATTGACCACAATTTATAAAACAAAGTCTAATCAGTGCAATTAAGCAATTATAATACCAAAGAAATGTAAAATAATAAATATTTTTCTCAATAAACACTTTTTCATATTTTCTAACAGGAATTTTCAAATTTCAAGGGAACTTAAAATTTTCTTTTAAATTTTTGCAAAAAAATGAACAAAATCTCTCTTGCTTTTGGACATTTCTCGAGGGCTGCACATCTTAAAAGACAACACTTGTTTTTTTATCTAGATATGACAGAATCATATTCATATATATAGTACAGTACAATTTCAACTTTACACACATGCAACAATCCAACAAGTCGTAAATCTCTATTTGAACGTTGTTTGCATTTCCAACTGTCAAATCTTTTAGTGAGGTGGTCTTGTTTCTCCATGGATGCAACAAGCTTAAGTTTTAGCATAAAAGCATTGGAAAATAAAAGCACTATCTTGTGGGAGTTCAATTTTACATATAATAATTGTAGGTTAAACATGTAGTAAATTAGAACTATTAACAAAACTATTTCTTGGCATTCTAAAAGCTGCAAAACCAGATCATGGAATAGGAGTTCTCTTGCACAAGACTTATGGAAAATATAACTATCTAATAATGCATAACATCATCATCACAACACATACTACCTATTCTAGTAGTCAAAATAACCACAAACAACCCTTGAGGCGGACATACAATCAAGTTATCATAGTCACATTATGTCTTTGTAATCATGTCAAATAATGACACCTAATAACAAGCAAAGTTTTAATACCATATCAAATCATGCACTTAGTTATAGTAAACATATATATAACTACCTTTTTATTTCAAGATGAAGTTTACACTTTTCTCAACTACTCATTAGGAATTTCTCATCTAGGCCTCGGATAAATCTTATATCCTTTGTATTTGTTAGTTAAGAATTTTCCATCCGATTTTTAATATCATCTCTTTATCACAAATCATAATATCTAATGTTATTACTCTAGCACAGTTCACAGTTTTCTAATGCCTCATAAGGCTCAATTTATAACGTAATTAATTTGTTAGAGCTTTACTCTATTCACATCACCAGATCCAATACAAGCCCATATAGATACTATTCAATAATTACAAGAAATCACAGCATGTAACACAATCACAATATGATTTATTGTAATTCTATCACCACCAATTAGTTAATAACTAATAATGACATAATCATACTTTTGTTATGCACTCTAATCAGTTATCATTCATCAACAATTAATTGCTTTTATATCACAAAACTAAGTTCATATAATGAATATGAAATCTATATTACTAATAAGAAAAATACAATTAAGTTATCTTTTATTAAGATAAAATTAATGGGGAGATATATACTCACCTAGTAATATTAATCCACCTTTAAAAGTTATGAAAACATCCATAATCATCTTCTCCCCATTTTCCTCCTAATTTCACCATTTATAAAGATAAATTATAATTATATAAATATTACTTATCTCTTTTCACTTCTCTTAATTCTAAATTTATATCATGATATATTAACAACTTAGATCATTATTTCCTTTACTTGAAGATTAACTTATAAATTACCGTACGAAAATTAAAGGCTTCGATGATCAAAGGTTTTCCTAAATCAAGCTCTGGATACAAAACTATTAAAACTTTATGCCGTGGGATTATCTTATTATTATTATTTTATGAAATTATACATTTGCTTCTCCATATTTCTATATTTATCTCGAAAGATCATATTTTATATATATACTAAAGATTTTCCCAAACTCTAAACTATGGAGATTAATAATATAAAAACTCCAATTATCTTATTTTAACATTCTATAACACAAAACTATAGTCTTCCAATGTTATCATTATTTATTCAAAATTGATATATAATTAGGATTTTCTGCACCAAACCTAAATCTTTCTAAATATAAAGATATAATGCTTCATTTTTACTTTAATCCTATCATTTCAACAATTTATATCTTGAAACCCTTATTTTCCAAGCCATTACTATATATTTCAATCATACATGAAAATGGGTTTCTTTGATCTTCACATGAATTTGCCACAAAAATGAAGTAAATATTCTATTTATACTTGAATCATCCTATTTTGATACTTCATAGTATAAAAGTCTCATTTTTCAAAAGTATAGTTATGTTTCTCAAAAAATATATGAAAATGAGATCTCTTGAATCAAACCTTAAATCATCATAAAAATTAGAATTTTATGATATAGGATCATTCACCATCACCAAAAATACCTTGCCTAAGCTCACTGGTAGCGGGAGCTCACCAAAATGCTAAAAAATGAAGCAAAATTGCAATTTCCCCTATTACTGTCTTGTTGTATAGCTTTTTTAGCATACTTACAATCTGTAGCTTCCTAGTTGGAGCTACACATGATGGTGTAGAGAGCCAACCCCGATTAGCTATGGACTTAATATCCATGGCTTCCCTTCACGGTTGGCGGTTGGCAGTTGACATTGGAAGAAAGAATTGCTACTTTCCCTATTTTTGCATGAGATTGCATTCATCGAGGGGAAGATCACCTATCACTGTGAACATTGAAGCTAGTGATGAATCCGCCAATAATAATGGCATTGGAAAGAAAAAGGAGGGAGAGAAGCTAGGGCAGTGGGAAAGAAAAAGAAACAACTAGGATGAAAATAAACTAATGAGTGGGAGAAAGAAAAGGGTTAATAGGAAAAGGAGAAAGGACAATAGGAAAAATGAAGAAAAAATACATAGATCCTAAGAAAGCTATCCGAATTTTTTTTAAAAAAAAAGGATAGAGGTGGTGACATGTAATTAAAAGCAAAAAAATAGAATAAAATAGTAGCCAATATAAAAATAAAGGGAAAAAGGATATTAAAACCAAGAAAGAGAGGGGTACTGACTTTATGCTAGAAAAAAGAAAATTGTTTCACCTATTTTACAACTTGCTTTTATGAAACATATTTCATTTAAAATCTCAATTATTATTTTCAAACTTCCACAATGTCAAATTAATTTATCAATTACTAGCAATTTGTTTCATAAAACTTTATATCCATATTTACTATTTCTAAAGTATAAGAAAAATTCCCATAAAAGTATTCAAATAAATCTTGAACCTTATATATAACTCTATATTTAAATTGGGAATATTGCAATGTAGCTCTTATTTATTAAATTTGTTAAAGAGAACTGACATATTTAGTATGCAAATTTCATCTTATATTTTTAGTCTAGCCTTATCCTTCATCACTCTTAGAACAAGGCCACCAACCTTATCCCTCCAATCTTTTACCATGCCTCTCTTTTTTTGTGAAGGATGCATATATCACCCTGTGAATCATGTATAGGATGAGCAATAATAAGATACTAGGTATATCATTAATTACTTATTTCATTTGGTATGGTTAAAATACCAACTATGCCATATGAGTTTTGTTAACCAAATTAATGATTCTTATGTATACAAATTTCATCATCACATATTACAATATTCAAGGTTGATATACAACCTTTCCAATTAAGATAATGATAATACTTGATTCTTTTTAATGGTTATCAATTATAGCTCAAGCCTCATCAAATGCATCATAAATTTTGAACACTTGCAACATTTCTTAATAAGAAGTATCAAGCATTTAGCTTATTAGGTAGTATGAATACTCCTATGGTTTAGTGCTTTTTTGGGCCCTAAATTAATTCAAATTTTTACCAAAATTTTATCTAATGCTTGTAATCAATTTTCTTACAATTTCCTCATTCTTTGGTCATGTTCACATAGTACCAAAATTATGAAATTTAAAATAGGACACCATAAAAGTAGTTATAATAAAGATCATTTTTTAATATTCAAATCACTTCTAATCATAAAAAATTTTTTGTGTAGCATCCTTAACATATCAAATGATGAAAAACTTCAATTATTTCATAAAAATGTAACATTAGTACTATTTATATAGAACAAAAAATATAGAGTTGTCAAATCTAGATAGTTTTAAAGTTATTATGAAAAAAAAAAGACTTCTTAGCATCCAAATTAATTTCAATTGCTACTGAACTTTAATACAAGCTTATTAACATGTTAAAAATCAAACAACATTAACTATAATTTTTTTAATCAAATTCTTACACAAATAGACCAAACTTTAGAATACAGAATCCAAAATTTTGTTTTAAGCTCTTGTAACCAAAGTCCATACAAATTTAATTTTCATATCTCTAAAATTTTTTAAAAATTCCTAATTCTTTTCACACCTATCCTAACATTATTTGTAATGTTAATATGCTAGAAATTGAAATTTAACAATTTATAACCCTTAATTCTAGAGAGTTATAGAAAATACACTATTATCCTCCCTTGATAGTTTTTACTTTTAAACTCAACTTAATATAATCCTATTACCATCTTTTAAAAGAAGGCTTAATGAATCCTAAAAATTAGTAGATAATTTCCTCAAAACCATTAATTTAGCCAAAATAATGTCTAAAAACAAATATTAACAAAGGCACCTAGCTTTCCTCTTATTCCCTTAATTACTATTAGCTTCCTCCACAAGTTTGAGCTTTATTTGGTTTCTAAAATTAGATCTAGGCCTAAAAAAGTTAAGCCAAATTAGCCCAAATGAACCAAGATGATTTATTTCAAATATAGGCCTAATTTCTAGGTTTTTAGGCTACTCAACCTTTTAATTTCTTATTAGGCCTTTATATAATTTTCCCATACAAAGTATTAGCTTTTTAATTTTATTATTACCCACACTAATGTCTAACATATTTTCTACAAAAATTTTATCTAGACGTACCTCCAAACTATCTTTACATTTTATTTGAACTTTATCTAATTATCTTACCCAATTACTATTAGATAGGTTCCCAGTCGAAATTCCTTCTCGAACTTTCTTGTTTTATTTAAGGTATTACAACATCATTATATTAAAGGCAACAATGTTTTTTTCCTAATCAACATGTAATATCAATTTGCAACATTGTTCTTTTGTAATAATGGATGTGAAAACTTATGTCATAAGCATAAATTGTTAAAAAAAAGGATTAAGGATGATATGAGTTTAAAATGAATAAAGCATGATATGAGTTTAAAATAAAAGGCATAAAGTAAGGTGCCATTTTCTAATTTCATCTCAAATTTTTTCAACCCTAAAATAATTCTCTATCTAATGAGGTGTACTCTCCTTTCAACTATAAGATGATTCTTTTTTATTTGTGCTTTTGGTCATAAATTACTTTGCAAGAGTGAAAACTCAGTTAACCACAAGCTAAATATAAAATATATAGCACTCCTTAGAAAAGTCCATAATATAAAAGTGAGAATTTTTTCTTGTCTTTGTTCTTACAATTTAATTTTTAGTTTCTTAGTCAATCATATTTTGTTGCTATCATTTTGTTGCAACTTTTACATATTTGCATAGGTAAGACATTTTATTTCATTTATCTTTGTTGGCATTCTTTCTTAATATCTATTATTTATTCATATGAAAATGTGTAATACACCAATTTTTAGTGGATACTCATTGCATATACAGGTATTGTATTCAAATTAATTTTTTAGGGAGTACAAACCTCACATATTGAGTAATGGATATCAAGACAAATTTGGTAAAGCACCTATCTTTAATTGCAATATTGTTTGAAACCGTTCATCATTTTCAATATTTTGTTGTTTACATTATTCTTTAAAGTTATTTAAATTAAGATTTTATAAAGTAATGGAACATATTAGCTTTTTATATCTTGTTAGGCATAAGGAAGGATAAAAGAGTAAGGAACATAGGGATGGGGTTATACTTAGGATGAAGGATTGAGGAACTAAAGGTCGAGAAATGGGAGGGTTAGTGTTTGGAATAAGGGAATAAGAAACTAGGGGTTGGGGTTTGGGTGGGGTGGGTGGACAAACATCTATTATTTAAATAAATGGATATAGTATTATGGGTATTAGACACCAATTTTTATCAAGTAAATAATGTTTAATGTTATTTCCTCAGATGACACAAACGTAAATGATGTCAATTTTTTTTTGGAAAAAAATAGTGGTATTTTTACATTTTATGATAATTTACTAATTAACATTAAAACCACATATACTACGATACTCGATTACATATTGATCACTTTTTGACATGTAATCCCTTAAGGACTTAACATTAATTTGCTATTAGATAGTAATGCTCTAATTTATGGCATCTTCCTTGAAATCCCTTGCATATTTATCCATGTTAATGTAGGATATGAATTAGGCTAGTGGAATCTAGATAGCAAGTTCAACATCAATCATGACAAGGATTGGGTCATGATAAGGGATGACTTTGTAACACCTATAATAATAATTGTAATACTCAAATAGAGTAAGAAAATTTTAAGAAGAAATTTTAGATAGAAAACCACCCTAATAAAAATTCGATAATGAAATTGGGTAAAATTCAACTAAACCGTAAAGATAGATTTAGGGTACATCTATTTAGAATTTTTGTAGAAATTTTAATAAGCACTAATATGGGTTAAAATACCATAAAGACACTGACACTAAATTTAGGAAAATTTTATGGAAGTTCAATAGAAAATTAGGATCTGAAATAACTGAAACATAACAAATAATGTGAAAACCTAGAGATTGGGGTCAAAATTGAAATAAACCATCTCAACTTGTTAGGGATACTTATCCCAATTATTTTAGACCTAAATATGATTTTTGGGACCAAAAATATTTATACCCAAAATAAGGCCCAATCTTCCTAGAGAAGCTTATGGCATTTTGGTGAAAAATTGTAAAATTAAAGGCATTTGTTAGCAATCATTACTAGGCATTTATTTGGCTTAATTTTATTGGATTTAAGAAGAAAATTTTCTAACTTTCAAGCTAGAAAAAACCATGCCCTATGTGCTAAATTATCAGTTAAATTTTTATAAAAAAAATTAAAAATAGGAAGCTTATAATGAAATATTTGAAATTAGGGTTTTCTATAAAAAGCTTTTGGCTATTTTTTTTACATGGATTTTGCTCATTTTCCTTAGCCAAACTATGAGTTCATTGGCCTTCTTCACTAGGGCTTTCTGTTGGGATCGGGTGCCATACAAGCGCAGCAACCAATCCCAGCCAATGGATCCATGCAAAACGTTAAATTAGAATAAGGATTCGTTCAATACCTTAATGATGACTCTAGAACTCAGTCGTTGATCATCTCTTCAACTTCCTTTTTGGCCGAAGATTCTGAGGTATCCACATGAACCTGCGAATTATTGATGAACGTCCACACGAACACCGGTTGGAATTGTTCTCCTTTGCTTCGTAGTACTAGCTATGCCTCTTCAAGGGTTTTTGGTCAAGGAGAGGTGCTAGATTTTTTTTATGCCTTTTAAGGTGTGTGAATAATCATAATATTATTACCCAACAAGCCTATTTAAATAGGTGGATAGAAAATCCCTAACCTATTTAGGCTTTATTCCATGTATAATTATAGGCTTACTATTAGGCCTTATAATTATAACATGGAATTCCCAAATATTATACCCAAACAATTTGGTCCATTAATTCCAAATCCACTAGGCTCTAAGTGTACGACCCTACAAGCTCTTATTACGTTGGCAATGATCATTAATCATATTAATGATCATAAATAATGAGCAGTGTCTAGCAACACATCATTGTTACCCAAGTAATGAGAAAGTCGATAATTTAACTAAACCTTTTACACGTGATTATTATCTATGTCCTTTTGTCCTAAACATCTAAATTGAGCAAGAGACATGGACCGTGTCATTCTCGTATAGCCCAATCTTGAAGTTTTTGATCCCTATGTAAGCTGACTGAACTAAATATAATTAATATCCCATGTCAATTCATCTGAGCATGGCCATGCATTTTCTCAGCTTTACTTAATCAAGGGGCCCATAGATGTTGCTCCTGTTATATAAGAAGGACAAATTCCATCTTGATCATACAAATCCCTCCGCATGATATGTGACATATCCAATAACTACCCTTACATTCACTCAATCATGAGTGACATAGAATAGTATCAAAATATGAAACTCACATATAGGAAACCTTGGTGATCTCAGGTCAAAGGACCATATTAATAATGATCACTAAGAATTACTCATAAGACTCATATAACGATCCATGTAGTGTTCTTAGGATGGGTCGGTCTAGTATACAAGTTCTCTAACTTGTACTCATGTGTAAACTTAATATATCATATAAGTCATCACACATGCTAGTCTTAACATATCAAAGCAACCTAATTCACAACGATATATGACTAGGAACATTTAAGAATACAATTATTCTAAGGTTATTATCATAATTAAATATATTACGCAGACAATATATATAAATATAATAATTGAAATTGTAATTAAAATAACATGACTCAAAATTACAATCACCAATATGATTATTTTTTGGGCATATACGCTAACACTTTCAACTTTTCATTAAACTTAAAAAGGCTCCACAAGTAATTTTATCAAATTCTAGTAAGGTATCCTAGGTTTTCCTTTATCTTTTTTCAAGTTCTCATGATCATCTCCTCTCCTAAATTTTTAAAATTTGATTTATTTTTGTGAAGCTTCTCTTTTGCTATTCCAAAGGATTTTTGAAAATTAAAGAGTTAAGAAATTAAGGTAAGTAGCAACTATCCCTTATTTCATTAAGGTTTCTCATGAAAGATAAAAAAAATTTGATGATTTTGGTCATATTGGAAAAGAAAACTAAGATGTGGTGTTATATGATTTGATTTTGATATTATAAAAATGTTGATATGAAGATATAATATTGGTTTGATGTTAAAATGAGTAAGAGATTATTTATTAGGTTTTTCCTTAGAAAATGACCATAGAAAAGTATAGAAACAAAATTCTATTAAAAAAGGTTTAATGGTATGTTCTATTTTTCTTTGGAAATAAGGATTAGGTGCTATTTAAATTTCAATTTTTGGTGGTGTACTCATGTTACAAATAGTGTTAAGAAAGGTAAGGAAAAATTTAGGAATTTTTGAAAAACTTTAGAGTTATAAAAAGTATAATTAAATAGAGTTTGGTTATAATGACTTGAAACAGGATATTGGATTTTGAATGCTACAATTTTGATGTTGTTTGTTCCTTAATTTGATTGTGAAAAATTAAAGTAATTAGTTTTCTATGATCATTAATATGTTACTAACCTTGTATAGGAATTTGATAGTAGTTGAATTTGATTAGGATACCTAGAAAGCCCATTTTCCATAGCAACTCCAAAACTACTTAGAATTGCAAATTATAAGATTTTGGATCTATGCCACAAGAAATTTTTGTGAAATAATTGATGTTTTTTATCATTTAACATGTTACGAATATTATATTAAAATTTGGTGATAATTAGAGTTGATTTAGATACCTAAAGGGTCCATTATCATAATAGCTTCAAATTTGTCCAATTTTGGCAATTCTATGATATTGGTTTTGTATGAAAAAGACCATTAAAAAAATTTTATGAAGTAGTTAAGGTTTTCTATGAGGAAAATTGTATAAAAATTTATTAATGATTGGAATTGGTTTGAATATTGAAAAAGGGTTCTTATTTCAACTTCCCTTTATATTGTCCTATTTTGAATTTCCTATTTAGGTTCTGTGTGAACAATACCCCTAGGAATAAATATTGTAAGTTAGTTGATGATTGATATGTAATATTATGTTAAAAATGTTAGAATAAATTTTGGTAAAATTTTTAATTAATTTGGAAGCCATAAAGGACACAAAATCATGACATATACAAGGTAATTGGCAATGTAATTATTTAAAACTCTTTTGAGAAATGTTGAAAGAAATTTGAATGTACAAAATAGTTGATGGTATAGGAATCATGTTGATTATTATTCAAATGAGTCATGTGTTTTTATTATTATGGATGGAAAGGTTGTATGTGTCAACATTGAATATAATATTATAAAATCAAAGAAACTAAATGCATAAGAATTGGCAATTTTGTTAAAGTTTATGGCATAATTGGTATTTTAATCATATGTAATACTCCTAGTTAATATTTAAAGTTTTACACATCTCGATGCTTGTGAATATTTATTTTATTTATTTAGTTAATATTTAGTTTTAAATTTCTTTTCCTTTTTAAAGCAGTTCTAGAATATTAAAAATGTATTAAAGATAATATTTAAAATATATATTGATTTTTATATGGCCATTATTGATTCATGACTAGTTTTATAAGTTGAAAATAATTTTAGTGAGTATGGGTGCAAGGATTTATGAAATAAATTACTTGTATTTTATAAATTATTTTTAGGAATTAAGGGAGATTAAAATATTTCTTTTAGAACTCTTAAACTTGTCAAGTTATTACAAATATATATATTTATGTATATTGAAGGAAAATTGGAAATAATGCAGTTAATTTTTCAAATAAAATTAGTTTATAAAAATGAATGGCTAAGATGGACTTTGATTTAGATGGAGGGATAGGATTTAAAAAAAGGGTGAGTTCAAGTTATGCAAAAAGCACTAAATCGTTGCCTTTAGCTTCCACTTATTTTTTTCTCTCTCTCTTATCTTTTTCCTTTTTCTTTTTTCTCAATATAGCTCAACTTCCTTTTCTTCTACACATTTTCAAATTCCTCTCTCTCTCTTCTTTCCCTACTTGATGCTTTCTCTCTCCTCCCTTCTTCCTTTTCTTCCTTCTCTCATCCATGGCCTCCTTCAGCAATCACTATGTGCTACAACTGCCATCTCAGCTTTCTCTCTTTCTAGTTTCTTTATTTTTGGTCTCTTTCTCATTGCTGCCATGTCAAGTGAAGCTACTATTAGAACAAAGAGCCATCATTGTCACACTATTGATGTTTTGTTAATCTCTAGCCAGCTGCCACCATTAGTGGGATAAGGAAGCCGCATGATGCAGTGTTAGGACAACAACAAGGTGCTACATCTTCCTTTTTATTCCACCAACATTTGGTGCCATCCTACCACCAATGAGCTCCAATCAAGTACTTTTGGTGTGGGTAAGCTAGTTTGTATTATAAAATTTTAATATTTATAATGATTTCATGCTTAATCCAAGAAAACTTATTTCTATGTGTTTTGAGAATAATAATGATGTTTTTGAAAAATGATATTTTTATATTACAAAATGTTAAAATGGTATGATTATGATCTTTTTATATCATTGACTTTATTGGTATTAGGTGTTTGAAGCTTGAATTCGAAAACCCATTTTAAGAGCATTTTGAATGTACAATGTTATTTACGAAAAATATAAATTTTATGATATAGAATGCTAGAATGAAATGAATAAGCATATAAAAAGTATTATTTTTATATTTTAATCATGCATGGTTTAGAAAGAAAACCATTCATGGGTATTTTGAGTATATCATGATACTTATGAAAATGTATTCATATGTATATATTTTATGCTACAAAGTGTTTTAATAATTAGAGCAAAACCATTATAGAGTATTATAGTACAATATTTTTAGTGGCGGTTACATATTTTAGAAAACTCACAAAACCAATGTTATGAGTATATTCAAATACATAATGATGGCTTTGAAAAAAAAATAAAAGTTTTATTATATAGAATGTTGAAAAAATATGATTAAAGTGTTCTTGAAGTATTACCTCCCAATATTTTAAAGATTTGAACATGATTTAGAAACTCTCACTTTATTATCTTATTCTAGATAGTTGATATAGTATTAATAAAATAAGGATTTTGTGATCAAAAGTATTAGACTAGTATATTTAGAATATAATTATATCATCAAGATCTAATATTTTAATGTTTGGAGTTTGATGCGAAAAGTCCCTAATAAATATGATTTTCTAGTTTTTTTATTAAAAGTTAAAAAAATATAAGCATATAAATGTATAATTTTATATAGTGATGTAAGTGGGTTGTCTCAAGAGCCTAAGTTATTTTAATTTGGAAAAGTTGTTATATACAAAAATATCTAATTTTTTATGATAAATTTGACAATGAAGAAGATAAGGATCTAAGATAAACAAATGGCATAGAATGAGCTTTCTTAAAGCTTTAATTTGTAATTTCTTACCTATATAAGTTGGATTTAGGATCGTTATATAATAGCATACTTTAATTTTATAAGTTAACTTTGGAAAAGTAAAGAAGCTAATAATTTAGATTGTTAGTATACTATATCATCATGATCTGGAACTGGAATAATGAATGTTTATTTATTTATAAATAAATTTATCTTTATAAATTATGAAGTAGGAAGAAAAAGGATAAAAAGATGATAGTAGATGCTCCAAAACTTTCAAGAATGGATGAGCATTTTCAAGTGAGTATATATCTCACCATAGATTAATATCTTAGTAAAAGATGGTCTAAATGTTGTAAATTATATTTTTTTTGTTGATGGTATAGATATTATATCCATATATGTATGTTCATGTCAAAACTCTTAAAGATATAATTGTGTAACATGGCTTAGGATTAATTTGCCTTCATGATTAAGAATGTATGATGTGAAATTAATATATGTGGTATAAATGCAATCATCCATTTGAGTGAATGTTAAATGACTATGCTTAGAAAGCATGGTAGTGTTGTTTCTGATTATTAATTGATTGGGATTAGGTTTCATTGATACATACATATATTTATTATTATGTGTTTTGATAATGTCCCATAATGAATTAGTTCCTTTGCATTGAAGTTTCTATAAACAATTGTGATATGAAAGCTAAGTTCTCATGTGTATTTTATTTATGAATTATACCATGAATGACATTGAAAATTAAGTAATGTGATAGGGGCAATGATGTTAAACCTGGATAGGAAATTCCTAGCAAATAGCTTATGAAAAATATAAGATTGGCTTTGAAGTCAAAACATGGATGAATGTATTTTTATTATAAATGGTAATGTGACGTGATGTGATAATTGAACATTGTTTATGATTGGATATTATTATTGATGTGATTGAGATGATTCATTTATGTTTGAGCCTTATTAACTATTTACAAATGTGATAAATACTCGAAATGGGTGGATACGATATAATAAGGATATTGTGTACCAGTGAGTAATGGAGTTTACTATATTTAGCGATGTGAGATATTGAATATAAGTTATGGTAGGTGCACACTCAATCTAAGGCTTGATTTCATATAATTCAAAAATCCCAAAAATGGGTTTTTTTATTTTCTAATTTAATATGTGATTAACCTATGATTATTATGTATTTACATAAGTAATAATAGATATATGCTCACTGAATTCTTATAACTCACTTTATTTTATTTTTAATATTTTCAAGTTAAGATAAGTGTCTTTGAACCTTATTGCATCTATAGAGACCACTTTGTTAAAGGATTTTAACAATTGGATTAGGATCAGAATTTGAGATAAATATGTTGTTAATTCAACATTAGATGTGTTGAACAATTTATCTAGGTATAATTTTGAAATTGTATAGTGTTAGGTGTATGTTTATTGGTATCATATCTATGATAAATACATGTTTTGTACTCAGAAAGTATCCAAAAATAAAAGAGATTTCTCTATTTTTTTTTATAAAATTTAAAGTCAATTTTGAGTTCTCTTAGAAATATAAATATTTTTGTAGAATAAGTTAAAGTGAATAATGTTAAGGCTTGTGGAAAATGGGTATTGAGATCCACATTAGTCATGATTGGGATTAGGTCATGACATCATACCTATTGATATATGATAATGAAATGCATGATTGATGCCTATGTTTGCCTATAGCATCCTATTATTACTCATTATGAGTATGAATACTCATCCTATACATGATTCATGGAAGAAGTTATTAGGCATTGATCCTTTGCAAAAAAAGAAAGGAGTGGTAAAGGTTAGAGGGACAAGGTCAGTGGCTTAATGCCTAAGGTGGTAAGGGATTAGGCTGATTGAAGATATAAGGAGAAACTTATATACTAACTATTATCATTCATTAGAATAAATTTTCTAAACATTATAGTAGAGTTAAATTGAATTATTGTTTATTTTACATTACTACATACATATGTCTTTGATCTATTATGGTGGAAACTCCTTAGAAATGGAGAAAGTTACTAATCATTGAGTATCTTAATTCTCACACTCTTTATTGTTAATATTTTATTTATAGATTCTAAGCATAGATCGCCAAGGAATAATTGATATCTGTACAAGAACCCTCTTGACACTTTAGGGAACCTTCTTAGTTTTGTTCCAATATAGATTCCATATGGCCATATTAGAACCTTGCATTAATTATTTTGAAGGACTCAAAAGATTAAATTCTAAGTCAAATCCTTTTGTTGTAAATCCTATTTTACATAATATAATGAGTAGCTCTAGTTTGGTCAATGTGTCAACTACTCTGTCTTCCCCATCTATAGACACAAAGCATGTGTGGTAAGAATATACACTTGATTTATGATGTAAAAGATTTTCTCTATATTATTTCCTTGTGTTTTATGCCTTTTAATGTGTTATATATGCTTAATTTTATAAAATTAGCCTTGTTATGTAATTTGAGGTTAGTTTTACAATGAATTGAAATTATTTGGTTAATGCTATATTTTTATACAATTTTAGGTTTTTGGCTATATCTTAAGTTTTGGATATCGGATTTAGCTAATCTTCATATCATTAGAAAGCTAAAGAAAACTCTACAACTTTCACATTTTAGTTAAAGCTTAGTTTGGATGTCTGGAATGTCTAATTTAGCCAAGAAGTTAAAACTCAATTTCTATCCAAGCTGAGCCAATTTTGGTTTCTATGCCATATTTGGAGTTGTAGAAGTCCAATTAAGGTAAAACCAGTGCCTAAAGATTCCTTGCAAATTTTGTGTTTTAAGTTTAGTAAAACTACATGGTTTTGGTAGTCTCATATTGGGTAGAAGTTTGACTAACAAAATTTTACTATAATAACTCTTGTAGTGCATTATTTTGTAAATTACATTTTGAGCTTCTAAAGTTAGCAAGGCCCTATTCTTTGCAACCCTAGGGGGCATATGATTCAAGTCAATTAGGTTTTATTAGATAGCAAATTAGATATAGGGTTATATCTCCAAATACAAAACCAACTTCTACACTTCAGCAAAAAACACTAGACAACTTTTCTCTCTTTGCCATGTTTCCTTTTCTTTAACTGTGGAAGGCTAAATTTTTAAGTGGTTCAAGGAATTTAAGGCTCATCTCTTTTTTTATTATGAGATCCCAAGTTGTAATATTAACTCTTTCTAATTGATTTTCCTCTTTCCCCAATTCTTTGTATTAATTGCTTGAAATTGCATGAATTAAATGTTAATTTAGTATAATTTGTGTTCAACTTATGACTTCTGATCTTTAGCTATTTTTATGTTAAATTATGGTTAGTTAATCACTATTTTTCATGTGGGAATAGAAGGTTGAGAGAAAATTAGAAATTTCTAGTTTAATTATTTAATTTAGTTGAATTCTATTTTTAAATCAATTTTAGTCTAAATTTATAGATTATAGCAATTGCTTACTTTTTGTAATCTTAATTGATCAAATTCTAGATGGTTATCTAGTATAGAATTCATGAATTATTGTAACAGTTTTGAATAATTCAATATTGAAAAATAAATTGGAATTATCAAATGTGTTTTATTTATTATTAATCCATACAAGAGCTCTCAAATCCTTGGATCAATTATTTTACTACATTAATTTTCTATCTTTTTATTTTATTACTACATTCTATTTTTATTAGTTCAGTCTCTTAAATTTTGAATCAAACCTTTTAATTGCATTTTGTGTCTATCAATTGCATCTTGTCTTATTTACATTTAGCCAATTTCATTTTGCTTTTTGCATACCATTCTGCATAATTGAATTTTATTCTAATTGAATTTTATTTGTTAGTAAATCATAATGAGAGGATAATATTAACTGGATCGCTAGGGATTTGACCTACTTATTTCCTTATATTGCAAAATTTTTAGTCAACTAGTAATATCAAATTTTGATTGCATTGCAATGCACACATCAATTTACTTAGAAAAATAGGAAGATATGGCTATTGTAAATTACACGGAATCATAGGAGATTAAGCGAGGACTTCTAAAGCAAGCTTTTCGATAACATTCCTTAATTTCCTTTAAATTGGTTAATTTGTTCTCATACATATGAAAGTGAATGTAATTATATTGTATGGAGTTTTGCTAAAAGTAAGGAATATGTGGGTTATGTAAAGATGCATGGTAACATGCTAACTTGAGTAAAATTACTAAAGTGTGTAGGAAGAAATGAATTTAGAAGAAAATTTTAGGAACCATGTGAAAAACATGAAATCAAATGTTTTTACACCTTGTGGATTGTGTGAGCTAAAAAAACATATTAAAATTAAGCAATTTCACATTATCTATGAGGTATGTAAATTTATGAAATAATGAGCATTTCCACATCATTTGAGTTATATGATCTGAGGTGATATATATATATATATAACATTTGAAACCAAGCATCTCTGCATTACATATGAAATATGCGAAATTTAGCATTTCCATATTGTATGTGTGACTTAATGAATATGAATTATGTGAGTCCATGTCAATATGTAAATTTGAGCATTTTCAAATTATGTAAGAATTACATGATTTTATGTGAATATGAATTATATAAGTCCATGTGAATACATGAATTTAAGCAATTTTGCATCATATATGAATGATAAAAAAAAATATTTACTATTTTATTTTTCCTTACTTTATGTCTATTAGATGTTACATTTGCTTAATTTCACTAATTAGGCCTTGTTTTATAATTTGTAGTTAATTTTATAATATTGAAAAGAGATCTATAACTTTTATACTTTGGCCTAAGCAAGTTCAGATGTTTTAAAGGTCATATGTGGTAAAAAAGCTGAAGTTATGTTTTTGTCCTAGTTGGGCTTGCCTATATTTTTAGGCCATATCTGGAGCTATAGAGCTTTGATTAACTTAAAATTAGTGTCTAAATTCTCACAACATATAGGCCTACAAGTTTGATGTTTATGATTTATCCAAATTATATTGATTTTATGGTTAAAAACTAGTTAAATGTCATACTTGTAAGAGTTCATTAATGTAACTATTAGATTTAATTGTGTTGTTAAAAAGAGGTTTTGGCTTCTAAAAATTAGAAAGGCCCCATTATTATAATCCTAAGAGTCATAAAATCTAAGTCCAATATGTTTTTAGCTTAATTAGCTCAAATAAATAGGAAGAACTTGTTAGACTTTTTAGACTTACACACAGCACTCAGTAGATAGTTTTCTCTTCTTATTTTCTCTTTTATTCTTCATCAATGGAAGCTCAAATTTAGAGCTAATTCAAGGAGTTTGAGGCTTTCTTCATATGGATTATAAGGTTATGAATTGTAATATTGATTTTATCTAATTAATTTTCCTCTTTCTCTAACTCTATATGTTGAATTCTTGATATTACATGTGTTGGATGTTGATTTGATATAATTGATGTTCATCTTCGTGATTTCTAATTCTTTGCTACTTTGATATGAAATTGTGATTAATAAATCATGATTTTATACATAGGGATAGAGGATTGATGGATTAATTTGAAATTTTCTAATTTAATTTCATAAATTAACTAAATTTTATTTATAAATTAATTTTGATCTAGTTTAGGAATTATAGCGAGTGCTTAATTCAGTTAATCTTAATTGATCAAATCCTAAATGATCATTTAGTCTAGGATTCATGAATTATTGCAAGGATTCTAGGTAATTCAAGGTTGAAAAATTAATTAGAAAAGTCAAATGTTAATCGATCCATGATTAATTCAAATTAGAGCTCTCATTTCATTGGATCAACTATTATATTACATTAAGTTCCTTTTGTTTACTTTTTGTTTTGCTTTTATTTTGTGCTTATTCAGTTTATTTCTATTATTTAAGATCATGCAAACAAACCCCCTCAATTTTGCATTCTATGTTCTACATAAATTTTCATATAACATATAGCATATTGCATTTATTCTGTTATAACATTCTATTTTATTACATTTACATTTTATTTGCATTAGTTTCTTTCATTTTTATTGCATAAATAATTCAACAATTGTGTAAATATTGTTAGGAATTCATTTAGAAAAGATAATATCAAAGGATCACTAGGGATACGACTTGATTATGCCACTTTTCTACATTATTTCTTTAGTAAACTAGTTTTAACTAATTTTGATGCATTGCAATATGCATATCAAAATTTTGGCACCTTTGCCATTAATCCTATTGAATTTATCTTTTCTTACATCCTACTAATAATATATTACACAATTGTTCAAGCATTTCAATTAGTCATTACATCCCTTAATTGTGATTCTTACATTTTATGGTAACTCCCATTTTCTATGTTTTCTTGCATTTGTGTACATTCTTTGATTTCTGCATAGTCCTCTGATAAATGCACATTTGCACTTATATTTTATGTGTTTCATCACTTATTTATTTAGTATTTTGTGCAAATTCATTGGAAAAGGGTATTTAAATGCTTGATATTTTGTTCTCAGGTTTTGAAGTGACTCATTAGAGCATTAGAAAAGGATCCGGAGCCAAAACCATACAAATTGTGGAGAATCAAAGCAAATTCGCTCATCTGACAAAGAACACGAGGTATGGGAACCCCGTGTGGATGGTCGTGTATCTTTCTATGTGTTTCGAAGCCTCGTTGAGCTGCTCGCAAAAGAACACGGGGGTCGACACGGGCCGTGTCAAACCCCGTGTACCATATTGCCTAACCCTTCGTATAAGAACACGGGTCGTGTCATACCTCGTGTACTTTATAGATATAAGTTTTATGCAGAGAATTTGCTAAAAAAAAAGAAGGGAGGGCAGAAAATTAAAAAGAGGGAGCCGTCAATAGAAACCCTTGGAGAAACCCAAAGACATTGAGGGTGACTGCTAGCCTTGAACGATTGGATTTAAGTAAAGGATTGAAGATTCAAGTAAGGAATTTGTAGAGCTTTATGAATAGTTTGATTCCCCTCTTTATTTTCTGATTTTCTGCTGGTTTTGTAATGAACTCACACTAAACTTTAGTGCTCAGCTGGGATAGACTTGTTCATGGATTTATGGATTTGATTTTAATATAATCTAACTTGATTTATTATTGATTTATGATTTGATTATGCTATTTTGTAATTCAACAACCCAATACTTCTAGAATATTGGATTTGTGTAAATGATTAGTTGATTCTAGGTTGGAATGACTAATTAATTAATTAGACCTTGTATAATCATTGGGAATCTCTATTAGACTTAGGAATTAAGCTAATTGGATTCTTTTGCACAAGATGGAATGTCTAAAATTGGATCCTCAAAGCACTGTTAATGCAACCTAGGTGAGTGATTACTAGAGAAATTCTGGGCACTTTATTTATTGGTTAGTAGCTAGTAGCCTTACAATGAGGTATAGCTTATTTTCGGTAATCCAGCAATCTAAATTAACAGTAAATCGGGCCAGAAGATTATCTTCATTCCATAATGAATAGCACAAGGAAATCCTAAAGCTGAGTACACTTCCACCCCATTTGAATTAAATCTTTACTTAATTCATACTAGTCCCATTTGCTTCCTTTTTTATAACTAAACTTTGTTTTGCATTTTACTCTTAATTCACAATCACAATTAGTGCATCTAGATAATTTACCTTGAAATTCAGTTAGTACTCAACACCTAATCCTTGTGGAGATGATATTTTTTATACTATAACTCGACTAAACCCGTGCACTGCAGGCTCACATCAAGTTTTTGGTGCCATTGTTGGGGATTGAAACTAGTTGATATTAATAGAAACCTTTGAATGAATTAGACTAGGCAATTCATTTTTTTTAGTCCTTAATTCATCTTGTTCTGATTTTCTTATTTTTATATAGAATATCTTTCTTATTTTATTCTATTCGAGTATTACCTACTCTTTTTGCAAAAAATTTTGTATATGCAAAAGAGAAGTCTTGAAGGAATTCTTGACTTAAATCCAGAAATTGAAAGAACTCTGCTTAAGAGAAGGAGAGAGCAAAAACCAGTACATATCCAAGAGCCAATTAACATTGAAATAGTGACTGAAGGCATGGATAATAGGTCCCTTAGAGAATTTGCAGCACTTGACGTAACTGGGCTTCAATCTAGTATAAGGAGGCCTATTGTTGAGGCTAACAACTTCAAATTGAAGCCAGCTCTTTTATCTATGATGCAGCAAAACCAGTTTGGTGGAGGACCAATGGAGGATCCCAACCTCCACATTTAGATTTTCTTAGAATATTGTGACACAATCAAGATAAATGGTCTGGCAGCGGATGCCATCAAGCTTAGACTCTTCCCATTCTCCTTAAGGGATAGAACAAGGGCTTGGTTACATTCTTTACTAACAGGATCTATTACCACATGGGAAGAGCTACTGAGGGCTTTTCTGTCATGATATTTCCCTCCAAGCAAGACTGCTCAATTGAAGAATGAAATCACCACATTCTCTCAGAAAGAAGGGGAATCTCTATTTAACGCTTGGGATAGATATAAAGAACTTCTAAGGTTGTGCCTACATCATGGGCTAGAGAAATGGCTAGTTCTTCACACTTTCTACAATGGTTTGAGCTACAATACTAAGCTTACTATGGATGCTGCTGCTAGAGGTGCTTTGATGAACAAAAGGTTGGATGAAGCACATGAATTGATTGAGGACATGGCTTTGAACCACTACTAATGGTCAAATGAGAGAGGATCTTCAAGGAAAGCTCTAGGTAAGTATGAATTAGATGTTTTTAATCATTTATCGGCTAAGGTAGATGCACTAGGAAGTCCAGGTAGCAAAGTAGATGCACTTATGGCTAAATTTGATAAATTTCAAGTTAATAGTGTAACTGCTACAAGTGCTACTAACCTTCCTTGTGAGATTTATGGTATGACAGGTCACATGGCAACTGAGTGTAAATTGGGGCAGGATCTTACTGAGCAAGTGAATTATGTGCACAACAGTGGGTATGGACAGAAGAATCCGAATGAACCCTTTGGAAACACCTACAACCCATTATGGAGGAACCACCCAAATCTATCCTACAAGCCCAACCAGCCATACAATACTCAAAACACTCACAATAGACCACCACCACCTGGTTTTCAAAACCAAAGACCCTACAACCCACCAGCTCAACCCTCTTCTACTTCTAAATTAGAAGGCCTCTTAGAGAAATTTCTCATTTCCCAAGAGAAAACTAATGAAGAGTTTAGGCAGCATGGTAGAGCCATGGAGGACTCTACTAGGCAATTGTCCTCCCAAGTTGACTCATTGGCCACACATGGAAAAATGTTGGAGACCCAAATAGCTCAACAAGCTTCTGCTTCTTCTTCCAGAGCTTTTGGTCAACTCCCTGCTCAACCTAAATCAAATTAGGGAGCATTGTAAGGCAATCACTCTTAGGAGTGGGAGGCTATTGAAGGTTCCAAATGTTACTCAAGAAGGTGAAGAAGAGATGGTTGAGGGAGAAGTGCAGAAAGAAGGCAAAAAGGCTTTAAATCTTGATTATGCTGAAGTGAAAGAAGGGGAATTACCTAAAAAGCCAAAGTATGTCCCTCCAGAACCATACAAACCGCCTATCCCTTACCCTTAGAGACTAGCAAAGGCTAAACTTGACAAGCAATTTGGGAAGTTCTTGGAAGCATTGAAGAAATTGTATATCAATATTCCCTTCACTGATGCTTTTTCACAAATGCCGTCATATGCAAAGTTCTTGAAGGACATCCTCTCAAACAAAAAAAAGCTAGAGGAGTATGAGACTGTAGCCCTAACGAAGGAATGTAGTGCCATCATCCAGAATAAACTACTTCCTAAACTTAAGGACCCAGGCGGCTTCTCCATTCCTTGTGTGATTGGAAATATTCCTATTGATCGGGCATTGTGTGATTTGGGAGCAAGTGTGAGCCTCATGCCACTATCAGTTGCAAAGAGACTGAACATAGAAGAAATAAAGCCCACCACAGTTTCACTTCAGTTAGCAGACTGTTCTGTGAAATACCCAGTAAGTATACTTGAGGATATACCTATCAAGGTTGGTAAGTTTTTCATTCCTGTTGATTTTGTTGTACTTGAAATGGAAGAAGATACACAAATCCCTATCATTTTGGGTAGACCTTTTTTGGCCACTGTGGGTGCTTTGATTAATGTCAAAAATGGAAAGCTATCATTATCTATGGGAGATGAAAAAGTTGAGTTTAATTTGAATGAATCAATTAAATTACCTGTTTGTGAAGATTCAATATGCAGGATTGATATTTTAGACAAGGTTGTGAAAGAAAACCTTCTCATGGGGTGCCTTCAAGATCCACTTGAAGCATGTCTAGTAACAGATGAAGTTAGTGAAAATAAGGAGATTACTGCATATGCATAATTTTTGAAGGTAAGCCCACCACTTTCCCTCCCTGAAGTAATTGAATCATTGGAAGTGAAGTCTAAAAATCCCTCCACTGAGGAAGAGACACCACTTAAAGTAGAATTGAAATCTCTCCCATCTACCGTCAGGTATAAATTTCTAAGACCCCACTCCACTTATCCTGTGATAGTAAATGCAAATCTAAATGCCCTTGAAATAGAAAAATTGCTTAGGCAACTTAGATCGCATAGAAAAGCTTTAGGGTACACAATTTCTGACTTGAAGGGGATTAGTCCTTCAATATGCATGCATAGGATATTGATGGAGGAAGATAGTAAGCTCTCCATTGAACATCAGAGAAGGCTAAATCCAAATATGAAAGAAGTTGTAAAAAAGGAAATAGTGAAGTTGCTAGATGCTAGGGTAATTTACCCAATTTCAGACAGTCAGTGGGTTAGTCTGGTACATGTTGTTCCTAAGAAAGGGGGATTAACTATAGTAAAAAATGACAATAATGAGCTAATTCCCACTAGGACTGTCATGGGTTGGAGGATGTGTATAGATTATAGAAAATTGAACAAAGCAACCCGAAAAGACTATTTTCCTCTCCCCTTTATTGATCAAACTTTGGAAAGGTTAGCTAAGCATTCACATTTCTGTTACTTGGATGGTTATTCTAGTTTCTTCCAAATTCCTATACATCCAAATGATCAAGAAAAGACCACATTTACATGTCCTTATGGCACTTTTGCATATAGGAGAATGCCTTTTGGTTTGTGTAATGCTCCTACTACATTTCAACGTTGTATGATGGCTATTTTCTCTGATTTTATTGAAAACATCATGGAAGTCTTTATGAATGATTTTTCTGTATATGGTACTTCCTTTAATAATTGTTTGACTAATTTATCTCAAGTGCTGCAGAGATGTGAGGAGGTAAATTTAGTACTCAACTAGGAGAAATACCATTTTATGGTAAGAGAAGGGATTGTCCTTGGTCATCAAGTATCAGAGCATGGTATTGAGGTAGACAAGGCTAAGGTGGAAATCATAGAGAAATTACCTCCCCTAACTTCTGTAAAGGGAGTGAGGAGTTTTCTAGGACACGCCGATTTTTATCAATGCTTCATCAAGGATTTCTCTAAAATTGCCAAACCTTTAATTAACCTACTTGCAAAAGATGTTACCTTTAATTTTAATCAAGATTGTTTAGATGCATTTTGCAGGTTAAAGAAAGCCTTGATTTCTGCCCCAATCATGCAAGCACCGGACTGGAATCTACCATTTGAGGTGATGTGCGATGCTAGTGACTATGCAGCAGGAGCAGTACTCGGACAGAGGTAGGATAGGAAGGTTCATGCCATATACTATGCCAGCAAGACTTTGGATGAGGCTTAGTTAAATTATGCTACAACTGAGAAGGAACTTCTTGCAGTAGTTTATGCAGTTGACAAGTTTCGATCCTATTTGGTGGATTCTAAGGTGATAGTCTTTACGGATCACGCAGCAATCAGATACCTTTTAAGCAAGAAAGAAGCTAAGCCTCACCTAATCAGATAGATTCTTTTTGTTACAAGAATTTGATCTAGAAATTCGAGATAAAAAGGGTATCGAGAATGTTATGGCTGATCACCTTTCAAGGTTGAAGCAGGAGTTAGAAGATGAGGTAGACAAAGAGATGCCAATAAATGATTCCCTTCCAGATGATTATCTATTGGCTATCTCTTCTTTAGCTATCCCATGGTTTACTGACTATGTAAATTACATCGTGAGTGGTGTTTTGCCTCCGGATGTAGGATATCAGCAGAAAAAGAAGTTTTTAGCAGAGGTGAAACATTATTTTTGGGATGATCCTCTTCTCTATAAAAGATGTGTCGATGGCTTGTTCAGAAGGTGTGTGCCTCAGGAAGAAATTGCTAGTATTCTGTTCCATTGTCACTTCTCCCCCAATGGAGGACACTTCAGCACCTCAAGAATAGCTGCAAAGATTGCCCAGGCAGGTTTCTATTGGCCAACTCTATTCAAGGATGTTCATCACTATGTGACCAATGTCAAAGAATTAGTAGCATATCAAAAAGGCATGAGATGCCTTTGAACAACATTTTGGAAGTCGAAATATTCGATGTCTGGGGAATTAATTTTATGGGACCATTCCCACCTTCTTGCAATAACAAATATATACTTATGGCGGTTAATTATGTTTCCAAATGGGTGGAGGCAATTGCCACTCGGACATGTGATGCAAAAGTTGTAGTTAGATTCTTCAAGAAGGTGTTGTTTCCTAGATTTGGGATACCTAGAGTAGTCATCAGTGATGGAGGTTCTCACTTCATTGCCAATCAATTTCAATCCCTCTTGAAAGGGTATGGTGTAACCCATAAGATCTCTACTCCATATCACCCACAAACCAATGGGCAAGTGGAGCTTTCAAATAGAGAAATCAAGAGCATATTAGAGAAGACTGTGTCTAGATCAAGGAGAAATTAGGCCCTCAAGTTGGATGACACCTTATGGGCCTACAAGACTGCTTTCAAGACTCCTATTGGAATGGCACCATTTAGGCTTATTTATAGGAAGCATTGTCATTTGTCGGTAAAGATTGAATACAAGGCATATTGAGCAATAAAGTTGCTAAACTTTGATTTGCAATCTGCTGGGGAGAAAAGAAAGCTTCAACTTCTCGAACTTGAAGAACTAAGAAATGATGCTTATGACAATGCTAAGATATATAAAGAAAGAACAAAGATTTGGCATGACAAGCGCATTCTCAGAAGGGAATTCCATGAAGGAGACTTGGTGTTGTTATTTAGTTCCAGATTCAAGCTCTTTCTAGGGAAGCTCAAAACAAGGTGGACTGGGCCATTTCATGTGAAAAAAGTGTATCCATTTGGAGTTGTAGAAATTTGGAGTGAGAGTACTGGCAATTTCAAGGTTAATGACCAAAGACTGAAACACTATGTTGCCGGGCCACCAATAATGGCAGCTCTAGACTGATTAAAACAAGAGTCGAGCTTATGACCTTAAACAAGCGCTTTTTGGGAGGCAACCTAAGCATATTTTTTTATTTTTATTGCTTTTAATCTTCATTTTTCCCATTTTTTCTTTAAGTTTCTGACTAGTTTGAGGCATATAAATTATTGGTTATTGATTTAAGATGCTCATTTATTGCATTTAGTCTTTGTTTTTGGGTAAATTAAGCATATATGCATTTTTGTTGTTCATTTTCGTGCATAGAAGGCTCAAAATGCATTCCAGTGAGATACACAGTGTAAAACACACGGCATGTCAAACCCCGTGTACCTCACAGTCTGGTTAGTATTGAATTTTTTTTTGCATTTAATGGCATTCTAGTGAGATACATGGTGTAGAACATGGGGCGTGTCGAACACCGTGTACCCTACTGACTAAACCAATGATAAGAATTTTTGAACATAAGAGCCTTCCAGAGAAGAACACGGGTTACAACACGAGCCGTGTCAAACTTCGTGTACTATTGCAAAGTCTTTAAAAAGCCTTCCAGAGAGAAACACGGGGTATGTCAGACCCCGTGTATTTTTGTGAAAACCCCTCTGTACACTTATTCTTTAGAATACCCATTCGCAGAAGAACACAGAGTAGAACACGGACCTTGTCATACCTTGTGTTGCTAGGCGGACGAGCTTTTAATGGCCAAAATTCCTCCATTTTCCTTCATCTTCTTCAGAACGCACCGTGACCTATTTTTTTCTACACTCATTTTCGGCCATTCTTTTCCCAAAATACACCAATTAAAGTGTTTTACTTGGCTATTTGAAGCAATTTTACTATTTAATCTTCGATTTAATCGATCTAATTGCAAGATTTAGGTTCCTCTTAGGCTTCAACTATTAACTTAAGGTTTTTCTCTGAAATTCATGAGGTAGGAGCCTTTCCCTTGAATTCTTTGAAGATGTTTGCAATTACTTGTGTTTATTAAGCTTCAATGAATGGTAGGACTTGGCTATTTGAAGCAATTTTACTCTTTAATCTTTAATTTAATCGATCTAATTGCAAGATTTAAGTTCCTCTTAAGCTTCAACCAGTAACTTAGGGTTTTTCTCTGAAATTCATGAGGTAAGAGCCTTTCCCTTGAATTCTTTGAAGATATTTGCAATTACTTGTGTTTATTAAGCTTCAATGAATGGTAGGACTTATAAGAATGTTCATATCCTTAGAATTTTTCTTTGGCTAGATCTTACTGATTGAAGTTAAATCCTTTAGAGTTTAATGTTTACTTGGGGAACCTGATTGCATGATTTACCTCATTTGATTTGCTCACTTACTTGCATTGATGACATCAAGCTTTGAATTGCACTTCCTTTGACATTGGATAGATATTAGAATTGCTTGCTGAATTTCTAGCCTTGAATTCTGCTGATTAATACTATCTGAACCTAGACCTGTCCAATTTATAGTGAAACTCTCAAAATTCTCTCCCACATTCTAGTTTTCCCTTGCAGATCATGTCAAAAAGACAAAAGATGGCTGCTAAGAGGATCTCTAAAGGCAGTACTTCTAGAGGGACCTTCTCTAGGAGACCAGCTACCTCCCAACTCCTAGAATTCATAGATGATGCCCATATCCAAGCATTTAATAAACACAGAGACTGATCATTTGTGGAAGGTCGATACATAGATTAGGCGGTCTTAAGGGAGTTTGGCCTTGAAGACGAGATCAGAAAGCTCATCAGTGTAGGTGCTTGGGAGACATTCTTTCAGATTATAGAGCCTACTTATAAAGAACTTACCTTGGAGTTTCTCAGCACCTTCTATCTGGAGAGATACTTCGGTACTGTTGATTCTACTGATACAGTGCAGTTTTGCCTCGAGAAAGTCACATATTTTATGAGTGTGACCTAACTATTAGTACACATGGGAATTTACTCTGAAGACTTTGTAGCCACCCCTGAGTATCAGGATATTCTGATAGGACTGCCATATGAGACCCAAGAATGGCAAGTATGGTCCAACATTACTACCGGGAGTACTTATGATCCGATAAAGAGCAAGGCATCTAGCCTCCGGAGAGTCACATGGCGAGTCATCCACTCTATTTTTAGTCATACTTTGAGTGGTCGGGGGCATAGTCATAGAGTAATGAGCATAGCTAATATCCTCTTCCTGTACAGCATGATACAGAGAGTTCCCATCCACATTGGAGTTACATTTGCACACTTTTTTTCAACTCAGGCATCAGATAGACGAGCTGGGAGTATTGTTGCCGGTCCATACATTACCAGACTAGCTAGGTGGTTAGGACTCTTTGATTGACCTTATGGATCCCTTTCTGTAGCATCCCACATAACCCCCCTCCATAGGGGCATTCTTCTAGCTATGGGGATCCAGCCTATGCAGCAGCCACCCCCTAAGGATGAGCATGATTTTCTTGTAGATGATGGCGATGTTGATGTAGCTCCTAATATGGGTCCATCATCTTCTGTGGGCGGAAGAGTTTCATCTCAGGATTATTTTTGAGATATCTTGTTTGGTCAGCAGTAGATTCTGGCTGAGCTTCAGCGCATATCTGAGCATCAGTCGAGGATTGAAGGCCTCTATGATGACTTGGACAGGAAATCCAGACACATTAAGAGCATGGTTGAGCCCCTTTTCAAGCTTTTCCACCCTTCTTCCCCAGCTGATCCAGATCCTCCTACTCAGTAGCTCAGATTACTTTTTCCTTTTACTTATATATTCTCCCTTTTACTTGTTCCTTTTTTCTATTGTCATTTATCTTGGTTTGTACTTATATTGGTGATGCACTTTCATTTAGTTTTTATTACTTTAACTCTTTCTCTTTTATTTTCTTGCACTCTTACTATTTATGTCTGTAATAACTATCTAACGGCATATTTTATCCCAGTAATGCATCTCCTTTCTTTTGCATTAGCAGTCTCCTCTTTGTTTCCTAATCTTTCTCTGGTTGTGGATCCTCCAGAAGCCATGTTCTATAATTGAGAACAACGCTCCACTTGTCAGGGAAGTTCCAGTCCCCCATCTCTTCTCTATCTCTTTTCCATTTACTTTTTTTGTACATTGAGGATAATGTCCAATTTTAAGTGTGGGGGAGCAGCTTTTAAAATGCATTGCACTTGAATCTGCTTAATTGATTTAGAGTACTGGAATTTACTCCAAATACAATGATGTGTGAAAATTTTTAAAAATTTTTTTAGGGCAATCTTTTGACTAAAGTGGATTTGTTCGTGCCTTGCTCTTTTAATGATTAACTAGTAACTTAATAAGGAAAATCTAAAGCTTGAAGTTGAGAGTAATGAGCATAATTGATCCTCGTGAGACTTGAGCCTATTGAGCAACTTTTCACATTAGAATTTGAGGCTCATTCTTATTTTTTTGAGGGATTATGTCTCACTCTTGACTCTTTGCTCTAGAACTTGCATTTGCTCTTTTTGAGGCTACATTTTATGTATTTTGCATTTCAAAAATGATGAGGCCATATTTCTTCACCCTTTTTATTTGTTTTACTTATTTGAATCTCTTCTTTGATTTACCCTAGACTATTTTCAGCTTTGCCCCTAGTTAGTCACCTTGAGCCTTGGACCCTCATTTCAAGCCTAGCCCATCCTATGTGCATTCAAAGCCACTACCCAAGTGAACTTGAACTTTAGAGTTTAGGGAACTTAGACACATTAAATGAGTTTGGCTATCATTTAGAGGTTCTTACATAGAGCTGCTTAGTTAGGTAAGTTGATTTATTGTTAAAAAAAAAGAAAAAAAATGGTGTTAAATAAATAATTTGGGAAGAAGAAGAAGAAAAGCTTGTTGGGAAATAAGAAAGAAAGAAAAGTTTTGTTTGCTGTCATAGAAAAAGTTAAGGCAAAGAATAGAAGCAAGGCAATATGCTAAGCTGAGCAATGGAACTCGACAGTAGTCAAACTTAAGGCCAATGTGTCTTTTCCCTTCTCTAACTTTATCACTTTTCATCCCTTAATCTTCCTTTCCTTTATCCTCATCATTTTCCCTAATAAAGCTCTCTGATTTACATGCATTTTACAATATAGTAGCGGAGACTAGAGTTTTTGCAAGCATATGGTAACATTAAGTCCTGAGCTGATTGATTTGAAAGTATACACAAGCCTTATCTTGAGAATTTGAGTGAACACTTTACCTGTGAGGCTCTTCTCTTTTGCTTTTATGCTAAGGATTGACTTATTTTGCTGCTTTGTTTTCATTTAGTTGCCTTGCATGACTTGATCCTAATTTTTGATTCACTGAATGATTGCCTGATGATATTAATAAAAAAGTGAGGTAAATTTTTGTTCTCTTACTTCCTTATTAGAGGACGAGCAAGATTCAAGTGTGGGGGAATTGATAAATGCACATTTGCACTTATATTTTATGTGTTTCATCACTTATTTATTTAGTATTTTGTGTAAATTAATTGGAAAAGGGTACTTAAATGCTTGATATTTTGTTCTCGGGTTTTGAAGTGACTCATTAGAGCATTAGAAAAAGATCTGGAGCCAAAACCATGCAAATTGTGGAGAATCAAAGCAAATTCGCTCATCTGACAAAGAACACAGGGTATGGGAACCCCGTGTGGATGGCTGTGTATCTTTCTGTGTGTTTCGAAGCCTCGCTAAGCTACTTGCAAAAGAACATGGGGGTCGACACGGGACGTGTCAGACCCCATGTACCATACTGCCTAACCCTTCGTATAAGAACACAGGCCACAACACGGGACGTGTCATACCCCGTGTACTTTACCGATATAAGTTTTATACAGAGAATTTGCTAAAAAAAAAAAGGGGAGGGCAAAAAATTAAAAAGAGGGAGCCGTTAGTAGAAACCCTTGGAGAGACCCAAAGACACTGAGGGTGACTGCTAGCCTTGGAGGATTGGATTCAATCAAATGATTGAAGATTCAAGCAAGGAATTTGTAGAGCTTCATGACTAGTTTGATTCCCCTCTCTATTTTCTGGTTTTCTACTAGTTTTGTAATGAACTCACACTAAACCTCAGTGCTCAGCTGGGGTAGATTTGTTCATGGATTTATGGATTTAATTTTAATATAATCTAGCTTGATTTATTGTTGATTTTTGATTTGATTATGTTGTTTTGTAATTCAACAACCCAATACTTCTGAAATATTGGATTTGTGTAAAGGATTAGTTGATTCTAGGTTAGAATGACCAATTAATTAATCAGACCTTGCATAATCATTGGGAATCTCTATTCGACTTAAGAATTAAGCTAATTGGATTCTTTTGCACAAGATGAAATGTCTAAAATTGGATTCTCAAAGCACTATTAATGCAACCTAGGTGAGTGATTACTAGAGAAATTCTGGGCACTTTATTTATTGGTTAGTAGCTAATAGCCTTGCAATGAGGTATATCTTATTTTCGATAATCCAGCAATCTAAATTAACAGTAAATCGGGCCAGAAGATTATCTTTATTCCATAATGAATAGCACAAGGAAACCCTAAAGCTAAGTACACTTCCACCCCATTTGAATTAAATCTTTACTGAATTCATACTAGTTTCATTTGCTTCCTTTCTGATAACTAAATTTTGTTTCGCATTTTACTCTTAATTCACAATCACAATTAGTACACCTAGATAATTTACCTTGAAATTCAGTTAGTACTCAACACTCAATCCCTATGGAGATGATATCTTTTATACTATAACTCGACTAAACCAGTGTACTTGCGGGCATCACGTCATCCTCCACCTTAAATCTTCATATATTATCATAATTAATATAATCAAACATTGAAACAAAGGTTTTTGACCTAAGAAACCTAATTTTACATAGTTCTACACTTAAACCCCTTTGGTTTGATACTTGCCCCACTTTTTTAGCCAAATTCCACTGTTTTGACCATTTTTTTAATTTTTTAATATTTTTATTACATTTTTGGTTTTGCATGGTTATACAAACCTTTTTATGGTGATCCTATAACTTTTAAAAATTTCTAGATAGGTTAATTAGATGTGTTTAGGTTATTTTTTCATAGTGCATTACCATTTTGTGTTTTTGTGTTCCTATAGCTTTCCTAGTATAATCATGTGTAGTGGTAGTGCATGACAAGGAGAAGTGCTAACTATAATAAATCAACACTTGTGCCACGATCAAAATCACAGCACAAGATCAAAATTTCTATGGCTGTACTATTTAGCCATAGAAATACTGGTTGAATGGTCCTATAACATAAGTAAGTATGATAAGGAGATTACCACAGGAAAAAATTTATGGCATAAATTACTTTTTTTTTGTCATGGGTTCACTTGTGGCTAACAAGTTTTTCTAGCTACGAGTATAAACGTGGCAAGAAAGAAACATTCGTGGCTAGTCATTCATATTGCCATAACTAAAAGCATGACAAAAATAAAATAAAATAATTATAAGAATTAATATAATTGGCTAAAATAATTTTTATATATATAAATTATATTAATTATCTAGCCAATTCAATCAAGTGTTATCCTATTATTTTTTTGTAAATCTGTTGAAATCTATTAATGCTTTTGACCCATATCAAGTTAGGATAAATCATTAAAACTCTATATGTCTAAAAATTGCAAATGCACTTATGGGGAATCAAACTTGAATCTCCAAGTTGAGGAATGTCATGCTTTACTATTGTGCTATTTTACTTCTTTAGTATAATAATACAATATATTTTATATAAAATTTTAATTAACCTATTAACTTTAAAAATAAAATTATATTTATATGGCACTAATTATATAATAATAAAATATTATATAAATACATATAATAAAAATACACTAATATTGAAATATTTTATGATTTTATTTTAAAAATTATTTTTTATAAACTAAATTCCCATTTATTTCATTACTAATTTTGCTTAGATTAAATTTATCATTTATAAACATTTTATATCAATTTTATCTCTCATAAATAATTAATTAGTTAATTTTATCCTTTTATTAATATTTTTCATTAATTATTATTAATTGAGCTATTACAAAATAAAAATAAAATTTTTACATCTTTCAAGTAAATTTTTGTTATTTTCTAAAATTTTATCAATAAAGGTAGAATTATATAAAATAAATATCTATATAAATCATAATTTTGAACTATTATGTATATTTAAATTTTAATTATAAATTAAAATTTAAATTATTATAATTTATTTACTTTTAATTTTTTATTTATAATATATATTTTTGTCATTCATAAATATAAGTTAAATTATTTGAACCTTCAGAAATTTTTTATATTAATTTCATCTTCCATATGTTATTTATATTTAATTATTATCCTTCCATTTATCAATTCATTAACCTATCAATAAAATTATAAATGAATAAACTAAATTAATTAAATTATTATTTAAAAAGAAATAAATTAATATAAAACATTTGTGAGAAATGAAATTAATACAATTAGAATTAATAAAGGATGAAAAATGAAAATTTTAACTATTTTATATATATCACTCCCCTAAATATAATTTTCTTAAAAATTTTAATATAATAATTAAATTATTATTAAATTATACATAATTGTACATAATTATTATTTTTAATTTTTTTAATAAAAAATTTTTTAATATTACAATGATGAATGTAAAACTTATTATTATATATTTCTATAATAAAACTTATTTATTATAACTTATCTCACAAATTATACTATTTATATATAATATAATGATTTTAGTATTTTCATAATATATATATATATATATATATATATATATATATCTTCTCTGTGAACATTTTTTTAATAATAATGTGATGTGATAAAAATAAAATTTTTATAATATTTTATACCTCGAATGATTTTGTTGTTTAATCGATATTTTAAAAATTAGACTGAATAATAAATTGAAAAAATTATTATGTATGTATGTATTTTATATATATATATATATATATATATATATATATATATATATATATATATATATATATGTAAATCCTATTAGTTTTTAATTTTAATATGTATAAAATTTAAATTCATTGACTAATTATATAATACAATCTTTAATATGTTATAATATTTATTTTGTTAGTATATATTAATTTTATTATGTAAGTTTAATTGATGGAAAGTTAAATAATTATTTATTATTTCTTAAAAATAGTTACATTTTAATAGATATTAAATTTGGTACACATGTAAATAAAAATACTTAGGAGCTTAATAATTGAAGTTTTTCTTACATATCTTAAGGTTTAAAGTTCAAATCCTATTTCAATTATTTTAAGAAAAATAATAAAAGTACATAACTATACAATTTATGAGTAGTTTTATCTTTTTACATACATTTTATCAATTAGCTAATTAAAAATATTATGTTTTATAGCTTTTTTATTTTAATTAATTAGGGTTAACCAGTTGATCAATTGATAAATTAGATATTCGCTAAACATCTATAATATAAAAATATTTATATTTTTTTATTGTCTACCATATTGTAATATGTTACACTTATTATAAATAATCCTTTTTATATGTATAGTTATCAAAAATGATATATTTGACTATATTTTATTCATAGAATAATTTCATGGCTTAGGCAATATTTCGCCACAAATAAATTTTTTTTATTTATATGATAGAATAAGTGATACTTTGTCATAAGAAATGCGTACTTATAACTTAATTTATAGCACAAGTGATATTTTGTCATAGGGAATATGTTCTCATAACTTAGTTTATGGCACAAGTGATATTTTGCTATGAATAAAATTTTTTTGTAGCACAAGTGATACTTTGCCATAAGGAATGTGTTCCTATAACTTAGTTTTGTGGCATAAGTGATATTTTATCATGGATAAAATTTTTTCATAGCATAAGTAATACTTTACCATAAAAATTGTATTCTCGTAACTTAGTTTATGGCATAACTGATATTTTGCTATAAGTAAAGTTTTCCCATGACATAAATTTTTTAGTTTTTTGAACATTTGTTTAAATTTTTTATTCCTATAGCAAGAGGTAAAATTACCACAAATTTTGAATTTTTGTGATATAATTTGTGGCACAAGTATTAATTTGTTGTAATGGTTACTCAATTAGTTAATTTTGATTCCAAAATTGATAGAATCTCTCATTCCTCTTGTAGAAATAAAAACATAGATAGTTCAAGCCTTTTTGTTCTCCTTTATGAACTAAAACACATGGAAAATAATAATAGAATTTTGAAGGAATTGGCTGCCCCTAATGTTACATATCAACCATTAGGCATCCAATATCCTAATTAGATGTTGATTTTGAGCTCAAATCTAGTTTAATACATTTGCTTCTAGGATTTTGTGGTCTTGCAAGTAAGGATTCTCATAAGCATTTGAAGGAGTTTCACATGGTATGTTCAACAATGAAGCTTCAAGGCATTTCTAAGGATCATATCAAGCTGAGAACTTTCCCTTTCTCCCTTATTGATCCTGCTAAAGACTAGCTCTACTACCGCTAGCCTCGATCTGTGACTTATTGGAATGACATGAAGCAATAATTTCTTAAAGATTTGTTCCTTGCATCTAGAGTAGTTGCTATTAGGAAGGAGATATGTGGCATTAGACAAATGAATGGTGAAACACTCTATGAGTATTGGGAAAGATTCAAGAAATTATGCGTAAGCTATCCTCATCACCAAATAAATGAGTAGTTCCTTGTCCAATATTTTTATAAAGGCTTGCTTCCAATAGATAGGAGATGATAGATGTTGCAAGTGGTGGAGCATTAATGGATAAAACACCTATGGCATCAAGAGATCTCATTGCAAATATGGTAGTGAATTCACAACAATTTGGAATCAGAGTTACGGTTACTGCTAGGAGCATGAATGAGATTAATTAGTCCTATTCTAACTAGCAAAGACTAGAGAACAAAATAGATAAATTAACTTCACTGATTAGATAATTGACCATGGGACAACAATAATAATTTCAAGCCCCCACCCTTGCTAGAGTTTATAGAATTTTCTCTTGCCCAAATCATCCAACAAACTGTTGTCCTATATTACAAGATGATAAGTGTCCTCCTCCTCCAGCATATGTAGTAGCCATTTATCTTGCCAAACCACAATACCAGCAAAAACCTACTTAGTATATGTTGGGTTATATATACACTTAAGCACAATGGATCCATTTTTAAAAAAAAAAATATGTGAAACCTTCCTAGAATTAATGCACAAAGACATAGATTAAGAATTATGTCTGCAAGAATTATCTCTTGAAGTGTGGAGGATGAACTACAAGCACAATTAACCAATGGTGCCTCTACAATGTCCATATAGAGTGAATGACAACTTCTCTACCTCCTGAATCTGTTAAAAGATGTTCCTCTCATACATACTAGGATTTTTTGGTGCAATTTTTTTGTGGCAATTTATGTGTATATTTCAAAGTGACGCCTTCATTCCCTTTTTATAGAACTAAGGTATGCCACTTTCCTAGTCCTACTAGGAAATTGTGTCTAACTTTTAATTTCACATAATCACTAAAACCTTATCTCTATTATGGTGAGAGTGAGGAGAAATAGTCCTTATTTGTTAGTTATCTAATATTACCTTAATATTAATAACTAAATATTATTAGATAATAATATTATCCCATAATATACTATATATTATATGAATAATAATATATATTATTACTTTGATAATATATATATATACACACACTAAATAACAAGCCTAATTAATAAGATTTTAGTCCAACTAAAGCCCAATTAATTACTGTCTTATTCTTACTCTTTTTATGTGACCCTCTAGGTTCCTACTATTTTAGCAATGACCCATTTGTGAATCATAAATAATGAGCGGTATCTAGCGATACATCATTCTACCCTAATAGTAAGAATGTTTATGATTCAATATTTACCTAATGTGTGAACAAAACTTTGCAACATAGTCCCTTTTGTAATAATATTCAAATTAAACTAGAGGTATGGAATATGTCATCCTTGTCAATGTTCAATATACATTTCTTGATATCGAATAAACTAACTTAAATAAATGATCAATATCATATATTGATCCATTTAGTCTCACTCAATTAAGGGGCCCAAAGATATCTCTCTTTTTATATACAAGGAATAAAATTTCTTTTACATCACTTATATCCCTTTGCATGATTCATAACACACTTAATGAACGCCCTACATGTCATCCCGATTAAAGGTGACATAAGATGACATCAAAGTGTGTGACTTCTCATATAGGGAACTGTAGTGACTTCAAGTTAAAAAACTACGTGCACTGTGGTCAAATGAAAATAGCTAATGATACATGATAATCCATGTAGTATTCTCAAAGTGGGTCACTCTAGTATATCTGTTCACTAATAATATACCTATGTATTGACTTGATATCACATATCTATGATTCATAATCATTAGTCATCATATATGATAATCTTGATGTATTATTGTTATCTCTTTCACAATAATATTTAACTATGGACATTTTAGGAATAGTAAAACTATTCCAAGGACAATTATTATATTAAGTTATAAATTATGCAAATATTAAAATGAAATAAAATATAATAATTGCATTGCCTAAAATAAAAATATAATATATTGTGCTTTATTATAATCATCTTATGATTGGCTCCTAGGACACACACACTAACAATATCCATACTAGTAGCAATAACCAAATCAATACCAGTAATATAACCAGTATCTTGGATAGGGAGATAATTAACATTTTAGATATGATAATAATCCTAGCTAAAATCAATATCCTCCTCCTTCCTATAATAGAATGCAACCAAGTTTTTTTGTTAAAGTAGAAGCAAATGCATCCTACTCTTAACTATCTTTTAAAGAATTGGTCAAGAAAATGGCAGTAGATAGCTTTCAATTCTAACAAAGAATATGAATTTGTAAACTCAAATAGGCTAATTGACTTCTGTACTAAGTGAGCTTAAAGTACAAGGTTCCAACTAACCATCTTCTAACAATGCAAAAAATAAAGAAGTTGTGAATGCAATCATGCTAAGAAGTGGTAGAGAAATTGACATACCATCCTCCTTATAGCCAGAGATAACCACACTAGCAAACCATGCACCAATAGCTAACAAATAACCAACAAGAACTCAATCAAAAGATACTAATCAAAACCAATTAGAAAAAGTAGCAAGTAGTAAACCAGAAGCAAGAAAGCAACTAGAAAAACATCAAAAACATAGTGTTAGAAAGGTGAATTCTTTCCTTACTCCTATAGATTTTCCTATCCCCTCCCTTTTCCAAATAAAGAATTTTTCACTAAAAGAAAAATAAAAGGAAAAATGAAGATGAAAAATTAGATTTTAGAGTCCTTTAGAAAAATAGAAGTTAACATGCCTTTACTATATTTGATAAAACAAATTCCAAGGTATGCTAACTTCTTAAAAAATTTATACATAAACAAAAGAAAATTAAGGTGGTTGAAAAAGTAAATGTAGGGGCAAATGTGTCTACAATCATTCAAAGATAACTTCCAAGAAAAGGCAAAGATCCTGGCACATTTACCATTCCATGCATTATAGGTAAAATCAGAATAGAGCATGCCATGTTAAACTTAGGAGAATCCATTAATGTCATGCCTTTTCTATTTTTAATTCCTTGAATTTAGGAGTTTTGAAACAAACAACGATTATTGTTCAATTAGTTAATAGATCTAATATTTATCCCTTAGGAGTTGTTGAAGATATTCTAGTGCAGGTTGATGGATTAATCTTCCTAGCAGATTTCTATATTTTCAAGAAGGAAAATAAGGATTCTAACATTCTTCCACTAATCATTCTTGGCCAACCTTTTCTCAAGACAACAAAGACCATAATTAATGTTTGAGATGAAACATTAACTATGGAGTTTACTGGTGTTATAGCCAAGTTTGATATTTCTAAAGATATGCATGACAACTGCATATCTTAGCATTTTGGAGCATTTAGTTCATGATTCTTATCATTCTATTTTTGCTATTTCTTCTGTTATTTTTACTATTTCTAATTTTTACATTTTTATTTTTAATTTTACTGGTTCTACGTGTGTTAATTTTGATTTACATGTTAATAATATCCATGAGGAAATACTTGCTAAATTCCTTGAACTTTCTAATTTTATGGATTGTGTAAATGACCATGAATGCACTTGTTCTAAGAATAATGCTAAGTGTGATATATGTGCTGAAGTTTATGCATTCTAAGTGATGAAAACAATGTTGCTTCAAAAATTTTAGGAAAAAATGATAAAGAAGAGATTCCACCTTTAGAAGAAAACTAGTGCTTTCATTTTGATCATCCTAGTTCTTTTATTAATCATGTTGAATTTGTTATACTAGATGACTTTAACCATTCAAAGAGAAAGAATGATCTAAGATTAGCACTTAGAGAAGTTATAGTGAATGAGTCAAATTTTCATAGCATCTCTTTAATGGATGAAATAAAGGTTAGAAAATTAAAGGCAATAGAGGTAGCCAATCCTCATGTAGATCTTGGGTGAAGAAATTAAAGTCATAGTCTAGCTAAAAACATTAAAGAAAGACACTTTTTGGGAGACAACTCAAGTGTCATACCCCAATCAAATATTTACAAGTGTCATAAATTTAAATGTTTGTGAATAATTATTTTTATATATTTAATTAATATTAGTTTTAAATTTCTCCTCCTTTAAAAAGTTTCAGAAATATTAAAGTGATATTAATAATGATATTTGATATATATTTCAGGGCGATTATTGATTTAAGATTAGTTTGAAATAATTTTTTATATGTAATTTCTTATAAGTTGGAAATATTTTAGTAATTATGGTTGAAAATATTTATGAGATAAATATTTGCATTTAAGAAATTATTTTTGAGAATTGTTGAATTAAAATAGAATTATTTTTAAATGATCATTATTAATTTGAGGTTTATTTAAATATTTTATGAGGATTTTCTCATGAATTGAAAATAAACATATTCTATATATTGGATTAAGTAACTGAGTGAAGATTCTTTAAATAAAATTAGTTTTGTAAAATGAATTTTGAAAAAATTAATGGTTATATCATTTGTTTTATTTAATGAAAGGTTAGGGGGAATTTTAAAAAGGATAGATAGTTGAGATTATACGGAGCATTGAAATTATGATGAGTGAAATGCATTGAATAAAACCCTTAAACTACCTTTCTTTTTATATATTTTTCTTCCTTTTCCAGAAATTTCTCAATCCCTCTCTCGATTTCCTATTCTTGCCCCTTTCTCTTTTTGATTTCTCTTCTCATCACTTTCTCTTCCTTCTTTATGCGGCCTTTCCTCTTCACTTCTCTTTTGAAATTAGCTCCCTCTCTTTCCTTGCATGTTTTATCTCTGCCAGCGTTATAGTGCCAACTTAACAACTTGCGATTTCCTTTGCTAGTTTGGTTGTTCCTTCGTGTATGTGGGTGGCAAAGATAACCCGAGGAATTGGCATGGTCGTGAGCATCAGATTAACTCAACCTCCGGTTACTATGCTCTGTCACAAGGCTCTCACGAGTTTTCAGTTGGTGATCGCCATGAGTAGCACAGGGAAGTTATAGGAAAGAGCATCAGTACAATAGCAAGAAGCAGGCTTCCTTCCTCCTCGACTCCCGTGATCTCTGGTGGTTTTTGATGCCAATAAGCTCCAAGTTGTGGTAAAACTCTATATACAATTAGTCTCTTCATTTTTGCTGTTAGAAGTTAGTTTGAAGATAAACCCACGTGGTGTATATGTATATCCATGGGAAATAAAAATGTGATCTTTATGTTGGAAAACATTAAAAATAAGATGATTAAAAAATATTTATATATAGAGCATCAAATTTTACTATCTTAAAAGATCATGTATAATCTAAAAAGTACACAATTTATGGGTATTTTATATATATATCTTATATTATCAAGCATTTATAAAGTGTGAGCAGAACTGCAATATTTTCAATAGGGGTTATACATTTTTAGAAAAACCCTTTTAACCTGTATTATGGTTTCCTAATGATATTCCTACAAAATAATATTTCCATATTACAAAATGTTAAAATAGTGTGAACAAAGCCTCTTTAGAATGTTATATGATAATATTTTTAACTATTAGAAAACCTATTCTTAAAGGCATTTTTTAGTTATAAAGTGATAAATGGGAAAAATATGATTTTTATGTTATGAAATAATATGAGATTTTTATAGTATATGCTACTTTTATAGCTTATGTTATGTTCAATTTTGAAATCTCTATTTTATTATATTATGTGGATAATTGACATGACATTAGTAAAAATAACAATATGAAGTATTAGAATGTTAAGTCATGGTACGTATAGTGTAATTGTTTCACGAAAGTTTAATCTTGGTGTTTGAAGTTGACCTAAGTAGATCTTAAGCTATGATGTTTGAATGTGTAAACCTATGTTAGAAAACATGAGATAATGTCAGAAAAGTAAAGAAGCCATTGATCTAGATTATTAAAAAGACAATAAAGAATGCTTATTTATTTATAAATTACTCTTGTAAATTATGAATAGGATGAGGAGATGTAAGTTAAACTTGGATGCTTCAGAATAAGGAAAGTAAGAGGATTTGAACAAGTGAGTATATATCTCATCACCAAACTTTTATCTAAATAAAATATAATTTAAATATTATGAATTAGGTTTTTCTCATTGTTAGTACTAATTTTATATTTCTATATAAATATATTTATATGCAAATGTAAATTCAATTTGTGGTATATTGAGAGAATGTTATTGGATCAAAGTGTACAATAATAGCATGATAATGTTTGTTTCTAACCATTGATAGACTGTGTTTGAGTATAGTGATATCTATGGGCTTGATATTGTTCAGTGATAAAGTGGTGACTCTGTATTGCAATGTTATAATCAATTGCAGTGTGGGAGTTGAACTTTTTTATGTTTACTAATTATGGATCATGCCAATAATGGCATTGAAAGTTATGAATGATGATGGAACAATGATGTAGTGCCAGATGGCAAATTTCTAACAAATAATTATGAAAGATATGACATTGATCTTGAAATCAAAAGAAGGTTACATATATGATTGGTGTGACTAAATGTGTGAATAGATATAATATTCAAACTTTGCTTATTATTGGATGTCATTGTTTGACATAGATGTAAATACATAATGCAATTATGATGACTTGCTTGTATTTCAGCCTTAAGGGTTATTCGTGATTGCTTTGTATACCTGGAATGGGTAGTGCGTATTACAACAATGATTTTATGTATTATTAGATAGTTATACCCTCCATGAGTCTTGTGTATGAGAGTTCTCATTCCAAGGTTTGGTTTCATAGGTTTAAGAGTGCTAGAAAATGGGTTTGTTAATAGTTCTAATTTATTACATGCTTAACTTATGATTACCATATGTACAATTGAACTCCCACAAAATAGTGATAAATATATGCTCACTGAGTTCCTAGAACTCACTTTATTTTATTTTCACTATTTTTTAGCTTAAGACAGTTATTTAAGCTACATTATGTGTATAGAGAATCAAAGATTGCCTGAATTGGAAGATTTGACAGTTGGGAATCATCTTGAATTATGATTAGAAATGAATTGATGATTGAGATGTTGATTCTAATTATGATATGTTGAATTGTTTATCTATGTATATATTGTAATTGTATGGTATTGTGTACATATTTGGTGATTTTGTATCTAGAAATAAATACAAGTTTTGAATTATAGAGCATGTGGCCCTCAGGAAGTATTCAAAAATAGGAAAGATTTTATTCCTTTTGTTGTAAAATTTTAAAGTGAATTTTGAGCTCCCCTAGAAATTTAAAAACTCTTATTGGATGAAAAAAGTGAAAAATAGTTAAGGCTTATAGAAATCGAGTATCAAGATCCATGGCAATCACGATCAAAAGTGGGTTATGACACCAAGTTACTTTAAATTTGCTTTTTCTTACCTTTTTCTTTTATTTACATGTCCTTTATCTTTTTCGATGTTATTTTTGATGATATTGATATGTTTTACATTGAGGACAATGTAAAATTTAAGTGTGGGGGGAAACTTTTAGGATTTATTTTGAGTTTTGTATTTTCATGCTTTTATGAGTCTTCATGCTTTAAAAAAACCAAAAAAAATGTTTTTCACTTGCTTTTAAATCTTTTTAAGTCATTTTGAGTCCTTTTTAGTTGCTTTCCATAAATGGAGATTTTGCACTTTAATAAGTAGGATTCAATTGAAGTTAGATAAGATTTGTAATATGATTAAATGAATGATTTTACTTCTTTAAATTAATTGATGTAGTGATGGACTTTGAATTGGTAAATTGAACTTGATAGCATGACTTACCTTGTGAGATTTTTATCCTTGTGTTGAAAATTCATACCATTCTCTTTCCTTTTTGTGCGATGTTCTTTCATAATTTGTTTTTGAGAACTTGCTTTGAATTTTTTTAAGATTACATTTTACACATCCATGCATAAACAGGGTTAAGGCATTTTTTTCTTTGATTAAACTAGAGCCAAATAAACTAACCTTAAAGTTTTTATCAATGTTAGCCCCCTTGAGCATTTATTGCCTTTTCTTTGTTGATTAACCCTTGAACATATTTTTTCAATGAAAAACTAATGTCTCTACCTAATGTTAGGGATTAGTAGAATATTTGAATTTTATTAGATGGACCCTTGAATAAGTGTGGGGGTGTGTAAGTTTATATATTGTGAAAAGTCGTTATCAAAGGTTAGTTAAAAAAAATCAATTGAAGTAAAAAAAAGGGAAGAAGAAAAAAAGAAAAGCAAAAAAATAAATAAATAAATAAATAAATTAATTAAAAAAAGAGATAAAAAGACAGAAAGGAAAAGAAAAAAAAGAAGTTAATGAGTATTTGAATTTGAATTTGAATTTGCCTTGTTGTGTTGAGTTACTATTATTTTTTATTTGCCCACATGTTGTTAATTTAAGTGCTCTATTAATTTATTTAGTTTCTAGCCTATCACACTCTTATTTTTCCTTCCTTTTCCCTAGCCTTATTATAACTAAGAATAAAATCCTTTTAATTTGTGTTGTGCATGTGATTTGAGTAGTAAAGATTAGATGATTAGCAAGCTTATGGTAGGATAATTTCATGTAAGGAACTTGTGTGAAACACTTTACCCTAAACATTTTAGAGTTGGAGAGTGAATATTATGATAATCTACTAATTTGATGTACTCTTTTTAAATGAAATTGCTATGTTGGTTAGTGATGTGCATGCCACAATGCACCAAAATTGTATTAAAACTAGTTGCTAAAAAATAATGTAGAATAGGGGTACAACTAGGTCGTACCCTAGTAATCCTTTAATTTTATCTTTTCTAAATGATTTTCTAACAATATATGCACAATTATTAAATTATTTATGCAATAAAAACATGAAGAACTAATGCAAATAGAATGCAATGTAATACAATAGAATGTTGTGCAAAAAGAGAAAAATAGAATGAAAATCAAAATCAAGATGTAGAATGCAATAATGTGCTATAGAACAATATTAAAATTGGGAGGGGACTTGGTTGCACGAATTAAACAATGTAATAAGCACAAATTTAAAGTACAAGACAAAAGTAAAATAAATAAAATAGAAAAAAATTCAATGGAATTAAACAGCCGATACAAGGAAATTAAGAGCCCTAAATTGGATTAATCATAAATTAATTAAGATTTAACTTTTTCTAATTAATTCTTTAACATTGGAATACCCAAAACCCTTGTAATAATTTTGAATTCTATACTAGATAACTACCTAGGATTTAATCAATTAAGATTGGCCAATTAAGCAACCATTATAATCTCTACACTAGATCAAAACTAATTTAATGATAGAATTCGTTTTAATTGAGAAATTAAACTAGAAACCTCTAAATCAACCTCTTAACCCTTTGACTCTATGTGTGAAAATGTGATTTACCAATCACAATTCATCAACAAAATAATAAATAAATAAAAAATCACAAAAAAGGATATTAATTACACTAAATCAACATCCAACACAAGCAATCTCAATAATTCAGCATAAGTAAATAGGGAAAGAAGAAAATTAATTAAGAAAAGTCTATATTACAAATCATGATCTCATAATCCTTAAGAGGAGAGCCTCAACTCTTTGAATCAACCACAAATTTAGGCTTCCATTGATGAAAAACAAAGAGAGCTAGAAGAAGAGGAAGGTTGTTTGCTGAATGCTGTGTGTAATTATGAATATGTTTTTCTCTTTAGCCCTCTTGCCTATTTGTAACTCCCTTACTTATTAACACCTTAACCCTCACTTAGTAGGTAATTAACGCATACTAAAATGTCATTTACTCCAAATTACTCGGAATATCTCAAATTCTATACTTCATACATATGATCAAAAGCCATATAATTACTCACAAGTTCAACTTTACAAATTGTACATCCATCATATACAATGTCATCAACTATACAAGTATTTACAACTTCAAATACTATTGCCCTTTCTCATGAGAGCCCTTGGAAGCATCACCTGGAATGGTTAGTCACCAAACAGGAAACATAAGAAATAAAGTTTCCCAGTAGCTAGCTATTACCATAAAAACATTTCAAGCCATTCCAGATCCTTAAGCAATTAAGACATACGTTTCGAAATTCGATAATCATTCATCAACATATTCAATATTTTACTATTGTAGGAAACACGCATCACACACACAGCAATTCACAACAATCATCAATCCCATTCAAGGATTTATCACAATGTCTAGATGGCCATCACAAACAATCGTACTCAGGCCTCATACAGCATCACGCTGTCTTCCCGGGGTTCTCGTGCCAAAAGGCCTAACACAGTATCACACTGTCTTCCCGAGGTCCCTGGCCATAGGTACCACACACAACAATGCACTATTATCCCCGAGGGTCCCGAGCCATAGGCCAATCACAGTATTCTACTGTCTTCTCGGGTTGTGCCATAACACTTGCAATATCATTCTCATTCCATACAATGGATAAAACACATAAAATCATGTAAATAGAAAACAAAGCTTAAGGATAAAGCTAGCTACCTTTCACAAGCTTCCAATGTGATGTCCCTTTTTGCTCTCACCAATAACTCCTTTACACTTTCTCTTGCCTTTGCAAGATGGCACTCCTCAGTCTGTACAAATACACATCATAGCTTATATTAGAACATTATCACTTTCCCTAATCCTCATGTATTCTTTACTTTCTCCACCTAATTAAATGCATATTTAGATGCTCTAAACTTCACTTTCCAACCTTGAACTAACACATAAGAACATTAGAAAAGGATCCAAGGGCGCAAAGCCATGCAAAACATGAAGAAATCAAGCCTAAAAGTTCACTTAGCAAAGAACACGGGGGTCCCATACCCCGTGTTCAGGGCCGTGTTTCTCACTGGATGGCTTCGAGGCTTCATTGGCTTAATCAGAGAAGAACACGGGGGTGAACACGGGTCGTGTTCTACCCCGTGTACATTACTGCCCTTCAGTCCTGAGATAAATACGGGGAGTGTTGCACCCCGTGTAGCACACTGATCAGCTTCGACGAGGAACACGGGGTATAACACGGGCCGTGTTCTACCCCGTGTACTTCACTGATCCTCAGAAAACACTTGAAACACTAAAACTCCTTCCTTCCTTCTTTTCCATATTATGGTTTCAGCTTCTCAAAAAGGCAAATACACACAAACACTTCCATAACTTCACAAAAGTTATCTAACTTCATCATTTTTAGCTAAGTTCCAAACATATCATACCCATACTACACATGCATCATTATACCCTAAAAACCCAGGTGTGTAACCATGGTTTCTTGTTGTTTTTACACCAAACCAAAGCCATAAATCAACACTACAACATCTAAGACACCACCAAACATGTCCCAATCATCCTAAACTCCATGTTCAATAACCCTTGACCTTACCAACTTCAAGATTTCAAGAAACTAAGAAGAGTACATTAAAGAGCTCTTAGAGGAGATCATTTTTACCTCTTGGTGCAACTTGAGAACCCTCTCTTGGAGCTCCCTAAATTTGATCAAACTTGGGCTTTTCTTCAATCTAGGGACATCAATAGATAGAGCTTGGTGAGAGGAGCAATTTTCCCTTCTACACCTTAGCTTGAATCTTAGTATTTTGGGGTGAAAAACTCAAAAGAAACTTTCTCTCTCTTCCTTCTCTCTCTCTCACGTTAAGCTTGCTTTCATGGAGGGTTTGCTGCAGCTTTTTGGAGAATGGAGAAGGTGGTAGAGTCTTCATGAAGCTTTAGGGATATTTTGGTCATTTTTGAGATTTCCAAGGGTATTTTAATCCTTTTTTCACCAAAAGCAAGGCTATTCTTGCCCTAAATTTTCTAACAATGACACTTGTCATAGATCCATTGGTCACACTAATTAAAATCACATATTGCACCCCAAACTCTTAGTTATTCACATTAGATCCCAAATCCTTAATTATTTTCATTTTAACCACACCCGATTCTACACTTTTGCAAATTAGTCCATAGGGTTCCTGTCTATTTAAAATTCCTTACACTATCAGACTTAGACAACCTCCCCTTTTAGGGTTTTCCAACCTCCTCTGATCATTCATACTATTTAGGGAAATTAATTCTTTCCCTACTATCCCTTTTTCTCTCAAAATTTCGTTTACCTTATACTTAAGTTCCTTTGACCTAAAATTCACCCACCAGACTAATTCAATCATGTTCTTCGTTTCTACGGCCTCAAAAATTAAAGATTCAATAATAGAATTGAAAATTCGGGACATTACAGTTCTACCCCCTTTAAAAGAATTTTGTCCTCAAAATTCGAGATACATACCTCAAGCAAAGAGATGCGGACAGCGATTTCTCATATCTTCCTCAGTTTCCCAGGTTGCCTCTTCCTCTGTCATGTTTCTCCACAATACTTTCACTAAAGGAATACTCTTATTCCTTAGTTGCTTCACCTGTACATCCAAGATTCTTTCTGGTTCTAAAGTAAATGATAAGTTTTCCTGTATTCTCAATCCTTCATAATTTATGATATGGGTGGGATCCGGATGATACTTTTTCAACTGAGAAACATGAAACACATCATGCAATTGTGACAAACCAAGGGGCAAGGCAATTCTGTATGCTAATGGTCCCACTCTCTCAACAATATGAAATGGACCAACATACCTGGGATGAAGTTTCTTAACTCTGAGTGATCTACCTATACCCGTAACTGGAGTTACTTTGAGAAAGACATAATCATCTACTTCAAATTCTAGGGGTCGTCTCCTCTTATCTGCATAACTTTTTTGACGACTTTGTGCTGCTAGCAATCTTTCTTTGATGAGTTTAATCTGCTGAGTGGTTTGGTCCACTATTTCTGGTCCCAAAATAGTTCTTTCATTCAATTCTACCCAGCACAAAGGAGATCTACACTTTCTACCATACAAAGCTTCATATGGTGCCATTTGTATGCTAGAATGGAAACTATTATTATAAGCAAATTCAGCTAATGGCAAATATGAATCCCAATTCCCTTTCATTTCTAGCACACAAGACCTTAACATATCTTCCAATGTCTGTATGGTTCTTTCTGTTTGTCCATCTGTTTGTGGGTGGTAAGCAGTACTGAACCTTAGCTTCGTACCCATTGCTTCCTGCAAAGCTCTCCAAAATCTGGAAGTGAATCTAGGATCTCTATCAGATACAATACTATTAGGTACCCCATGCAGTCTAACTATTTCACTAATATAAATTCTAGCTAATTTATCTAAAGAATATGTAATCTTAATAGCCAAGAAATGAGCAGATTTTGTAAGCCTATCTACAATCACCCAGATACTATCATTCCCAGCGGATGATCTTGGAAGTCCTACTATAAAATCCATGGCTATACTGTCCCACTTCCATTCAGGAATATCCAAAGGATGCAACAATCCAGCTGGTCTTTAATGTTCTATTTTAACTCTTTGACATGTCAAACACTTAGACACAAATTGGGTGACATCAGATTTCATTCCCGGCCACCAAAAATTTTTCTTTAAATCTTGATACATTTTAACAACTCCAGGATGAATGGTATACCTGCTTCTGTGAGCCTCTTCCATAATTTCATTCCTCAAACCATCATCAGGTACATACACTCTATTTCTGTCACCGTTCTGGGCCTTTCCCACTCCAGTACCGCTTCCACTTTATGTGGATCAACAGACACTCCATCTTTTGACACTACGTGCCCCAAAAATTTGACTTCAGACAACCAAAATTCACACTTACTCAACTTTGCATATAGTCTCTTCTCTCTCAAGGTTTGCAAGACTATATGTAAATGAGTTTCATGTTCTTCCAATGTCTTAGAATAAATGAGTATGTCATCAATAAATACAACTACAAATTGATCTAGGTATGGTCGAAAAATTCTGTTCATGTAATCCATAAAAATAGCTGGTGCATTTGTCAATCCAAAAGGCATGACAAGAAACTCATAATGACCATATCTAGTTCTAAATGCAGTTTTCGGTACATCTTCATTTTTAACTTTCAATTGGTGGTATCCCGATTTTAAATCAATTTTTGAGAAAACAGTAGCACCCACCAATTGATCTAACAAATCATCTATTCTAGGCAAAGGATATTTATTTTTAATTGTCACTTTATTTAGTTGCCTGTAGTCAATACACAACCTTAAACTCCCATCCTTTTTCTTAACAAACAAAATTGGTGCACCCCAGGGAGATACACTAGGTCGAATGAACCCCTTTTCCATCAGCTCTCGTATCTGCTTTTTGAGTTCTACTAACTCGGCGGGAGCCATTCTATACGGAGTCTTGGAAATTGGGGTTGAACCCGGCACAAGGTCAATTGCGAACTCCACTTCTCTATCAGGGGGTAATCCACGAAAATCCTTAGGGAATACATCAACATACTCCTTAACTACAGGTATTTCCCCTATATCTCCATCACATTCAGCTTGTGCAGCAAAGAAAATCATAAACCCCTTAGCATTACTTTCCAGACTACTCTCTGCACGGGTATAGTTTAGGAACATATTTTCCATAGATAACACAGAGCAAGATATTTCCATATCCACAGGCATATCAGAACATACAAATACAGTCTTACTAGAACAATCGAGCACAGCACGATTGGCGAATAACCAGTCCATACCAATAATTACATCAATATCATGCAATGGTAGGCATATCAAATCAAGAACACTGCATGTATTCTCATATTGTATCACACAATTCACACAAGCATCTGAGGTCACAACTCAATTTCCGGTGGGGGTATTCACAATCATATGATATGTCAAAGTTTCAAGAATCAGATTCAAACGTCCCATACATTCATAAGAAATAAAGGAATGAGAAGCACCTGAATCAAACATAGCATTCACTAGAGAACCACATAATGTTATTATACCTTGAATGAGTTCCGGTGATTTTCTAGCCTCTTCCTTGGATAAGGCAAATACTCGGCCCTGGGTTGGGGGTCTTCCTTGACCACCACTTGATCTTGATTGGTTGAGCCTAGATGACACAGCCGGGCGAGATCCTGAAGAAGACTCTTCCTTTCCAAATCTACAATGCCTAGCTATATGTCCCGGTCTCTTACAATTATAGCATACTTTCATAGGACAAGTTTCATTACCATGAAATCTACCACATAAATTACATGGCCTATTGCTAACAGAGGATTGAGGAGAAGATTGAATTGGGGGCCTAAAAGCAAGGGATTGGCTCCTAGGAGGTGGATTGAAGGTTCGTGGCCTTCTATCACTCCAACCCCTACCCTTACCCTTTTGAAACTCGCCACTAGCTCTTTTCTTGGAAGAATCACCTTCCAAGGACTTCTTCTTTTTCAGAGCAGCATCAATGGCTCTAATGGCGCTCACCAATTCCGGGTAACTTCTAATTCTTTGGCCAGTAATAGAAATGGCTATTTCAGGCTTAATAGCTCTTTCTAATCTCATGCACTTCCATGCCTCATTATAATGATCCCTCAAATATCTAGAGAATTTAGACATCTCCTCAAATTTGGTTAAAAACTCTTCCGTGTCCATATCCTCAGCTTGCTACAAATCTAAGAATTCGCACTCCTTCTGGTCCCAAATAATTTCAGGCAAGTATTGTTCATAGAAGGCTGCAGTAAAATTTTCCCAATTCAAGGGCTGTTCTCTATTCAACATCATCTGTTTAGTACTTTCCCACCAATACTCCGCCTCCTCACATAGTTGGAAAGTAGCTAACTGTACTCTTTGCTCAGAGTTGCAAGGCACCAGGCCAAAGATCTTCTAGATTTCTCTAATCCAATTTTCTGCTCCATTGGGACCAACTTTCCCATTAAAGGTGGGAGGATTCATCTTTCTGAATTGGTTCACCAACTTGGCTAACTTATTAGCCTGCACCTCCTCCTCAGTTTGAGTAGGTCCAATCTCTTGGGGTTGACGTTGTTGATCCCCTTGATCAAACCTTTGCTCAAGCCTTTGTAGCACTTGAGCTATAGAGGCCATAGCATGGGCCATCTCATCACTCCCCCCTTCACTTGTATCTTTTCTTTTCCTACCTCTACCAGCCATGCTTATCTGAAATTTCCAATATTAGTACACTTCCACTTACGCATCAACCATCTCCAATTAAGAAAACAGATATTCTCACATATACAACAAGGCCCTAAAACATGCTCTGATACCAAAATGTAACTCCCTTACTTATTAACACCTTAACCCTCACTTAGTAGGTAATTAACGCATACTAAAATGTCATTTACTCCAAATTACTCGGAATATCTCAAATTCTATACTTCATACATATGATCAAAAGCCATATAATTACTCACAAGTTCAACTTTACAAATTGTACATCCATCATATACAATGTCATCAACTATACAAGTATTTACAACTTCAAATACTATTGCCCTTTCTCATGAGAGCCCTTGGAAGCATCACCTGGAATGGTTAGTCACCAAACAGGAAACATAAGAAATAAAGTTTCCCAGTAGCTAGCTATTACCATAAAAACATTTCAAGCCATTCCAGATCCTTAAGCAATTAAGACATACGTTTCGAAATTCGATAATCATTCATCAACATATTCAATATTTTACTATTGTAGGAAACACGCATCACACACACAGCAATTCACAACAATCATCAATCCCATTCAAGGATTTATCACAATGTCTAGATGGCCATCACAAACAATCGTACTCAGGCCTCATACAGCATCACGCTGTCTTCCCGGGGTTCTCGTGCCAAAAGGCCTAACACAGTATCACACTGTCTTCCCGAGGTCCCTGGCCATAGGTACCACACACAACAATGCACTATTATCCCCGAGGGTCCCGAGCCATAGGCCAATCACAGTATTCTACTGTCTTCTCGGGTTGTGCCATAACACTTGCAATATCATTCTCATTCCATACAATGGATAAAACACATAAAATCATGTAAATAGAAAACAAAGCTTAAGGATAAAGCTAGCTACCTTTCACAAGCTTCCAATGTGATGTCCCTTTTTGCTCTCACCAATAACTCCTTTACACTTTCTCTTGCCTTTGCAAGATGGCACTCCTCTGTCTGTACAAATACACATCATAGCTTATATTAGAACATTATCACTTTCCCTAATCCTCATGTATTCTTTACTTTCTCCACCTAATTAAATGCATATTTAGATGCTCTAAACTTCACTTTCCAACCTTGAACTAACACATAAGAACATTAGAAAAGGATCCAAGGGCGCAAAGCCATGCAAAACATGAAGAAATCAAGCCTAAAAGTTCACTTAGCAAAGAACACGGGGGTCCCATACCCCGTGTTCAGGGCCGTGTTTCTCACTGGATGGCTTCGAGGCTTCATTGGCTTAATCAGAGAAGAACACGGGGGTGAACACGGGTCGTGTTCTACCCCGTGTACATTACTGCCCTTCAGTCCTGAGATAAATACGGGGAGTGTTGCACCCCGTGTAGCACACTGATCAGCTTCGACGAGGAACACGGGGTATAACACGGGCCGTGTTCTACCCCGTGTACTTCACTGATCCTCAGAAAACACTTGAAACACTAAAACTCCTTCCTTCCTTCTTTTCCATATTATGGTTTCAGCTTCTCAAAAAGGCAAATACACACAAACACTTCCATAACTTCACAAAAGTTATCTAACTTCATCATTTTTAGCTAAGTTCCAAACATATCATACCCATACTACACATGCATCATTATACCCTAAAAACCCAGGTGTGTAACCATGGTTTCTTGTTGTTTTTACACCAAACCAAAGCCATAAATCAACACTACAACATCTAAGACACCACCAAACATGTCCCAATCATCCTAAACTCCATGTTCAATAACCCTTGACCTTACCAACTTCAAGATTTCAAGAAACTAAGAAGAGTACATTAAAGAGCTCTTAGAGGAGATCATTTTTACCTCTTGGTGCAACTTGAGAACCCTCTCTTGGAGCTCCCCTAAATTTGATCAAACTTGGGCTTTTCTTCAATCTAGGGACATCAATAGATAGAGCTTGGTGAGAGGAGCAATTTTCCCTTCTACACCTTAGCTTGAATCTTAGTATTTTGGGGTGAAAAACTCAAAAGAAACTTTCTCTCTCTTCCTTCTCTCTCTCTCACGTTAAGCTTGCTTTCATGGAGGGTTTGCTGCAGCTTTTTGGAGAATGGAGAAGGTGGTAGAGTCTTCATGAAGCTTTAGGGATATTTTGGTCATTTTTGAGATTTCCAAGGGTATTTTAGTCCTTTTTTCACCAAAAGCAAGGCTATTCTTGCCCTAAATTTTCTAACAATGACACTTGTCATAGATCCATTGGTCACACTAATTAAAATCACATATTGCACCCCAAACTCTTAGTTATTCACATTAGATCCTAAATCCTTAATTATTTTCATTTTAACCACACCCGATTCTACACTTTTGCAAATTAGTCCATAGGGTTCCTGTCTATTTAAAATTCCTTACACTATTAGACTTAGACAACCTCCCCTTTTAGGGTTTTCCAACCTCCTCTGATCATTCATACTATTTAGGGAAATTAATTCTTTCCCTACTATCCCTTTTTCTCTCAAAATTTCGTTTACCTTATACTTAAGTTCCTTTGACCTAAAATTCACCCACCAGACTAATTCAATCATGTTCTTCGTTTCTACGGCCTCAAAAATTAAAGATTCAATAATAGAATTGAAAATTCGGGACATTACACTATTTATATAACCTAATTTAACTAAAACCTTATTGGACTAGGATTAGATGTATCTTAGAATTAAAATTACAATAATAAGGTTTTTTAAAATTTCTAAAAGCTCAAACTTATTTAAATCAAATCTCTAGAAGCTGTCAAATTTTTAGAAGTTGCATCAGGGAATTCTCGTAGGTCTGACTTCCAGCATGATTTTGACCATAAAATCAATGTAATTAAGAAAATCCATAAACATAAAAGTTATAGGCCTATGTCTTCTGAGAATTTGGACGCTAGTTTTAGGTTAATCGGACCACTATAACTCTAGATATGACCCAAATATAGAAATGAGTTCAGCTAGGATAGAGATAGAACTTTAGCTTCTCAGCTAAGTAAAGGCTTGAAGGATTCTAAATTGGGCCTTAACTAAAACATAAAAGTTGTATGTCTCTTTTTTATATTTCCAAAAAATATAAAGTTTGCATCAATCTAAGATTCAGAACCTAAGATATAACTGAAAAACAAAAATAGTATCAAAATTTAGCATTTATCAAATAAATTCATAAACTTGTAAAATCAATCCAAAATTATAAAACAAGACCTATTTTGTAAAATTAAGCACATATAACACCTAAAAGACATAAAATAATGGAAAATAAAATAGTAAATATTTTTCTCATCAATTAGTTCCAAGTTTGTGAAGATTTTTCTTCATAATATGTCATGTTTCTTCTTAGATTTTATTTTATTCTTGCTTGTGGAATTATTAATTTGACGTTTTTGAAAAGTAAAGTCCTTTGTTTCTTAGTTGTAAATAAAGTTGTATCTTGCTCAAGGACGTGCAAGAGCTAAGTGTAGAGAAATGAATTATATGAGTCCATGAGAATATGTTTAATTGAGCATTTTCCTAATTGTATGAATGATGTAAAGATGTGTGCTACACATGAATAATGTGATTATTTAATGAAATTGTAGAAATTATGATTATAAGAAATGTGAGAATATGTGTAATGTGCATTGCTCACATTAAAATTAATTAGTAAACTAGCTTAGACATGTAATCAATTCCCAAGGAATAGAAATTAACTATAGCAAATATAGTATGCAAAACAAAATCAATTTAAATGAATGATTGAAAGTAGAATTAAATTGATATTAGCTTAAGATAGGAATCAAGTCCAAAGAATTCACACTCCAATTTTCAGATTTCTTGTTAGCACTCAATGGATTTTCTCATAATTCAATTTCTTAACCTATGAATACTCTAAAGCCAACATTAAACAAGCAAGTTCCTAATGTAGACTAATTAGAAAAAGCAAATAATAAATCCTTTATTATTAATTTAACTTAAGACAAGTGCCTAAATTTAATTAATAATAGTTTCAAACATTCAAAATCATGTTATGATTGAATCTAACAATTCTACAAGCAACAATTACTAAATTCATTCTCTATTTTTCTTAAATAACTAATGATTCACCTAAGCATCAAATTACCAAAGCCTAATTACTACCAATTTACAATAAATCATAATTAATAACAATCAATTATATAACATCATATTACCAAGAATAACAAACTAATAGATAACACCAGTTAATTATCAAAGTAATCAATAATCAATGAAGAGTTAAAAAAAGATAATTAAATTATAAATAGACTTAAGAGAAAAACCTCAAAATCAAACCAAAATTAAAGTGCTAAACATTTGAACTTTCAAAAGAAGTTACCTATTTATGGTAGTTTATGTAAGAAACCTGGTGAAAAGGATAATAGAGGTTTAGTATGAATGAATGCCTTTAGAGGCATAAAACCTAATTATATCTTACCTCCTAAAGTAGAAAACCTATTAGGCTAAAGGCCTTACCTAATTTTGGAGCTCAAAACCAAATTCAAAAACTAAATTACTATAAAAATTTACAACAATAAATTTCTATAGGTCAACTTCTAGCTAAAATTTAATCATCAAAATGTTGTAGTTTCATTAGTTGCCTAACATGAAAGTTATTGTGATGGACCTATTTTGACATTAGGTATTGGTTTGAACCCATTTAGACTCTTAAAGCTCTAGATATGATCAAAAAATTGAGATTAGGATAGATTGGATAATGAATGTATAAGTCATAATACACCAAAATTAAATTATGCTAGTATGCTAAAAATAATCTACTATATGATGTTAAACAAGGTCATACTTCTAGTGATCCATTGATTTATCTTTTCTAAATGAATTGCTAACAATGTTTACACAAATTATTTAAGTTATTATTACAATAGAAATGAAAGAAATAGATGAAATAGATGCAAACACCAATGAAATAGGATGCAAAAAGAATATAACAATATGCTAGCAGAATGGAAAATGTTGTTTTATGCAAAATTCAATATGGAAAACATAGAATTGATGGTGGTTTTATGATTCAAAATTAAAATAAATGTATAACACAAAGCAAAACACAAAATAAACAACATAGAAGAAATCAATGTTATGAAACAACTAATTTAAGGAATTGAGAGCTCTAGTTTAGATTAAATATGGATCAATTGATACTTGACTTTTCTAATTAATCTTTTAACCTTGAATTATGTAGGACCCTTACAATAATTAATGAATCTTATGTTAGATAACCATCTATGATTTGATTAATTAAGATTAGCTAAATAAGTAGCCGTTATAATTCTTAAGCTAAATCAAAATTGATTTAAAGATAAAATTTAGTTAAATTGAGAAATTAAATTAGAAACTTCCAAATTAATCCTTCCACCCTCTATCCCAATGTGTAAAACCCTCATCCACCAACCACAATTCAACATCAAAATAACAAAAGATAACAAATCACAAGGATGAATATTAATTATACCAAATCAATATCTAACATATGTAATTTTAAGAAATTAGCACAAGTAATTTGGGAAAATGGAAACTTAGTTAGAGAAAGTTGACATTGCAAATCATGATATCATAATCTAAAAGAGAAAAGCCTCAAAATCCTTAAATTAACTCCAAATTTAGCCTTCCATGGTTAGAGAAAACAAGAGCTAGAAGAAGAGAGAAAACTATGTTGCTAAATTCTATGTAAGGTGAGAATCTGATCTCTCTTTTGTGTTCTTGCCTTATATCTAACTTAATTATTCTAAAACCCTATTAGACCTGAATTCTATGTCTTTTAGAATTATAAAAATGGAGTTTTCTTAATTTTTAGAAGCCTAAAACCTATTTTTATAAAGTAATTAACTTTAAAAGTTATAGTAGTGAATTCCCGTAAGTCTAACTTCTATAGTAGTTTGGGCAAACCATAAATATAAAAGCTATAGAGTTGGGTCTTATGAAGATTTAGGCACTAGTCTCACATTAATTAGACCTTTGTAACTCCAAATATGACTTAAAAATCAAAGTTAGCTTAATTGGAATAAAAACATGACTTCAAATCCTCAGCTAAATAAAGGGTTCAAGGAGTTCAAACTGGGCTTTAACCAAAATACTAAAGTTGTAGATCTTTCTTTAAGCTTTTTAACAGTATAAAGATCATTAAATCCAATATCCAAGCCCAAGATATAACTAAAAAATAGAAAAAATGTCAAAATCTAGTATTAACCAAATAAATTCAGAATATTGTAAAACTAATCCTAAATTAGAAAATAAGGCCAATTATATGAAATTAAGCAAATATAACATACTAAAATACATGAAATAGGATAAAATAATGTAATAAATATTTTTCTCATTAGATAACAATGTTGCTTCATGTTCATGACTAAATTTAACCTTCTAAATGTCCAAATTGGGTTTAGTTGAAACATGAAGATTCATTTTAACTTTTCAAATCCATAATTTTCACTAATTTTGGACATCTAAAACTCAAGTTATAACAAGAAACCTAAAATAGCATCAAAATCTAGCATTAAATAATTGAATAACTTTGCAAAATCATGATTCCATTATAAAATAAGGCTAATTCCATTAAATTAAGCTTATGTAGGACTCTAAATGGAAAATAATAGGAAGAAATAATATATACAATATTCTACACATCAAATTCCCCTACATTTAACTTTTACTTGTCCATGAGCCAACATAATTTTATTCAAAACCAAATAACAAAAGATTAACCTTTTAATGACTTCAATATTATAAAATTCATAGGAAGAAAATTATTAAAGTCCTCAAGAATGAGAGCATATCATGACAAATAATCTTGACAAACCTAAAATTAATTAAAATAGTAACTTTATTCAAAAAAGATAGATAGTAGACTTGCACATAAAAACACACTTTCTAACTTGCAAAAGCATCTCACTTAAGCTCATTCCACAAAATTTCCTTACTATTAGCTTGCTTATCATCTAATCTCATCATATGGACAAATTATGATCAATTATAGCTTAACAAAAGAATCCAAATTTTAATTTCAAATATTCATCAACTTTTTTTTTCTTTTTCTTTTTCACTTTTCTTTCCCATTTCTTTTTGCATTTATATATATATATATATATATATTCACTTTTACTTTTTCACTTTATTTTTCTTTTTATCATCCTTTTTCCCTTTTTTTCTTCTTTGTCAATCGAACCTTGAAATTGAAGTTGATGATGATTTTCATAACACATATATACACCCTATATCTATTCAAGAATCCATCTCATAAAAATTAAAATGACTTGACTAATCTTTGAAGTTAAAAGACACTTGTTCTTCATCAGAAAACAAGCTAATGGGCTAAATATCAAAGAAAAGGCAAATAGGTACAAGGGCATCATCATAGATAATTTTGCAAGGTTAACTATTTGTCACTATCTCAAGCAATGAATGCCTTTATCATAATTGTGTATGTGCAAATGTAATCTTAAAAAGAATATAAGTTTTAATGAAACAATTCATGGAAAACATCACACATAAAAAGGAAAGGGAATAACATGCATGCTTAACATAAAAAGCTTAAAATCTCATAAGGTAAGACATGCTACCAAAAATTCAAATTATTAATTCAAAATCCATTATTATGCTAGTCAAATTCAAGAAGTAAGATAATTTAATCAATCATATTATGAAACCATCAACTCCTATTGATTCCTACTTATGAGAATTGAAATTTCTAAACAATGGAAAGTAACTAAAATAACTCAAAAACACTAAGAAAAATATGTTTTTTTTCTACTTTTTTAGAAAATTCAAAAGCATTAATACAAAAAAAAAACAGAAGAGAAATCATAAAATTCTTTCCTTAAATTTGAATTTTACATTGTCCTCTACATAAAGTACATCACCAATTAGAAAAATAATGGAAAAGTACAATAAAAAGAAAAAAGGATAGATATTGCAAATATGAAAGCTTGGGTTGCTAATTTACACTTTGTAATATACCAAAATTAGATTATGTTGGTTTGTTGAAAATAATATAATATAGTGAGACAAATCAGGTCATACCATTATGATCCCTTGAATTATCATTTCTCAATTGACTTATTAACAATATTTACACAATTATTTATATTATTTTTGCATGAAAAATAGAAGAAATAGATAAAATAGATGTAAACAAAATACAATATGAATGTGGAAAGTAATGCAAAATGCAATATGAATACAATGTGCAGAATTATGTAGGATACAGAATTAGGGATTTTGTGATTCAAAATTGGAACAAACATATTAAACAAAATAAAACACAAAATAAATAATAAGGAAGAAATTAATATAATAAAATAACCAATTTAAGGAATTAAGAGCTCTAGTTTGGATTAATGATGGATCGATTGATACTTGACTTTTCTAATTAATCTTTCATTCTTGAATTTCCCAAGATCCTTGCAATAATTTATGTATCCTATACTATATAACCATCTAGGATTTAATTAATTAGGATTAGTAAAATTAAACAACTACTATAATCCTTAAACTAGATCGAAATTGATTTAAAGATAGAATTTGATTGAATTAAGAAATAAATTAAAAACCTTAAAATTAATCCCTCAACCCTTTACCCACATGTGTAAAACCATGATTAACTAACTGTAATTCAATATTAAAATAGAAAAAGACTAGAAATCACAAGGATGAATAGCAATTATACCAAATTAACATTTAACACATGTAATTTCAAGAAATCAGCAGAAGTAATTAGGGAATGAGGAAAATTAATTCAAGAAGGTAAATTTTACAATTCATGATATCATAATCCAGAAGAGAAGAATCCTAAAATCCTTGAATTAGCTTTGAATTTAGCCTTTCATGGCTAGAGAACACAAACTAGAATAAAAGAAAGAAAATTGTGCTACTGAATTTTATCTAAAGTGTAAAGTCTATTATCTAATTTGTGTTCTTCCTTTTATACCTAACTTAATTATCCTAAAGCCCTATTAGATTTGAATTCTATGTCTCTTAGGATAATAAGAATGGGGCTTTCCTAATTTTTAAAAGCTTAGAACCTATTTTTATGAAGTAATTAACTCTAAGAGTTATGGTAGTGAATTCCCAGAAGTCTAACTTCCAACTAGTATAAGACCACTAAAATAATATAATTTTGGTAAACCATAAATATAAAACTTGTAGAGCGGGTTTTATGCACTGGTTTCGTATTAATTAGACCTTTGTAGCTTTAGATATGATCTAAAAATTAAAGCTAACTCCACTAGGACAAAAATAGGGCTTCAACTTCTTGATTAAATAAGGGCTTCAAGGTGTCCGAAATGGGCTTTAGCCAAAACACTAAACTCATAGATCCTTCTCTAAGCTTTCAAATGAGATAAATATCACTTCAATTTGATATCTAGAGCCCAATAAATAGCTAAAAAATAGAAATAGTGTTAAAATCTAACATTAACTGAATAAATTCAAAACATTATAAAGCCAATCCTAAATTATAAAACAAGGACAATTCTATGAAATTTAGAAATATGACACACCAAGAGATATAAAATTGGAGGAAATAATATAGTAAATATTTTTCTTATCAGTTGCCTCTCAAAAAGTGTCTTTCCTTAATGTCTTTAGCTAGACATTCCTACATTGCTTCAATTCATAAATCGATGCCTTATTTGCTTTTAAAGCACCAAGTTTTAGGTGGCACTAGATGAGATTTTCTTCAAAATATAAGTCATCTAACAAACTTTCTCTAAGGTTTATTCTCAAATTATTCTTCAAACTTAATTTAGAATCATCTTGCTATCATGACCCACTTGGCCATAATCAATACAAGATTTTTCTTACATAATCTTATAATCCTAATTTGCATTCATTAGTTATCATAACACAAAAATCATTCATTACACATATTCATAAAATAAAGAATGCTAATCATGCTTTTCATTTCTAAAATATTCATTACACTATGAGTAATTTTCTTAAAAGAATAATTAGGTTAACTTAAAAATCTCATGAGTAAAAGCATAAGTTATCTTAACTACATAAAAGAATATTCTAGTGATTGTGCCTTATAACAACAAAAGAAACTTGGTGTTAAACCCCTAAAGTTTATAATATTAAATACTCCTTTATCAGCAATATTTTCCTTAAAGTTTAAAAAAATTTACATTTGAAAAAATTTGTTTAATCAATTATTATGGTGAAAATTCAAAATAAAGATTTCATATGGACTTAATAAATTCTAAGAGGAGAAATGCAAATGACATGTTGAAGAAAGAGAATTGATTAATTATATAAGTTTTGAAGGAAAATCTTGGGTAAATAGAAACAAACTAATTAAATTGAGCTTAATATTTTTTTTGAAAGGGATCAATTAAGGAAAAATTATTTGAATAAAGGAATTAAGGGTTATGAGTGATTAGAAGTGAGAATGTATGTGTGGAAGAAATTTAAGGCAAAATAATAAAATTGCCTTTGCCTCATTAAAAGCTTGAAATTAGGCCCAATTCCCTATTTATAATTCCATTACAAACTCTAACTTCTTCTCTCTACTTTTTTTCCTTTTCTGCCTAATTCTTCTCTAACTAAGCAAATAGGGAGTAAATCTTCATTAAATAAATCCTTTCCACAGACAAGGTCAGATCTTCATAGTAACTAAATTCTTTATAATTTTCTATAAATTTGAAAGAATTGAATAATTGATTCAAAAGAGGAAATGATAAACTGTAATTTGATATCTTCAGGGATTTTGCATGATTAAGGCCAAAGGATGCCAAATTTAACCTCTTAGATCTTCCTCTAAGCTAGATGAGTTAACATTCTAATCCTATTTATGATATTAAGTTGATTTTAATGGATTAAGGTAAAAGTTAGGTTTGAAAATGATTGCATGAAATGTGATGATTTATGATGTGTGATTTGGTTTTTAATACTAGAAATGGCATAAATGGTGCATTTTCAATACATATTTATGATTTTATGTGGATTGGTAGCATGATACATGCAATTGGATGTTGAAATCATTAGAAGAATAGTGAAAAATTGTGAGGAATCTACCAAAAACTAAGCTATAGTTGATCATATAATTGACTATGCCTTAGAATGTGCATTCTAGGCTAGTATAGTTGATTATAAGTTAAAGATTTGCTCTTTATTGTTGATAGTCAACTATAAGCAACAAAATTGCTCTTTAGACTCCTATAGTCGACTACATAATTAACTATAAGTCCTTAAAGTTGCTTTTAGGGTTCTTATCATCGAGTATATAGTTGATTACACCTTGTTTTACTTATGATATTATGATATATAAAGGGTCAAGGTATATTCTTGTTCATTATGTGAGAAATTTAGATTAATATAAGATGTGGGTGATATGCACATCATAATGCACCAAAATTGGTTAAAACTAGTTTATTGAAGATATAATGTAGAAAAATGGCACAACTAGGTCATACTCCTAGTGATCCCTTGATATTATCTTTTCTAATTAAATTTCTAACAATATCTACAAAATTATTTAATTTATTATGCAATTAAAACACAAGAAACTAATGCAATGGATGCAAAATAGAATGCAAATACACTAAAATAGAATGTTAAATCAGAATGGATGCAATATGTTATATGCTGTATAGAAAATTATGCAGAACACATAATATAGGATTAAAGGGTTTTGTGAATTTCAATTGAATTAAATGTATTAATCAAAGTAAAAGAAAAAATGCAAGGCAAACAAAAAGTAAGAAAACTAATGTAGCAAAATAGTCGATTCAAGGAATTGAAAACTCTAGTTTGAATTAACCATTGATTAGTTAGGATTTGATTTTTCTAATTAATTCTTTAACTTTGGATTACTTGGAACCCCTACAATAACTTGTGAATTCTAAGCTAGATTACTATCTAGGATTTGATCAATTAAAATTAGCCGATTAAGCAACTACTATAATCTTTACACTAGATTAAAATTGATTTCAAGATATAATTTGGTTGAATTGAGAAATTAAATTAAAAACCTTGATATGCATGTCGTGATGCACGTAAATTAGCTAAAACTGGTATATTGAAAAAATAATGTAGAAAAGTGGTACAACCAGGTTGTATCCCTAGTAATCCCTTGATATTATTTATTCTAATTGAATTCCTAACAATATCTACGTAATTATCTAATTTATCATGCAATAAAAACATAAGAAGCAAATGTAAATAGATGCAAAATAGAATGTAAATACATTAAAACAAAATGGTATATCAAAATAGATGCAATACGTCGTATGCTATATAAAAAATTATATAGAATATAGAATGCAAAATTAAGGGGCTTTGTTTGCACAAAATTGAATAATAGCAATAAACTAAATAAGCATAAAATAAAAGAAAAACAAAAAGTAGACAAAAGGAACTTAATGTAATAAAACAATTGATCTAAGGAATTGAGAGCTCTAATTTAGATTAATCATAGATTACTTGAGATTTAACTTTTCAAATTAATTCTTTAACTTTGAATTACCTGGAATCTTTGCAATAATTCATGAATCCTACGCTAGATGATTATCTAGGATTTGATTAATTAAGATTAGCTAAATTAAGTAATCATTATGATCCAGCAGATCAAAATTGATTTATAAATAGAATTCGGTTGATTTGAAAATTAAATTAGAAATTTTCAAATTAATCCCTCAACCATCTATCCATATGTATAAAACCATAATTTATCAATCATAATTTCATATTAAAGTAATAAAGAATTAGAAATCATAAAGATGAAGATCAATTATATCAAATTAACATCTGACACAAATAATTTGAAGAATTCAATACAAGTAAATAGGGAAAGAGGAAAATTAATTAAAAAAAATTAACATTACAAATTATTATCTCATAACCTAGTAGGAAAGAGCCTTAAACTCATTGAATTAACTCTGAAAATTAGCCCTCTATGGTTAGAGGACATAAGCTAGAAGAAGAAGAAAGAAGATTGTTTATTGGGTGTCTATAAAGTCTCAATAGTCTAATGAGTTCTCCCTATTTATTTAACCTAATTAAGCTATAACCTATTGGATTTGGATTGTATGACTATTAGGATTATAATAATGGGGCCTTTCTAATTTTAGAAGCTCAAACCTATTTTTAACAAGATAATTAAATCCAATAGTTGTATTAGTGAATTTCCATGGGTCTAGTTTCTAACTAGTTTTTCACCATAAAATCAAAGTAATTTGGATAATTCATTAAAATCAAACTTGTAAGCCTATGTCTTATGAGAATTTGAGTACTGGTTTCTAGTTAATCAGACCTCTATAGCTCTAAACATAACCTAAAATAAAGGCAAGCTTAGCTGGGATGAAAACACAACTTCAACTTCTTAGCCACATATGACCTCCAAAATATCTGAACTAGGCATAGGCCAAAACATAAAAGTTGTAGATCTTTCTTTCTAACATTATAAAGTTCACCTCAATCTGATGTCTAGAGCTCAAGATTTGACTGAAAAACAAAAATAGTGTCAAAATTTGGCATTTACCAAATAAATTTAGACTATTGTAAAATTATCCCAAATTATAAAAGAAGGCCTAATAAATGAAATTAAGCACATGTAATACTTAAGAGATATACAATAGGGGAAAACAAAATAGTTAATATTTTTCTCATTAAACTTTCAAATTAATCCCTCAACCCTCTGCCCCTATGTGTAAAATCATGATTTACCAACTATAATTTAATATCAAAATAGCAAGGAAATAAAAAATCACAAGGATGAACATCAATTATACCAAATCAACATCCAATACATGTAATCTCAAGAATTCAACACTAGTAAATAAAGGAAGAGAAAAATTGATTAAATAAAATCAACATTATAATTCATAACCTTATAATCCAAATGAAGAGAGCCTCAAACTCCATGAATGAACTTTGAGTTTAAGCTTCTATTGATGAAGAACAAAAGAGAAAATAAAGAGAAGAGAAAACTATCTAAAAATCTAAATAGTCTAATGAGTTCTCTTTATTTATTTAACCTAATTAAGCTAAAATCATATTGGACTTGGATTATATGACTCTTGGGATTACAATAATAGGACCTTTCTAATTTTTAGAACTCTAAACCTATTTTTAACAAAATAATTAAATCCAATAATTACATTAATGAATTCCTGTGGTTCTGACTTCCAACCAATTATTTACCACAAAATCAATGTAATTGGGATAAATCATAAACATCAAACTTATAGACCTATGTCTTGTTGGGTATAGGTTTTAGGTTAATTAGAACTTTATAGCTTAAGATATGGCCCAAAAATAGATGCGAGCTCAGTTGGGACAAAGATAAGACTTCAACTTCTCAGCCACACATGACTTCTAAAATGTCTAAACTAAGCTTAGGCCAAATATAAAAGTTGTAGATCTCTCTTTAAGCTTCTTAAAAATATAAAGATTGCTTCAATTTGACATTCGAAGCCTAAGATATAGTTAAAAAATAAACAGTATTAAAATTCAGCATTAACTGAATAAATTCACAATATTGTAAAATTAACCTAAAATTATAAAACTAGGCCAATTCTATCAATTATAAAACTAGGGAAAAATATAATAGCAAATATTTTTCTCGTTAGTAGGTCCATGCAATAAGGTATAATAGTGTTATGAACATATAAGCCATAATTGTACATTTATTTATTATGTTATTCAATTATGAAATATATGTTAATAGGGATAAGATATAAACTGATGCAAAAAGGTTTGGGATGATTGTAAGTTTGAATATGTGAATGTTGTTACTAAATAACACTAATTAAAAGGCTTATACAAAGCACTTATGTTACTATGAAAATGTTATGTGTTAAATGTGTTTGATAATGATAGGAGAGATGATATGCACTTTTTATGACTTTATGCATCATATTTGTATGCCAAATTGTGTGAGATAAGGCTAACCCAAAAAGTATAAGGTTAGACATTGTAAAGGATAAGGATAATAAGAGTTACAAGGGGAACACTTGTTTAAATTTATATGTTTTCTATTTATCTTTTTGTTACATCTTTCTTAGAAATTTGAAAAATTGAAATCTCATTATATATTGAATTGGGGGAATAACAAATTGATTTTAGGGAAATAATTAAAAGAAAAAGAAATTTTGTGTGAAATGGAAAGATTATGGTGAGAAGATATAAACAAAGGAATAGGTAAATGAAAATAAAATGTTGAGTGGGCTAGAAATGAAAAACTTAAAAGAATTAGTTACAAGGAAATGTATTAAGCAAAATAATTATAGGTTTAGGTGTTTAAAAGTGAGTATGAATGTATGAGGGAGTTGGGTAAAGCAAACTCCCTTCTTGAATGAGTACGGGGCTTAGTAAAGTAAAATCGGGTTGCATTGCTTGATGCTCCAATCAAAAACAAATCAATGAGGCCATGCCAGTAAAAATAGGCATAGTAAAAAGCTTGATGAGATATAAGAATACAAAAATAGTTTAGAGTAGTAAAGAATTACGAGGCAATTGATGTTAAAAAGAAAGGCAATAATGACTATATAGTCGATTATAGCTTTCCAAATTGCACTCTAGTTTAACATAATTGATTATATCTCAAGATAGGTAACTAATAAGAAACAATCATAACCTATCTTATTTTCCCAAAATGTCCTATAAAAGTTAAATATCAACTCCTTTAGCATTATTCCTTATTTTCCTTCTTCTATAAAATCCTAATCTCCATTTTCTCTTAACTTTTCATCTCCTTTTTTAATCAAGTTACTAAAAAGGCTAATTTCCATTAAGTTTCCATACAATCAAGGTAGGATTTCTTAACTAATAACCTTCCTCTAGTGGTCTCTCAAATTTCTTTTGAGATTTATTAATTTCGAGGTTTTAGTTCAAGAAGGGGTTTGAAACCTCATATGAAGTTCTTTGCAATTTTTGCTTGATTAGTGCTAAAACAGAACAAATTCAACCTTTCAAATATTCCTCTATACTAGATGAGTAAATATCCTAACTTAAATTCAAGCACTTGATTGGGTTTTGTTTAATTTATGTTTGACTTCTTTTTTTAATGGGTTTATGAGATATGTTATGATTTATAATGAATTATGAAGTTTGGATTGTATATGGTGATGGAAATAGCTTTAATAATGATCCAATAAAGTGTATTGAAGATTTAGTGTGGATTAGATGGGTAATAATGAGTTTGAATGAATCTAATGGCAAATGAACATTAATTTCATAGTAAAGTTTGCAAATCTAGAGGTCATAGTTAACTACATGGTCAATTATATGGCTTTTGGGACTCCATGATTGATATTATGGAAGTTTTGAATGGCCTCTAGAACTTTATAGTTGACTATACTAAGACATATTTGTTACATTACCTTAGACGGGTCATAACTTTTTAGTCTTATAACTGTTTTTGGCAAATCATCTATCATTGGATAGATAAATAACTCAAATTTTAAATAAAACTTGTTAATATTATATTTATGTCCTAAGCTATTGCATAAATAGTGGAAAAATGTTAGAAATTCTAAATTATGAAAAAATTAAAAATTTTAAACTAAATTGTAAAGGTTATAACTCCTTCATATCTTAACTATTTTAAGCAAATGAATATCCTATTGAAAGCCTTTTGAGTCTATTCTCATTTGCAAAAAGTTTCATTAATAATAAACTTGTAATTTTTGAATTATTCATAAAATATCATTCAAAGGTCAAAACTAGAATGCTTAAAATAGCAAGTTCATTACTTTAAACAAACTTAATGGCTAATAAATCAATTAAGGAACTTTAAAATAACTATAAGGTGCCATAAAACCCTTTATACTCAACTAATTAGTTGACTATTGGTGCTGGAATTCTTCTTTAGTGTCATGATCCTAGACCAATCATGATCAGTGTGGATCCTAATATCAATTTTTACAAGCCTTAATACTATTCATTCTCATTTATCTAATGGAAGTCTTCCTCTTTTAGTGGAGACTCAAATTATACTTTAAATATTTATCGAAAAATAAATAGAGTCTCATCTATTTTTGGACATTTCTTAAGGGCCACTTGCCTTAAAATACAAAATTTATTTACATTCTTAGATATGATAGATACTATAGCATCATATATATATATATATATATATATATATATATATATATATATATATATATATATAATACTACATAATTACAACATATATATAGATAAACAATTCAACTCATCAGATGCTAAATCATCATAATCTTGAACTAATTTCTAATCCTAATTCAATTATCAAAATTTTTCAATAAGGCTATCTTGATTCTCTATGGATACAACAAACTCAAATATGCTTATTTCAATCTAAAAGCATTTAAAATAGAATAGAATGAGTTATAAGAACTTAGTGAGCATATATATCTACCACTACCTTACAAGAAATTAACGTTATAAATATATATACATAACAATTACAACCTAATCATGTATTAATTTAGAAACTAATAACGAATCCATTTTTCCTAGATTTCTGAAATATACAAAATCAAGCTTTAAATTGGGAGTTCACTTGCACATAACTTAAACTCCATATCTCATATCATAATTCATAGAAATCTTCACTATTCTCTAATACACAATATCCTTATTATATCACACACGACATATTATGGATAGTCAACACATTCATAAGCAACCATTAAAGGTCAGATATAAACATATCATCACAAAATCATTTATAAGAAATATACTTGTATCCATCATTGATTCTTAGGTCAATTCTATATTTTCCATAAACTATTTTGTCGAGAATTTTTCATTTGGCTTTTACATCATCGCCTCATCATAGTTTATAATTTCTAACGCCATATAAGGTATGATTTATAATATAGTAAATTTGCTAGAGCTCAACTCTATTCATATTAAAGGATGCAATACAAGCCTACACAAATAATTATTTGTCATTACGAGGCAATCAAAGCACATAACATTGTGCATATGGCAACATCATGCCCTCTTGCATAGGTACAACATTCTTTCATGTTCTAATATAGATTGCATACTTTCTAGCATGCACATAATAATATAACTCAATCACAATATGAATTATTATAATTCCATCACAACCAATTAGTCAATAGCTAATGATGACACCACCATGCCTCTCAAACATGGTAATTCTACATTTACTTAACAGATAATTACTGCTTTATCACCAACATTACTACCATATCATTCATACTTAGCTATAAAGGAAATTTAATGATAACCCATACTTTATAATTATGCCTTTATGAAATCATGATGGATATATAAGTAATCCATGCTACTTAGAAGAATAATTATATATGCATGATATAAGCTAAATATTATTAAAATATTAGTGAGGGGTAGATATATACCACTTGTTAGGAGCCATTTATTTGTTTACTCTACAGCATCTAACTTTAACTTTCTTTCATCTTCCTATTCGTAATCCGTAAGAATAATTTGTAAATTAATAACATTTCTTATTTTCTTTCCAGTCATTTCAATTTCAATTTCATATCATGATAATAATTAAGATCATTAGCTTATTTAATTTTCTAATATTATCTCATGAAGCCAAAATATGATATTACATGGTAATTTCTAGTCAAACTTATGCAAGTGAAAACGTTTCAATTCAAACCTTTAGAGAAGCTCATTTGAAAAAATAAAAATTCATATATATGATAACTTTTCTAATCTAGAGTATAAAACAATTACAATATTAGATTTTGATAATATGAATATACTTTAAGTATAATCTTGAGCATAAAATCCTTATTTTATCAATGTTATAACAAGTATTCAAATAATATGATAAAACAAGGTTTTCTAAATCAAATTCAAATTTTCCATAATATCAAAATATAACACTCTAGAAAGGTTTCAATTATATGGTCCTATCACTCAATAACATGAAAATGTTATTTTTTAAAAGCATTATTAAGAATCTATAATATATATAAAATGAGTTTTACTTGGATCAAATTGGAATCTTGCAAAATATGAAAATATAACACTTCGTAGTTACTCTAATCATAGTATTCTAGCAATCTATGTCATAAAACTTTTACTTTTCTAAGCTATTATCATGCATTTCTATTGCACATGAAAGTAATTTTTCTAAGTTAACTTTAAACACCCAAAACTAGTAAAAATTAATGATATAAACAAATCCCAATCATGTTATTCTCCATAGCTAAAATCTTATTTTCTAGAGACATCATTTTTTTCAAAATATACAAAAATGGGTTTTCTTGGATTAAGCATCTAATCATCATAGATATTAAAATTTTATGATATAAACTTATTCATCATTGTTTATAAAGGTTGACAATAGCTTATTAACACTAGAAAATGGGAGAGCTCACTGAAAAATGCAATAATCAACTTTGAAGCCTTACAACCACTAAAGTTATAGATTGGAACCTCCATTGCTCCCCGACCTTGTTACAGCTAAAGGGAATGTGCCAGAGACTCAAGAAGCACTAGTGGTTAGAGATTGATAGTAACAGTAGCTTGAGCAAGAAGCCAAATGGAGGTCAACATAACTTCTCCTTCATGGTTGGAAGTTGACACCAAACTAAGACAGCTCATAGTGACAGCTTCATTGAGATGTGCAACAATTAGCAAGGCATGGTGATGGCATAAGACTAAGACACTAGATGAAGGAGTAGAGAGATGAAGAAAGAGAAAGAAAAAGGAGAGGGAGAGAGAACTCAGGAATGAGTGTGAAAAAGAAAAGGAGATAGAATTGATTATAATATTAGAGAAGAAAGAGAGAATGTAAAAAATCTAGCCATTAATTTATTAAAAAGAAAATTAGTTTCGTAAAGTTGATTTTGTTTAAATCTCAATTCAATAATTTTCAATCCTCCCTTAATATATATATATATATATATATATATATATATATATGAAAGTTCTAAAATAATTATTTAAATTTTTCATAACTTCCAAAAATAATTTATTAAGTACAAACAAATTATTCCATAAATCCCTACACTTATATTCACTAAAATTATTTTCAACTTGCTAGAAATTCTTCAATAAAATTATTTAAACAAATCTCAAATTAATTTTGGCCATATAAAAATAAATATAAATATATTCCAAATATTATGATTTATATCATTTTAATATTTCCAAAATTTTTAAGAAAAGAAATTTAAAACTAAATATTGATATCATTTTAAATAAAATAATTATTCACAAGCATTGAAATTTATAAAACTTTAAATATTAATCTAGGATATTACATTTGGATACCCATAGTCGATTATTACCATATTTCATTGCTATATCTTATGTTTTAAAGAATGAATTACTATTTTCCATTCTTGTTCATATAGGTTAAGAATGGATAACTTCAAATGGAGATAATGAAAAGTAAAGTGAGTAAGTATATTGTGTCTATACCGATAAGGGACATAAAGTCATACAATTAAGTTCTAATAAGTTATGAAACCATAAAGGTTAGGCTATAGGTTTTGTTTCCAAGGGTAAGCCACTTGCATTCTTGCTCATGTACTTATATGTATATATATATATATATATATATATATATATATATATATATATATATATATATACATATATTCATGAATGCTTTTGTTTATACTAGAAAGAAGACTTGATATACTTTGATCCTACTATACTAAGTAAGACATAAAATATTAGATTTCTATTTCATATTTGATTAGATAAGTTATTTGTAGCTTTTTTTTTATGTATGTGTGTATATGAGTGTATTGCATGAATGTTTGCGTTATAGGAATGAAATTGAAGTATTCAATTACTTGCCATTGTTATTGTGATTTATTTGCTTATAATTAAATACATCATGTAGGGTCATGCAAGAAGGCATATACTTTTGTAACAACATGATATCATGTTGTGTAGGTTTAATATTTGAATGATAATGAATAAGTAATGTGATTATGTCTTGAAACATGATATGAATTCTATATACATTATAAATGAGATTGTACTGATTAAGTTAACATATGACATGAAAGAGAAATTGGATTAAGATATCATTACATATAATAGATCAAGCTATAACCTAGTATCTCTTAGTATTAAGTTAATACATAAAAAGTAAGGCTATAATACATGGTGAATGGTAATGAAATAGGGCATACAAGTGTCTTGATGTGCAAGATAAGTTGCAAACTATAGAATAATGTTATTAATAACTTATAAGGCCATACCAATGGTGTGGTGATATTTTGATACTTATACTATACTGTGTGGCAACCTTATTTGTATATATATGTATTGTTGATAGTATAAATGGATGTATTTGTTAGGTTTCACTTATATTTAAGCACAATGGGTTTTCAAAAAAAATAAATTTGTGAAACCTTCCTAAAATTGATGCATAAGGACGTAGATCAAGAATTGTCTACAAGGATTACCTCTTAGACTACAAATCATAAACACAGTTAAATGATGGTGCCTATGATATCTATATGAAGTGAATAATGACTTCTCTACCTCTATGAATCTGCTAGGAAGTGCTTCTCTCACATAAAGCTAAGGTTTTGGTGCATTTTTCTTGTAGCAATTTGTATTCCTTAAAAAGAAGTGACACTTTCATGCCTCCCCTTAAAACTAAAGGCACACCCATTTCCTAGTCTTACTAGGAAATTGCCTCCAATTTTTTAATTTCATTCAACTACTAATACCTTATCCCTATCATATTGAGAGTGAAGAGAGATCAAGCTTATTTGTTAGTCATTTAATATTACCTTAATATTAATAACTAAATATTATTAGATAATAATATTATCCTATAATATAATTATCTAATATCAAATGATATAATTATCTAATATTATTTTAATATTAGATAATATCACATAATATATTATATATTATGTGAATAATATATATATTATTACTTTGATAATATATATATGCACTAAATAACAAGCCTAATTAATAGGATTTTAGTTTAACTAAAACTTAATTAATTATTATCTTATTCTAACTCCTTTTGTGTGACCTTATAGGTTCTTACTATATTGTTAATGATCCATCAGTGCACCGTAAACAATGAGTGATATCTAGCAATAAATTACTGCCACCCAAGTAGTAAGAATATCTATGATTCGATATTTACTTAGTGTGTGAACAACACTTTGCAACATAGTCCCTTTTATAATGATATCCAAATTAAACTAAAGGTATGGAATGTATCATCCTCATCAATGTTCAATCCACATTTCTTGATGCCAAGTAGACTAACTTAAATAAATGATCAATATTACATATTGATCTATTTAAGCATGGCCATGTATTTCTTAGTCTCACTCAAACAAGGGGCACAAGGATATCACTTCTTCTATATGAGAGGAACAAAAACTCATTTATATCACTCATTTCCCTCTGCATGATTCATGACACATTCCATTAATGCTCTATAAGATGACATTAAAGTGTGTGACTCTTCATGCAGGAAACTATAATGAATTCAAGTCAAAGGACTATGTGCAATATGGTCACATAAGAATAGCTAATGACGCATAACAATTCATATAGTATTCTCACAGTGGATTAGTCCAGTACATTTGTTCACTAACAATGTATTCATGTATTGACTTGATATCACATATCTATAATTCATAATTATTAGTCATGATACATACTAGTCTCGATGTACTATTACTATCCCTTTAATAATAATACTTGACTAAGGATATTTTAGGAATAGTGAAACTATTTCAAGGATAATTATTATATTAAATTATAAATTATGCAAATATCAAATGAAATAAAATATAATAATTGCATTACTTAAAATAAAATATGATATATTGTGCGTTATTACAAGCATCTTATGATTAGTTTCTAGGACACACTAATGTGCACACCGCAATGCACCAAAATTAGTTAAGAATACTAGTTGCTGAAAAATAATGTAGAATAATGGCACAACCAGGTCATACTGTAACACCCTTACTTATTAACACATTAACCCTCATTTTTAAGGTAATTAACGCGTACTACTTTGCCTTTTACTCCAAACTACTCGGAATATCTCAAGCTTGCGTATTTCATACAACATGATTAAGAGTCATATAATTATACATAAGTTCAACTGTACAAAATATACATCCCATCATATAATATCACTAACTATATCATTATTTACAACTTCAAACATCATTGCCCTTTATCATGAGAGCCTTTGGAAGCATCACCTGGAATGGTTAGTCACAATACAGAAAACATAAGAAACAAAGTTTCCCATTAGCTAGCTAATGCCATAAAAACATTTCAAGCCATTCCAAATCCTTAAGCAGATAAAACAAACGTTTCAAAATCAGGTAATCATTTATCATCATGTTCAATACCATGCCATTGTAAGAAACATGCGCAGCATACAGCAATCATCAAGCTTATTCAAGGACTTATCTCAATATCTAGCCCATTTAAGGACTTATCACAATATCTAGATGGCCATCTCAAACAATCGTACCTAGGCCTCACACAGCATCACGCTGTCTTCCCGGGGTAAACTCGAGCCCAAAGGCCTAACACAGTATCACACTGTCTTCCCGAGGTATCTGGCCATAGGTACCGCACACAGCAATTGCACTATTATCCCCGAGGAACTCGAGCCATAGGCCTAACACAGTATCACACTGTCTTCCCGGGTTGTGCACAAACAATCTCATACACATTCCATAACAATCTCATACACATTCCATACAATGGCATAAAACACAAAAAATCATGTAATAGAAAACAGCTTAAAGATAAAGCTAGCTACCTTTACAAGCTTCCAATGTGATGTTCCCTTTGCTCTCACCAAAAACTCCTTTACACTTCCTCTTGCCTTTGCAAGTTGTCACTCTTTAGTCTATACAAATACACATCATAACTTATATTAGAACATTATCACTTTCCCTAAACCTCATGTATTCTTTACTTTCCCCACTTAATTAAATGCATACTTAGATGCTCTACACTTTGCTTTCAAGTCTTGAAATGACACATAAGAACATTAGAAAAGGATCCAAAGGCAAAACCATGCAAAACGTGAAGAAACCAAGCTAAAAAGTTCACTTAACAAAGAACACGGGGGTCCCCTACCCCGTGTTCAGGGTCGTGTTCCTTACTGGTTCACTTCTGGGCTACTCGACAAAGAACACGGGGGTGAACACGGGCCGTGTTCTACCCCGTGTACCTTACTGCCCTTCAGTCCTAAGATAAACACGGGGAGTGTTGCACCCCGTGTAGCACACTGATCAGCTTCGACGAAGAACACGGGGTACAACACGGGCCGTGTTCTACCCCGTGTACTTCACTGATCCTCCGAAAACACATTAAACAGCTATAACTCCTTCCTTCCTTCTTTTTCATATCTATAGTTTTAGCTTCTCAAAAGGGAAAATGCACACCAACACCTTCACAACTCAAAGTTCCATCTTCCATAAGCTTCATAAATTCATAGAAACCAATTTAACTTCATCAACTTAGCCAAGTTCTAAACATATCATGCCAACACTACACATGCACCATTATGCCTCTAAAACCCAAATGTGTACATCATGTTTCTTGTTGTTTTTACACCAAACCAAAGCCATAAATCAACACTACAACATCTAAGACACCACCAAACATGTTCAAATTATCCTAAACTCCATGTTCAATCACCCTTGGCTACATCAACCTCAAGATTTCAAGAAATCAAGAAGAGTACATTAAAGAGCTCTTAGAAAAGATCATTTTTACCTCTTGGTGCAACTTGAGAATCCTCACTTGGAGCTCCCCAAACTTGATCAAACTTGGGCTTTTCTTCAATCTAGGGACATCAATGGATAGAGCTTGATGAGAGGAGCAATTTTTCCTTCTACACCTTAGCTTGAATCTTGGTATTTTTGGGTGAAAAACTCAAAAGAAACTTTCTCTCTCTTCCTTCTCTCTCTCACACGTCCAGCTTGCTTTCATGGAGGATTTTCTGCAGCTTTTTGGAGAATGGAGAAGGTAGTAGAGTTTTCATGAAGCTCTAGGGGTATTTTGGTCATTTTTGAAATTCTCAAGGATATTTTAGTCCTTTTTCACCAAAAGTAAGGCTATTCTTGCCATTATTTTTCTAACAATGACACTTGTCATAAATCCATTGGTCACACTAATAAAAATCATATATTGCACCCCAAACCTCTCGGTTATTCATATTAAATCCCAAACCCTTAATTGTTTTCACTTTAACCACACCCGATTCTGCACTTTTGCAAAATAGTCCATAGGGTTTCTGTACATTTAAAATTCCTTACACTATCAGACTTAGACAACTTCCCTTTTTAGGGTTTTCTAACCTCCTCTGATCATTCATACTATTTAGGAAAATTAATTCTTTCCCTACTATCCCTTTTTCCTTCAAAATTTCGTTTACCTTACGCTTAAGTTCCTTCGACTTAAAATTCACCCACCAGACTAATTCAATCATGCTCTTCATTTCTACAGCCTCAGAATTTAGAGATTCAAACAATAGAATTAAAAATTCAGGACATTACACATACCCCTAGTGATAATTTAATTTTATCTTTCTTAAATGATTTGCTAACAATATATGCACAATTATTGAGTTATTTATGCAATGAAAATGAGGAAATTTTATGCAACAGAATGATAGTGCAGTGAAAATAGAATAAAAATAGAACACAGAATGCAATAATATATAATGTACTATTTATGTAATTTTTATAATAACAAAATGCAGAATTGGGAAGGGGGTTGGTTGCATGAATAAACAATGTAATAAGTATGAAATAAAAATAAAGTAAAATAGAAATAAAATAAAGAGAAATTAATGGAATCCAACAGCTGATTCAACGAAATTGAGAGCTCTAAAGTGGATTAATCATAAATCAATTAAGATTTAACTTTTTCTAATTAATTCTTCAATCTTGAATTACCCAAAATCCCTACAATAATTCATGAATTCTATGCAAGACAATCGCCTAGGATTTGATCAATTAGGATTAGTTGAATTAAGCAATTGCTATAATCCCTAAACTAGATCAAAATTGATTTATAATTAGAATTCAGTTGATTTGAGAAATTAAATTAGAAATCTCCAAATTAATCCGTCAACCCTCTATTCCTATGCATAAAACTATGATTTATCAACCACAATTTCATAATAAAATAGCAAAGAATTTAGAAACTACAAGGATGAACATTAATTATATCAAATTAACACCCAACACAAGAAATCTCAAAAATTCAGCACAATTAAATAGAGAAAGAAGAAAATTAATTAGGAAAGGTCAACATTACAAAGCATGACCTCATAATCCTCAAGAGATCTTCAAACTCCTTGAATCAACCATGAATTTAGGCTTCCATTGATAAAGAACAAAGAAGGCTAGAAGAAGAGAAGAGCTATGATGCTGAATTTTCTATGTATCTGAATTGTATTCTTCTCTTCAGCTCTCTCACTTATTTATATAACCTAATTAGCCTAAATCCTAATTGGACTAGGATTAGATGACTCTTAGGATTACAATTTCCATAAGAAAGGCTTTTCCTAATTTCTAGAAGTCCAAAACTTGTCTTACAAGTTAATTAAGTCTATTAGACAAATCAGTGAATTCCCATAGGCTTGTCTTCTGTAACACCCTTACTTATTAACACCTTATTCCTCAATTACTAGATGATTATTACGCACTCATTCGCCATCTACCTCAAGCTAATACGGAATATCTCAAATTTCTGTACTTTATACACATGAGCAAAAGTCATATAACTATACAAAAGAGTTCAATTTACAATATATACATCCATCACTTACAAAATTACCAACAATACAATCACTTTTGATATACAACTTCAAAACATCATTGTCCCTTATCATGAGAGCCTTTGGAAGCATCACCTAGAATGGTTAGTAATAATACAGAAAACATAAGAAACAGAGTTTCCCAGTACCTAGCTATTACCATAAAAACATATTAAGCCATTCCAGATCCTTAAGCAAGTAAAACATACATTTCAAAAACAATTAATCATATGTCACCTCATTCATTACCATTGTAAGAAATGTGCATCACACATAGCAATCAACAAGCCCATTCAAGGACTTATCTCAAACAATATCTAGATGGCCATCACAGATAATCGTACCTAGGCCTCATATACAGCCTCACGCTGTCTTCCCGGGGATAACTCGGGCCATAGGCCTTACTCACACAGTATCACACTGTCTTCCCGAGGTACTCTAAAGGCCATAGGTACCGCACACAGCAATTTTCATTACCATCCTGGTGATAACTCGAGCCATAGGCCTTACTCACACAGTATTACTGTCTTCCCGGGATGCGCACACAGCTATCTCATACACATTCCATACAATGGCATAATATACAGAAAATCATGTGAATAGAAACAGAGCTTAAGGATAAAGCTAGCTACCTTTCACAAGCTTCCAATGTGATGTTCCCTTTGCTCTCACTTAAAAACTTCTTCACACTTCCTCTTGCCTTTCCAAGTTGGCACTCCTCAGTCTATACAAATACACATCATAGTTTCTTATTAGAACATCATCACTTTCCCTAATCCTCATGTATTCTTTACTTTCCCCACTTAATTAAATGCATACTTAGATGCTCTATACTTTGCTTTCAAGCCTTGAAATGACACATATGAACATTAGAAAAGGATTTAGGGGTAAAGCCATGCAAAACATGAAGAATTAAAGCCAAAAAGTTCACTTAACAAAGAACACGGGGGTCCCATACCCCGTGTTCAGGGCCGTGTTCCTTACTGGATCACTTCGAGGCTTCACTGGGTTACTCGACAAAGAACACGGGGGTGAACACGGGCCGTGTTCTACCCCGTGTACCTTACTGCCCTTCAGTCCTGAGATAAACACGGGGAGTGTTGCACCCCGTGTAGCACACTGATCAGCTTCGACGAGGAACACGGGGTACAACATGGGCCGTGTTCTACCCCGTGTACCTTGCTGATCCTCCGAAAACACTTTAAACACTAAAACTCCTTCCTTCCTTCTTTTCCATATTATGGTTTTAGCTTCTCAAAAGGGAAAATGCACACCAACACCTTCACAACTCAAAGTTTCATCTTCCATAAGCTTCATAAATTCATAGAAACTAATTTAACTTCATCAATTTAGCCAAGTTCTAAACATATCATGCCAACACTACACATGCACCATTATGCCTCTAAAACCCAAATGTGTACATCATGGTTTCTTGCTATTTTTACACTAAACCAAAGCTATAAATCAACATAACAACATCTAAAACACCATTAAACATACTTAAATCATCCTAAACTCCATGTTCAATCACCCTTGACCACACCAACCTCAAGATTTCAAGAAACTAAGAAGAGTACATTAAAGAGCTCTTAGAGGAGAACATTTTTACCTCTTGGTGCAACCTGAAAATCCTCACTTTGGGGCTCCCCAAACTTAATCAAACTTGAGCTTTTCTTCACTCTAAGCACACCAATGGATAGAGCTTGAGAAGAAGAACAACTTTCCCTTCTACCACTAAGCTTAAATCTCACTATTTTTGGGTGAAAAACTCAAAAGAAACTTTCTCTCTCTTTCTCTCTCTCTCCTGCACGTCTTAAGCTTGCTCTCATGGAGTTGCTGCAGCTTTTTGGAGAAATGGAGAAGAGGGTGGGGTTTTTTTGAAGCTTCTAGGGGCATTTTGGTCTTTTTTGAGATTCTCAAGGGTATTTTAGTCCTTTTTCACCAAAAGTAAGGCTATTCTTGCCAATATTTTTCTAACGATGACACTTGTCATAAATCTATTGGTCACACTAATAAAAATCACATATTGCACCCCAAACTCTTAGTTATTCATATTAGATCCCAATTCCTTAGTTATTTCACTTTAACCACACCCGATTCTGCACTTTTGCAATTTAGTCCATAGGGTCTTTGTCTATTTAAAATTCCTTACACTGTCAGAGTTAGGCAACTTCCCTTTTTAGGGTTTTCTAACCTCCTCTGATCATTTATACTGCTTATGGAAATCAATTCTTTTCCTACTATCCTTTTTCCTTCAAAAATTTCGTTTACCCTACACTTAACTCCTTTCAACTTGAGATTCACCCACTAAGCTAAATCAAACGTACTCTTCGTTTCTACAGCCTCAGAAAATAAAAATTCAAATAATAGAATTGAAAATTCGGGACATTACATCTTCCAAGCAGAATAAGTCCATGAAATATATTTCTTCTAGAAGATCCATGAACATGAAAGTTGTAGGCCTATGTCTTATGAGAATTTGGGCACTGGAATTAGGTTAATCAGACCACTATAGCTCCAGATATGACCTATATATAGAAATGAGTTCAGCTGGGATATAATTATGACTTTAGTTTGTCGGCCAAGTAAAGGCTTGAAAGAATCCGAACTGGGCTTTTCTCAAAATATAAAAGTTGTAGATCCTTATTTCACCTTTCTATCAATGTAAAGTTTACCTCAATTCAAGATCCGAAGCCTAAGTTATGACTGAAAAATAGAAATAGTGTCATAATCTAGCATTTACCGAATAAATTCAAAAAATTGTAAAATCAATCCAAAATTATAAAACAAGGCCTATTTTGTAAAATTAAGCACGTGTAACACCTAAGAGACATAAAATAGGGAAAAATAAAATATTAAATATTTTTCTCATCACACACACACCCCAATAATGTGTAGTCATGCAAAAAGGTATAGAATGTTTGTGAACTTGAATATATGAATGTTGTTATTGAAATACAAATATTGAAGCACTAGTTGAGGTGCATGTGATATTGTGAAAAAATTGTGTTATAACCCAATTTTAAGATATCATAACCAGTATAAAGATATCTAATTAATAAAGATTCACTAACTAAATATCTTTATAAGCCTTAATACTCTACAACTTTTTCACCACTTCTTCTTTTATGCATATAGTAGGAAAATACTTATAATTATATAAGCATTGAAATACAAATTGATAAAAAGAAATATATACATAAGTTTAGGAAGTATACAAAATGTGAATAACATTTTGAGGGAGAGTACTCTTTGCTAAATAAACTAAATTATCTTGTACTATTCTTTTGGCACGCCTTCATAGAGTAAGGAAATGATTTAGCACATGCATCAATTCGCCTCATCAAGACCATAGTTAGTATCTACAAAAGAAATAATACACACAAATGTGATTAATAAAAATTACTCAGTGAATGGCTACTTCCTTCTTTTCTTTTAAAGGGTTTTTGCCATAATAGTTTAAATATATATATAGTGTGTGTCGATACACTCAAATATTCATCACATGATAAATTCTTGATAATAATTTCTTTAAAATGATATTTATTCAAATTATTAAGTTAAATGGTTATAGTTAGCACTCAGGTTTTTCTCCTTGTAACTTCAGTCCCACCTTATATCCCTTCTCCCCTTTATAACTTCCATCCTGCCTTATACCCCTTCTCCCTTCTTATAACTATGGTCTCGCCTTATACTCCTCCTTCTAGGAATTAGTCATATGAAGAATATATATTCTCCCTATACATAATAAATAAGTGTCAATCCATCATAGGCATCAACCATATTAGGACATTATAGGCATCAACTATGCATTCCATTATCATATATCATAAGCATGGTCAAAATACCAACTTAGTCATAAATGTTTTATTAATTATTTTAACAACAATGTAGCATGTGATATTTCAAGACTAAAATTTATTTGAGTAACAAGTATATGATATTAATTCAAAACATACTTCATTAATCCCAAAGCCTTATTAGAGCATAACGGGTATTTATAAGTAAATCCCCCTTTCACCATTTAAACTAACTCTAAATTTTACCAAAAATTTATCTAAGACCCTTGGCATCTTATTAACCCATTGTAAATCCTCAAAGGTCAATTATCTTATGTCATTATAGTTCTTTGATACTGTTCACATAGAAGTGAAAGCAAATTCTTAAAATAAGGCTATCATGGAGTGTCTGTCACATAATGGAAGGGCCCTTTTCATATTCAAACCACTTCCAAAAATTTTAATACAGAATCCCTAACATATTATATAATGAATAAATCAGTTATTGTATAATTAATTTTGCGAGTTTTACCATGCACCAAAAGCATGAACTTAAAGCTATGAAATTTGAACAGCATTGGAGCTGTCATAACAAATTTATCATTTGGGTAACCAAATAAACTCTAATTACCACAAAATTTTGATAAAAACTTTTTAACATCATAAATAACATATAATTAAAGTTTAATAATTTTTATTAATCATTTTATGGTTCAAAAATTCTCAAACCCAAGACTACATAGACAAGGTCCAGAATTAGGACTACACTGGAGCATTTGAAATAGAAATTTTTTTCGAACAAATAGATAAGATTAAAATATCACCAAATTTGGCAGTGAATTTCGTAACATATATAATGGTAAGTACACAAATTTTCATAATTTTTCTCCATCATTTGGTTGCTCAAATACCCCAAGAATAGAAACAAAACTTATTAGTGCTCTATTCTAACTTCATTCCTCCTAGGCTTATAAATGCTCACTTTTCACATCTCTAAAATTTTTCAAAATTTTTCAAAATTGTTCTCATATTTAATAACATCATTTATGACATAAAAATATCAAAATTTGTAATTAAAATAATTTTCAAACGTGATTTCAAGAGGGTAACAGAAATATGTTAATAAAACCCCTAAACAGAATCTTGTTTATACACTTTTCTAATATATTTTAGTGAAAATTTTTCCACTAATTTTCCCTCCCAATAATATCTTAATATCATAAAATGATATAAAAAATTATAAAATCAGAACCATGTCTTTATACATGGCCACACAAAATAATTTACAATAATATCATCATATTTATAAAAAAAATTCTAAAGAAAAAGAAGTAGTGGCCACTCACCTTTTAATTACTAATGAAAACTTGAATTCCCTTAATTTCATCTTCTTCTTATGTCTTGAAAATTGGCCAAAAGGGAGCAGAATTTTTGTTTACCCAAATGGCTTAAAATAGATATATATAGAGGCAAAACCCTACCCATAAAAAATCTCCAAATTCTTTATTATTCTTTATTAGTTTTTAAAAATAATTTTGGACAATTTCTAGATGGTTGGATGCCTAAGTGTCCCTCCAAGCTCAACAAATTATTAGCCTAATAACCAATGAAATTTAGCCACTTTGAAAGATAAAAGAATTTATTACAATTTGATCCCTAGTTTTGCCCTTTTTTCCACTTAAGTCCTTAGCTTCTTTTAGAAGCTTGGGGGCACATTTTTGGGCTCTTAAAAATCATTTTTGGTCCTTTTAAAATTGGGCTAAACCAACCCAATACCAATAAAATTAACCACTTAAAAAGATAAAAAGGGTTTATTACAAATTAACCTTAAATTGCTCACTTTCTTTACATTTTTGCCTTTAAATTTTAAATATTTTTGGACCTTTATTCTTAAATTTATAGACAAATTTTTGGCTCAAAAATTTTTATTTAGGTTAGTACAAGGTTTTTAAATTAATCTATTTAAATTTTTAGGTCTAATTTCTTGCTTTTCAACTTATCGAATGATTGAAGTCAAATAAATTTCTATGTGAATTTTTTTCTAGATTTATTATTGGATTTTTAATTAGATTTTAAACTACTTTGATAGCTAATAATATCCTTATAATAATTCTAGTTGAGTCTGTAATGTCCCATTTTTTTTAATTCTATCATTTGAATCTCTAAATTCTGAGGCTGTAGCAACGAAGAGCACATTTGAATTAGCTTGGTGGGTGAATCTTAAGTTGGAAGGAATTATGAGTAAAGGTAAAGGAAATTTTGGAGGAAAAAGGATAGTAGGAAAAGAATTAATTTTCCTAAACAGTATAGATGATCAGAGGAGGTTAGAAAAACCTAAAAAGGAAAGTTGTCTGAGTTTGACAGTGTAAGAAATTTTAAACAGACAGAGACCCTATGGACCAAATTGCAAAAGTGCAAAATCGGTGTGGTTAAAGTGGAAATAATCAAGAATTTGGGATCTAATATGAATAACCAAGATTTTAGGGTGTGATATGTGACTTTCTTTTAGTGTGGCCAATAGACACATGACAAGTGTCCTTGTTAGAAGAAAATGGACAAGTGTCCTTATTTGAAGAAATGGCAAGAATGCCCTTGAAGCTTCATGAAAGCTCTACCTTCTTCTCCATTTCTCCTCAAAGCTGCAGAAACTCCATGAAAGAAGCTTAAGACGTGAGAGAGAGAGAGGGAAGAGAGAGAAAGTTTCTCTTAGCTTTTTCACCCAAGAATAGTGAGAATTAGGCTAAGGTGTAGAAGGGAAAGTTGCTCTTCTCATCAAGCTCTGATACCAAAATGTAACTCCCTTACTTATCAACGCCTTAAACTTCATTAAATAGATGATTAACGCATACTAATTTGCCTTCTACTCTAAGCTAGCTCACAATACCTTAAATATCTGGATCTCATACAATATAGGAAAGGGTTATGTAATTATACAAAAGTTCAACTTACAAATCGTACATCCATCATATACAATATCACCAACCACATATTCATTTATAATACAACTTCAAATCTCTACCCTCCTTTGCCAAAAGGGTCTCTAGAAGCATCACCTGGAATGGTCAGTATAATACAGAAAACATAAGAAACAGAGTTTCTCAGTAGCTAGCTATTACCATAAATATATCAAGTCATTCTAGATCCTTAAGCAAATAGAACGTGCATTTCAAAACAATTAATCGTTTGTCATCTCATTCCATACCATTGTAAGAAATGTGCATCACACATAGCAATCAACAAGCCCATTCAAGGACTCATATAATTATCTAGATGGCCACCACAGATAATCGTACCTAGGCCTTACGCACAAATTTTACTGTCTTCCCGGGGTAAACGGGCCATAGCCTCACATACAGATTTTCACTGTCTTCCCGAGGTACTCGGGCCATAGGTACCGCACACAGTAATTTCATTACCATCCTGGGGAAAACTCGGGCCATAGGCCTTACACACACAGTATTTGACTGTCTTCCTGGGGTGTGCACACAACTATTTCATACACATTCCATATAATGGCAAAATATACCGAAAATCATGTAAATAGAAAACAGAACTTAAGGATAAAGCTAGCTACCTTTTCTAATGTTCATATGTGTCATTTCAAGGCCTGAAAACAAGATATAGAGCATCTAAGTATGCATTTATTTAAGTGGAGGAAGTAAAGAATACATGAGGTTTAAGGAAAGTGATGATGTTCTAATAAGAACTATGATGTGTATTTGTATAGACTAAGGAGTGACAACTTGGAAAGGCAAGAGGAAGTGTAAAGAAGTTGTTAAGTGAGGGCAAAGGAAACATCACATTGGAAGCTTATAAAAGGTAGCTAGCTTTATCCTTAAGCTCTGTTTTCTATTTACATGATTTTCGGTATATTTTGCCATTATATGGAATGTGTATGAAATAGTTGTGTGCACACCTCGGGAAGACAGTCAAATACTGTGTGTGTAAGGCCTATGGCTCGAGTTTTCCTCGGGTAATGAAATTACTGTGTGCGGTACCTATGGCCCGAGTACCTCGGGAAGACAGTGAAAATCTGTATGTGAGGCTACGGCCCGTTTACCCCGGGAAGACAGTAAAATCTGTGCGTAAGGCCTAGGTACGATTATCTGTGGTGGCCATCTAGATAATTATATGAGTCCTTGAATGGGCTTGTTGATTGCTATGTGTGATGCACATTTCTTACAATGGTATGGAATGAGATGACAAACGATTAATTATTTTGAAATACACGTTCTATTTGCTTAAGGATCTGAAATGGCTTGATATATTTATGGTAATAGCTAGCTACTGAGAAACTCTGTTTCTTATGTTTTCTGTATTATACTGACCATTCCAGGTGATGCTTCTAGAGACCCTCTTGGCAAAGGAGGGTAGAGATTTGAAGTTGTATTATAAATGATTATGTGGTTGGTGATATTGTATATGATGGATGTACGATTTGTAAGTTGAACTTTTGTATAATTACATGACCCTTGCCTATATTGTATGAGATCCAGATATTTGAGGTATTATGAGCTAGCTTAGAGTAGAAGGTAAATTAGTATGCGTTAATCATCTATTTAATGAAGTTTAAGGCGTTGATAAGTAAGGGAGTTACAAACTCCACATCAAAATTGCTTTTACAATTCTTCCAAATTTCATCCAATTTTTCCACTAGGTTTTCTGACTTGGGTGTTTTCTAATATAATACCTATTTAAAATTTCTAATTCACTTAAGGTATTTTCTAAAGAAGATTCTTATGGGATATTGCAATTTAATACATTAAACAAACTTGATAATGTTAGGGAGATGATATACATATATGTGCTCCTAATGAGTAAGAATGAATTAAGATCATGTGAATTGTGTCATCATAAGTAATGAGATAACATGATAGGGTGGATTATATTTTGACATTAATTATGCCATGATAAGGATGATTTACTCTTGATGTGGTCTTACTAAATTGGATTGGTGCAACTTATGGTTGACTCTAGAGTGATAGGGATGGAGTTTGTGAAAAAATAAGGATAACCCTAGAGTCATAAAAAAATTATATGCTTTATTTTTTATTCCATATTGATTTATGTTGTTATGGTGCAATGGTTGGATATGTGAAACTATAAGTAGATAAATAATTACTTTATGAAGGAATCCTCCTTTACGTATTAGGTGGATGCAAGCTAAAAAAATTAACAAATATGTGATATTCTTAAGATCTCAACCTAATGAATTGTAGGTCCATCTCAATTTTCTTGTTATACAAGTTATTCATTGAGGAAATGACCTTTTTAACCTAATAAAGGTACAAAAGTGTGTTTACTAATTAAAGTGGAACCTAGTCATTGTGAATGAACATTGGTGAATGTAAGATTTATCATTCGTCTTAATCTAATTATATATTACTAATTCTTAAATGTATTACTTATTGAGTTTCAAAAAAATTCACTCCTTCATTTTTTTTATCTCTTCTTTCTTAGGCATTTTTCTGCTTTAGGTGTCCAATTGCCGTTAGGTAGGATGAAAGTGGGCCTATTCAAAAGCTCTAGTGCCAAGGTAAGTTTTGGGCCAAATAGAGCAATCTTGCATAATCATTTATCAACACACTTTATATTTGAATTTTTAAAATTTGTACCACTCAAAATTATAACATACATGCATGTGAAATATTAGATTGGATATAGTTTAGGAAAAGCTAGTAGGTGGTCACCTATAGTGACTTTCTACATTGGTCATTTGCCTTATGGATGGGTTACGACAAGCATTCTTAATGTTGTTATTAAAGAATGGTATATGGTATAGTGGGGCATTTTGTTTGAAATCATGAAGAAAAAAATTCCAATTGTTTAAGTAAATGGTTTGAAAGCATTGTGACTTGATAGTAAATTAGCAACTATCAATTAGGCCATAAATAGATTTTCCTTTTTACCTTTCATAAATTGAAATCTCAATAGGTTATTTTCACCCATAGGCAACCGAAGATGACTAAAGTGAATACTTTTCTATTCTTAACTGTCATTATTCAATGTGTTAATGACCTTTACTATATGTATTCATTGCCATAGTTTAGGTTACTATAAGAATCAAGTGGCTAATCCTATTTTGCATGATTGTGTTTTAAAAAGGCTTGTTGAAAATATACAAGATATATATATATATATATATATATATATATATATATATATTATTTTTGTGTGATCCTTTGTAGATAATTTTATTTCCACATTAATAATGGGATAAGGTTGTTAGGTTGTATATACATGTGCTGCCCAAATAAGTGTTAACCAAAACTATATCAAAGGTATGTGTACCTTTAGGATCACATATCACTAGTACTATTTTGATAGATTCTATAATGATTATTGATGATGGTGGTGGAGTTAATTGTGATAGAACACTTATTGAATACTTAAACATTGTTTGATTGATTGGAAAATTTTATAAATTAGATTTCCATATGTTTATGCTAGAAAACTTTGGCTATGTTGAATTGTAAAGATTAATTAATATGTAATATAAGCCTTCAAACTTCATAAAGGTACCTTTGGATGTATGAACGTCTTGTTTGAAGATGAAATTAGATTGTAACTAGTGAAGTATGAAAGGAAAGGTACATTATATGAATCATAAATGCACTAGAATCAAAAGGCATTTGTGAAATGTGAGGATAAGTATTATACTAGAAAATTTGTATACTTGAATCATGTGAAATGTGTTTGAATATTCATGAAATATTAGAGAAATTTTAAAATGATGACCATATAATTGCAAAATGGTAAAATAGTTGTTATTGAAAGTAGATCCTCAAAGGATCCATAAGCTTTGAATAATAAAAAAAATTATGTCATAAGAAAGTGAATAAAGGGAAAGGGTTAAATTCCTTATTAGTTATGCATGTGAATTGCTATTTGTGGTTATGTTTTGGTAGTAACTTTCTACAAACTACCTAATATTCCTAAATGTTAAGAGTTAATTCATGTATCATTAAGTTATGAAGGAGCTATACTACTCTTTATTATATAAACATGTTTAACTTTATTACAAAGGTTAAATATAGGAGTATAAGTATGGCTTTGGGTTACAAATGAAACAAGGTAATGTTTCCCTCCAGAGTGTTACACTCTAAGGAGTTAGATTTTTTTTATAAGGTTAGGGATCTAAGTTTTGTGTTAAATAAATTAAAGGAAAATATATTAACCATGAAGAAAGAATAAAATGTCGCAAGCTAGCAATTATGACAATTTGATAGGTAAATATGCTTAGATTAAGATGAGACTTAGTGAAAAAATCTTGATGTTATGGAGGTCTTGTAGTTTTGGAATCAATTTAGCTAGTGTATTATTTTTCTCGATTTTCCTAAGTTTGGGGGTATTTTGATTATTTTAATATGGTTTGAGAAGTTGGAAGAGTTTGAGAAGCCTATATTTATTATTCTCACATTTTTATCTTTGTTTTAGTTAGTTTTCAAATGAATTAAACACCCAAAGCTTTAAGAAAAGGGCTTATAATAGTTTGAAAAAATTATGTCTACTCCTAATAGGAGGGCTTTTGCTCATAATGCTTTTTAAAGGAGTAAAATATCAGGAAAGCCTGGCAGGGCGCCTGGACATTGAGCTAGGGACTAGAGTGTGTTGGCTTGTGGCCATTCCTTGCACACTTAACTATGGAATAAGGTATATAGTAAATGAACAAAGCGTTCTTCTTCCTATTCAATTGTTCCTTTTAGTCCATTATGCCTAGAGGCTTCACTTGTGGAAGGATCTTATGATTTAACATGTGCAGGTGTTTTGGTAACATTCAATTATAGCTTATAAACTTGTGAGTTTCATCATCTTTACTAAGCGTGCCTTGAATAGATTAAGTGGGAAGGCTAGCATATTCACTAAGAATGGCAAGCATACATTGCATGATTTCCACTACAAAGCTGCAGGCCCATGACAATATATAAGTTTAAAAGGAGATTAGTGTTTAAGTATGATCCTTTCATGCAAATATTTTAATAAAAAATACTCAACATGTCTTAAAACTTTAAGCATGAGTTCTTTTGAAATGTGGAATATTGTTTCTTCTTTCTTAGAATTTTGGAATCTTGAAATCTTATTATATGATGAAAAAAGGGAAATAACTAATTAATTCTAGTAAAATAATAACAATAGAAAGAAATTTCATATGAAAGAGATAGATTGTAGTAAGAATATATAAACAAAGGATTTGCAAATGAAAATAAATTGCTAAACAAGATGGAAATAAGAAACTTAAACGAATTAGTTAAGAGGAAGTATATTAAGCAAAAGAATTAATGGTTTTGGGTATTTAAGAATAAGTATGGATGTATGGGAAAAATATGAATAGTAAAAAGCCTAATGAAATATGAGAATACGAAAATGGGTGAGAGTATAAAAGATTTATGAGGCAATTAATGTTATAAAGGAATGCAATAGTCAACTATGGCTTTTTGAACTAGACTTTAGCTAAGCATAGTTGGCTATAACTTAGGATTAGGAACCACTGAGGAAGAGACATAACTTGTCTCCTTTTCCTAAAATGCCTTTACTTTTATAAAAGCCAAACTTCAGTCCTTTTAGCACTATTCCTTATTTTTCCTTTTCTACAAAGCCATAATTTCCATTTTTGCTTACCTTCTCATCTCCTTTCTTAATTAAGTTACAAGGGAGCTAATTTCCATTAGGTTTCTATACAATCATGGTAAGATTTCTTGAATACTAACCTTTCTCTAATGTTCTCTCAATCTTCTTTCAAGATTTATGAATTTGAAGATTTTGGTTTAAGAAAGGCTTTGAACCCTAAAATGAACTCTTTAAGGGGGTTTTGCTTGATTAGGGCTAAAAGATAGCAAATCCTAACTTTTAAATCTCTCTCTATACTAAATAAATGAATATCTTAAATTTAAGCATTTGATTGGGTTTTGTGTAATTTATGTTTAAGTTCTAATTTTAATGGGTTTATGAGATATGTTATGGTTTATAATGATTTGTGAAGTTTGAATTATGGTTAGTGATGATCCAATAAAGTGTATTAATGAATTGGTATGGATAATAAATGAGTTTAGATAAATCTAATAGCGAATGAACGATGATTTCCTAACGAAATCTATAGATTTTGATGTCATATAGTTGGCTATATGACCTGTGGAGCTTCATAATCAACTATATAATCAATTATAAAAGTTTCAAATGGCTATAGAACTACATAGCCACTATGCTACAATAGATTTGTTACATTGACTAAGAAACATCATAATTATATTGTCTTACACCTATTTTTGGAAAAGTAACTAATTCTACTTTCAAATGAAGTTAAGTTCATCCTAATATCTTATGTATATTTTGAGATATTGTTAAAATAGTGTACAAATGTGAGAAATTCTAGATTGTGAAATTCTAAAATTTTTAGATTAATCTATAAAGATTATAACTCCTTTATATCTTAACCATCCTAAGTAAATGACCAATCCTTAAAAAGCTATTTAAGTCTATTGTCATGTGAAATGAGTTTCATGTACAATAAACTTATAATTTTTTAGTTCTTGATTAAATGTCATTTACAAGTCAAAACTAAGATGTTCAAAAGAGCAAATTCATTATCTTGAACTAACTTAGTAGCTAATAAATTGACTAAGGAAGTTTGAAACAACTTTAGGGTGCCATAAAACCCTCTATAGTTTACTATTAGTGCTAGAATTCTTCTCTAAGCACTCATAGTTGATTATTGTCTTATTTCATTACAATAACATATATTTTAAAGGATCAAATAATATTTTGCCTTCTTGTTCATATAGGTTGAGAATGGATAAATTCAAATGGAGATAATGAAAATTAAAAGGAGCAAGCAAACTGCATTAAGACTAATAAAGGAAATAAAGTCACATAGTCATGTTTCTATAAGTTATAAAACCTTGAAGGTTAGGTTTTGGGCTTTGTTTAAAGAGGTAAGCCACTTGTGATCATGCTCATGTATGTATGTATATATATATATATATATATATTTATGAATGCTTACATTTATGCACGAATCAAGACTTGATATACTTTGATTCCACTATACTAAGTAAAAAACAAAACATTGGCTTTTAGTTCTGTATTTGATTGGATAAGCTATTTTTTACTTTTATATTTATATAATATGAATATATATATAAAGATAAATGTAACACCCTTACTTATCAACACCTTATTTCTCAATTACTAGATGATTATTACGCACTCCTTCGCCACCTACCTCAAGCTAATACGGGATATCACAAATTTCTGTACTTTATACACATGAGCAAAAGTCATATAACTATACAAAAAGAGTTCAATTTACAAAATATACATCCATCATATACAATATCACCAACTATACAATTATTTACAACTTCGAACATCATTGCCCTTTATCATGAGAGCCTTTAGAAGCATCACCTGGAATGGTTAGTAACAAAACAGAAAAACATGAGAAACAAAGTTTCCCAGTAGCTAGCTATTACCATAAAAACATATCAAGCCATTCCAGATCCTTAAGTAAATAAAACGTACATTTCGAAATCACTTAATCATTTGTCATCATATTCAACATCGTACCATTGTAAGAAATATGCGCAGCACACAACAATCATCAAGCCCATTCAAGGACTTATCTCAATCAATATCTAGATGGCCATCACAGATAATCGTACCTAGGCCTCATATACAGCATCACGCTGTCTTCCCGGGGATAACTCGGGCCATAGGCCTTACTCACACAGTATTACTGTCTTCCCGGGATGCGCACACAGCTATCTCATACACATTCCATACAATGGCATAATATACAGAAAATCATGTGAATAGAAACAGAGCTTAAGGATAGAGCTAGCTACCTTTCACAAGCTTCCAATGTGATGTTCCATTTGCTCTCACCAAAAACTCCTTTACACTTCCTCTTGCCTTTGCAAGTTGTCACTCCTTAATCTATACAAATACACATCATAGTTTCTTATTAGAATATCATCACTTTCCTTAAATCTCATGTATTCCTTACTTCCTCCACTTAAATAAATGCATACTTAGATGCTCTATATCTTGATTTTAAGCCTTGAAATGACACATATGAACATTAGAAAAGGATCCAAAGGCAAAACCATGCAAATCCTGAAGAAATCAAGCCAAAAAGTTCACTTAACAAAGAACACGGGGGTCCCATACCCCGTGTTCAGGGCCGTGTTCCTTACTGGATCACTTCGAGGCTTCACTGGGTTACTCGACAAAGAACACGGGGGTGAACACGGGCCGTGTTCTATCCCGTATACCTTCCTGCCCTTCAGTCCTGAAGCAAACACGGGGAGTGTTGCATCCCGTGTAGCACACTGATCAGCTTCGACGAGGAACACGGGGTACAATGTAATGTCCCGAATTTTCAATTCTATTATTTGAATCTTTAATTTCTGAGGCTGTAGAAACGAAGAGCATGATTGAATTAGCCTGGTGGGTGAATCTCAAGTTGAAAGGAATTAAGTGTAAGGGTAAATAAAATTTTGAAGGAAAAGAATTTATTTTCATAAGCAGTATAGTTGTAATGTCCCGAATTTTCAATTCTATTATTTGAATCTTTAATTTCTGAGGCTGTAGAAACGAAGAGCATGATTGAATTAGCCTGGTGGGTGAATCTCAAGTTGAAAGGAATTAAGTGTAAGGGTAAATGAAATTTTGAAGGAAAAGGATAGTAGGGAAAAGAATTTATTTTCATAAGCAGTATGAATAATCAGAGGAGGTTAGAAAATCCTAAAAAGGGGAGCTGTCTGAGTCTGATAGTGTAAATAATTTTAAACAGACAGAAACCCTATGGACTAATTTGCAAAAGTGCAGAATCGAGTGTGGTTAAAGTGTAAATAATTAAGGATTTGGGATTTAATGTGAATAACCAAGAATTTGGAGTGCAATATGTGATTTTAATTAGTGTGACCAATGGATATTGGCAAGAATAGCCTTCTAATTGGTGAAAAAGGACTAAAATACCTTTGGAAATCTCAAAAAGGACCAAAATGCCTCTAGAAGCTTCATGAAAACCCCACTTTCTTCTCCATTTTTCCAAAAGCTGCAGCAACTCCATGAAAGCAAGCTTGAACGTGTGAGAGAGAGAGAAGGAAGAGAGAGAAAGTTTTTCTTAGCTTTTTCACCCAAAAATACTTAGATTCAAGCTAAGGTGTAAAAGGGAAATTTGTTCTTCTCATCAAGCTCTATCCATTGATGTGCTTGGATTGAGAAAAAGCTCAGGTTTGATTAAGTTTGGGGAGCTCCAAGTGAGGATTTTCAAGTTGCACCAAGAGGTAAAAATGTCCTCCTCTAAGAGCTCTTTAATGTACTCTTCTTAGTTTCTTGAAATCTTGAGGTTGGTGTAGTCAAGGGTGATTGAACATGGAGTTTAGGATGATTTGAATATATTTAATAGTATTTTAGATGTTGTTATGTTAAGCTATGGCTTTGGTTTGGTGTAAAAACAACAAGGAACATGATGTACACACTTGGGTTTTAGAGGCATAATGGTGCATGTGTAGTGTTGGCATGATATGTTTAGAACTTGGCTAAATTGATGAAGTTAAATTAGTTTTATGAATTTATGAAGCTTATGGAAGATGAAACTTTGAGTTGTGAAGGTGTTTGTGTGCATTTTTCCCTTTTGAGAAGCTAAAACCATAATATGGAAAAGAAGGAAGGAAGGAGTTTTAGTGTTTAAAGTGTTTTCGGAGGATTAGCAAGGTACACGGGGTAGAACACGGCCCGTGTTGTACCCCGTGTTCCTCGTCAAAGCTGATCAGTGTGCTACACGGGGTGCAACACTCCCCGTGTTTACCTCAGGACTGAAGGGCAGTAAGGTACATGGGGTAGAACACGGCCCGTGTTCACTCCCGTGTTCTTTGTCGAGTAACCTAGTGAAGCCCCGAAGTGATCCAGTAAGAAACACGGCCCTGAACACGGGGTATGGGACCCCCGTGTTCTTTGTTAAGTGAACTTTTTAGCTTTAATTCTTCATGTTTTGCATGGCTTTACCCCTGGATCCTTTTCTAATGTTCATATGTGTCATTTCAAGGCTTGAAAGCAAAGTATAGAGCATCTAAGTATGCATTTAATTAAGTGGAGAAAGTAAACAATACATGAGGATTAGGGAAAGTGATGATGTTCTAATAAGAAACTATGATGTGTATTTGTATAGACTGAGGAGTGCCAACTTGGAAAGGCAAGAGGAAGTGTGAAGAAGTTTTTAAGTAAGAGCAAAGAGAACATCACATTGGAAGCTTGTAAAAGGTAGCTAGCTTTATCCTTAAGCTTTGTTTTCTATTTACATGATTTTATGAATTTTATGCCATTGTATGGAATGTGTATGAAATTGCTGTGTGCACAACCCGGGAAGACAGTAAAATACTGTGGTAGGCCTATGGCTCGAGTTCCCCGGGGATGACAAGTGTGCGGTACCTATGGCCCGATACCTCGGGAAGATAGCGTGATGCTGTATGTTAGGCCTTTGGCCCGAGTACCCCGGGAAGACAGCGTGATGCTGTATATAGGCCTAGGTACGATTATCTGTGATGGCCATCTAGATATTGATAAGAGTCCTTGAATGGGCATGATGTTTGCTGTGTGTAGTGCATATTTCTTACAATGGTATGATATTGAATATGATGACAAATGATTAATTGATTTCGAAATGGATGTTTTATTTGCTTAAGGATCTGGAATGGCTGTAATGTTTTTATGGCAATAGCTAGCTACTGGGAAACTTTGTTTCTTATGTTTTCTGTATTGTGACTAACCATTCCAGGTGATGCTTCCAAAGGCTCTCATGATAAAGGGCAATGATGTTTGAAGTTGTAAATAATTGCATAGTTGGTGACATTGTATATGATGGATGTATGTTTTGTAAATTGAACTTTTGTATAATTATATGACTCTTTCTCATGTTGTATGAAATACACAAAATTGAGATATTCCGAGTAGTTTGGAGTAGAAGGCAAATTAGTATGCGATAATTATCTATTAAACTGAGGATCAAGGTGTTAATAAGTGAGGGAGTTACATACAACACGGGCCGTGTTCTACCCCGTGTACCTTGCTGATCCTCCGAAAACACTTTAAACACTAAAACTCCTTCCTTCCTTCTTTTCCATATTATGGTTTTAGCTTCTCAAAAGGGAAAATGCACACCAACACCTTCACAACTCAAAGTTTCATCTTCCATAAGCTTCATAAATTCATAGAAACTAATTTAACTTCATCAATTTAGCCAAGTTCTAAACATATCATGCCAACACTACACATGCACCATTATGCCTCTAAAACCCAAATGTGTACATCATGGTTTCTTGCTATTTTTACACCAAACCAAAGCTATAAATCAACATAACAACATCTAAAACACCATTAAACATACTTAAATCATCCTAAACTCCATGTTCAATCACCCTTGACCACACCAACCTCAAGATTTCAAGAAACTAAGAAGAGTACATTAAAGAGCTCTTAGAGGAGAACATTTTTACCTCTTGGTGCAACCTGAAAGTCCTCACTTTGGGGCTCCCCAAACTTAATCAAACTTGAGCTTTTCTTCACTCTAAGTACACCAATGGATAGAGCTTGAGAAGAAGAACAACTTTCCCTTCTACCACTAAGCTTAAATCTCACTATTTTTGGGTGAAAAACTCAAAAGAAACTTTCTCTCTCTTTCTCTCTCTCTCCTGCACGTCTTAAGCTTGCTCTCATGGAGTTGCTGCAGCTTTTTGGAGAAATGGAGAAGAGGGTGGGGTTTTCTTGAAGCTTCTAGGGGCATTTTGGTCCTTTTTGAAATTCTCAAGGGTACTTTAGTCCTTTTTCACCAAAAGTAAGGCTATTCTTGCCATTATTTTTCTAACAATGACACTTGTCATAAATCCATTGGTCACACTGATAAAAATCATATATTGCACCCCAAAACTCTTAGTTATTTATATTAAATGCCAATTCCTTAGTTATTTCACTTTAACCACACCCAATTCTGCACTTTTGCAATTTAGTCCATAGGGTCTCTGTCTGTTTAAAAATCCTTACACTGTCAGACTTAGGCAACTTCCATTTTTAGGGTTTTCTAACCTCCTCTGATCATTTATACTACTTATGAAAATAAATTCTTTTCCCTACTATCATTTTTCCTTCAAAAATTTCGTTTACTTTGCGCTTAACTCCTTTCAACTTGAGATTCACCCACCAAGCTAACTCAAACGTGCTCTTCGTTTCTACGACCTTAGAAAATAAATATTCAAATAATAGAATTGAAAATTCGGGACATTACAATAAATATATATACACACATATATAAGTGTATTGCATGAATGTTTATGCTATGGGATTGGAATTAAAGTACAAAATAAGGTATTATTATTTTGATTTACTTGCTTATAATTAAATACATCATGTAAGACCATGCAAGAAGGCATGTAATCCTATGACAACATGATATCATGATGTATAGGTTTAAGTATTTAAATCATAATGAGTGAGTGATGCAATTATGTCTTGAAATATGATATGATTAGTATACACATTATAAATAAAGTTGTACTAATTAAGTTGACATATGACATGAAAGATGAATTGGTATGAGATATCATTACATATAATAGATCAAGCTATAACCTAGTACCTTTTAGTGTTAAGTTAATATGTGAAGAGTAAGACTATAATACAAGGTGAATGATAATGAAATAGAGCATAAAAGTATTTTGGTATGCAAGTTAAGTTGTGAATTATAGAAGAATGTTATTTATAACTTGTGAAGCCATACCAATGGTATGGTGGTATTGTGATACTTATGCTATACTCTACCATGACCTTATATATGTGTGTGTGTGTGTGATTGTATATGTGTTTACTATTAATAGTATGAAATGTGTGTGGCCATGTAAAAAGGCATGGGATGTTTTTGAACTTGAATATGTGAATATTGTTGTCATATTGCAAAGATTATAGTGCTAGTTGAGGCATTAATGCCATTATGAAAAAGTTATGCATTGAATAAATTTAATGATTTAGAGGAGATGATATACATATATATGCTCTTAATGAGCAAGAATGAATTAAGATCATGTGAGTTATGTCATGATAGATAATAAGATGATAAGATAGGGTGAAATATACTATGATGTGACTTATTTCATGATGGGCGTTGAAATAATATGATAGGTGGGATGAAAGTTAACTCATTCGAAAACTTTGGTGCCAAGGTAAGCGTTGGGATAATTAAAGTAATCTTTCTTAACAATTCATTAATACCTTTTTATATAGATTTTGAAAATTACATTTTCCTCAAAATTATAACATGCATGTATGTGAAATATTGGATTGGACATAGTTTAGGATAAGCTAGTAAATAGCCTCTTGTAATGATTTCTTATGCCAATTATATGCCTTTGAGACGGGTTGTGACACCTTTTTACCTCATGTTGTCATTGTAGAATAATTAGATTTACAAAATTACATATATATATATGTATGTATGTATGTATGTATGTATGTATGTATGTATGTATGTATGTATATGATTGCATTGCAACAAAGAGATTCTCCTTTATGAATCGTGCTAACATTGGATATAGAAAATGAGATGAATAGGTATTTAAGGTGCTTATAATTATGACTTAATGTTGTAAAACATGAAAGAATATCCATACAAATACAAAAAAGAATTTAACAAGATGGAAAGATAAAGGCTTGATTATGTTAAGGCTATGTTTGAAATTGAGAAAGTACAAGATTTCTAGTGAAATAATTGGTGAAAATACCCTTAAGAATGGCTTATGTGGTTCAATCACTTAAAAAAGGAATTTGATAAATTTGTGAATGCATGCAATCTTAGTGTAGATGGCTTTGTAAGTAGATTACTAACTCATGATCTAAATTAATAATAGATATATATATATCTTAATTTTGTCTAGATGCTTGAAGTAAACTAAATTAAACTTTATTTTATTAGACCATGAAGGATTCAACCATTAAGAAAAGAGAAAGGAATAAGTATTCCTTCTTCACAAATTCGTCCACGTTTAAGAAAAACTCCGAAAATAATCCTTATTAGGTTTAATCACCCTAAGATGTAGGGTGCTGGAAGAATTATTCATTCCTAAATTTAGGTAATCCCACTAATATGAAATTAAAGGGATTTGCATATAAGGAACATTTGAATAAAATAAGGAAAAATTTAGGGAAAGACTTACGAAAAGTTTTGGTGCCCCTTTATTCCCTACCATTTGTATTTATAAATTACCCAAAGTAGCTAGAGGTAATCTTAAAAATAAATGAATGAGAAATAAGTACATTACTTTGAAACAAGAGTAAGGAAATTTTAATGAAACATTTAGGGTATATTTCGATTACTAAGGAGATAGACAAGAAGGATATATACCCTTAGTATTAAAATGTTAAATTGTAAGCCTACAAGTGTAGAACATAAAATTTAGGGCCTTTAATTAATTATATGTAAAACTTAAGACGAAAGGGAAAATTAAAGGTAAAGGACATTATTTCTTATGATAAAATGTTAGAAATAAAGTGTACACACATACAGAGTTATATAAGTTAATATAAATATGAAGATAAGTAGGTGTACATGACTATGATTATAATATGGAGATAAAAATAAATATACACATGATAATGTGAATATTAATATTAATATGTGAATATATATACATACAAGATTGTGGATTTGGATACAAATATTAGAATAGACGTATATATGTGAGGTAGAAGTAAACACAAAGATGAAAGTATGTATATATATATATATATATATATAATTGTGGATACAAATATAAGGACAAGAGTGTAAGTATGTACATGGTTGTGTACATAATCATAAAGGTATATATACATATATGATAGATAATATTTAAAGTAAAATGTAAAAGGGAACAAAGAAAATAGAATATGTCCAAGTATTCCATGTAAATACTTTTATTTACACATATGAATATGCTCATATGATAAGGATGCACTTTTATAGAAAAGCTATTTAACATCGGCTATTTAACAGATTAACATTGATTTCAAACTATCATTTTATCAAGTATTATGGCAAATATTTTATGATATTAGTTACAAAATCATCATGAAAAATAAATATTATGTTAATTCTTATAAGAAATAAACATCATTATTTCTTATAGAACATATAACTTGGGTAACTAGTCACATTTGAATACGTTAGTTTTTATTCATTAAGTAGGAAATTTAACATCAATTTATTTTAATAGCCAATATGGAATGTGTTATATATCACATTAGTAATTCATATAACCAACATCGTATTACTCTCCCCTATAAAAAAAACACAAAAAACCTTTTCTCTACATCCTCTCCATTTTGTATAGTATCTCAACTCACTTTCTACTATGCTACTTTCAACCTAAAATACATCCAAAACCAACAAAAGCACAAAACTCCAACATTAACATACAATTTAGATATATGAGATTGAGGAACACCTAATGATTTACACTACAAGGGAATAAAGTAAACAAATAAAAATTAGATTGTTGCAATAATTACAAACAAAAGATTTGTCACAGTGAAAGAAAATTTATCTTGAATATCCTTGTTCCCTATATTCCTCACACTTTGACTAGACCAACATTTCCATTACAATTTAAATGTATTTAAAGTAAAAATGTTCAAAAATGGTGAAAGTTTACCTTAGTTAGATATGTATGTTCCACTATAGTACCCATCGTTAAATATATAAGGTTAACATTTGCTAGAAAAGTATTCTTGAATCTAATAATTGCAAATATTCATTAAAATTTCATATATAATATTATGCAAAATGTAAAAGAAGATGAATGAAATCAAGTTTCTCACCTATTTAAACCTTTAAAAGTTACATTAAAGTGAAAGGCAACAAAATATGGTCTATTATGAAACCTCTTCTAAGTTTTAAGAACAAACATAAAATGTAAAACAAATCCTTATATTTATACTTTGCATTTTTCTAGTGAGTGTTAAATCTCATGTATTTAGCCACAAGCTAATGGAGCTTTGGTCCTATAAAAGAATTAGTGAGCATAAACATAAAATTAAAGAAAATTATCTTTACATTGGTTAGAAAATAGATAGAACATTATTTAAGGCTTTATGATGAAATTTGTAAATGGTTTCATGACTTTACTTTTTCTATTTTTATTTTGTGCCCCACTCTTTTTTGTTATGTTTAAAGTTTATACATCAATTACTAATTAGAAACCATTGTTTATAACAAAACGACATTGATTAACTAGAAAATTTTAAATTTCAATTATTAAAAAATAATAGATGTCATAAATTGAAATATTTTATTTTTCCATTATGTTTCAAGAAAAAAATTTTAATTTCATAAGTCAATAGCATTAAAATTATTTTTTGCATTACAACATTTTTCTTATACAATTAAATATATGCAAGTAATAACAAATTAAACAATCTTATAAATAGGAAACTATAATTTACAATGAATAAATTTCTAATTAAGGTTAATTATGAAAAATGAACAATCTAATAACAAATAAACCATAAATTTTTCCTTGAAATTTTATTATATAAAAGGAAGTAAAATGAGATACCTCTTCTTATAATTCCTTTATAAATGCTTGAGTTAGAGGATACAGATAGTTGTAAACTGATAATAAATTATAGTAATAAAAAGCAAAATCACCATTCATGTATTGAACTCAAGTTTAACTATACAATAATGGACATGTTACTTCTTCTCACAATCATTTATCATCATTTTGCAATCTATCTTTGTGTTTTCTCCCTAATTTTGCTTCTTGAGATGGACCATGAATAATCAAGATAACTTTGGAAGGCGTAATGATTGTAAATTAATGATAAACTATATTAAGAAGAAGTAGTGTATCCATTTTTGCAATGAATTTAAGGTCAAACCTTCCAATTCAAGAATGGCCACACTACTTGTTGTGATTCAATTTCTTATCAATTTGCATATCATTAATAATGTATCACTTAGATGTTTTAAATCAAGAGTGGAAGTGAAATTTATAGGCATCATGCATAAATTTTGACATCAATCATTAACAACAAAAATGGATGTATTATATATGTTTTACTTCATAAAGCTTAGCTATTAATATACATTAAAATGTCATAATTTTTTGCAATTTCTAGACACATATTACTTTATAAAGCTTAGTATTTATGACCCAAGGCATGATTCACATTGTAGTAAATTCATTAAAGTTCATCTCTATTCATATTACCACATTCAATACAAGCCCATATATATAACTATTTGTTAATACGGGACATTCAAAGTAAGTATCACTATATATTCATATGACAACATCTTCATATCCTCTTGCGTGGCATAACATTCTTTCATGTTCCAAAATAAAATGCACTATATTTTCTAGTGTGCCCATAATAATATAATTCAATCACAATATGGACTATTATGATTCTATCATAATCAATCAATTAGTAGCTAACACTGACATCATCATACTTTCATTGTACATTCTGATTAATTAACATCCACTTAATAGCTAATTGCATATACATCATGAAACTAGGTTTATACATAAATATAAAACCTGTGCTATTAATAAGGAGAATATAATTCACAATAATTAAGCTATCTTTTATTAAAATATTAATATGTGGTGAGATATATACTCATGTAGTAGGATCGTTCACAATAAGACCTTAGAGGGATTCATTTCATCCTTCTTTTATCCTTCTAGTTTACCATTTATAATAATAATATTATAAATATAAGAATACTATTTATTTCTCTTTCTCAAGTTAATAATTGGGAAACTAGAAATATGAAACATGAAGTGTTATTGCAAGAGGGTAGCTATCTAGAATTGAAACATGAAGTGTAACACCCCCCTCTAACATTTAAAACCTTAATATTAATGGCAAGAGTGTGACAAGTAAATCCAAGAGGCCCTAGTACTAAATTACACCTTAACATAACACTGGTGTGCCCAAAAAGGGCTTCCTCATTGTATTAGTTCCTTGCCTTTAAGAAAAGAAAAGGATTAGACTCCCTATGCTCTAGAAGGTAAAGATAGGGTTTACTCTTTAGGTATTCCAAGATGAAAAATTCCACCTTAGTGTGTTTAGAGCTACATCTACCCTTATGTGTCGACAATGATAATATGTAACGAATGATTTAAGTCTTGATGGATAGAAGCATGCTGAGAAAAGGAAGGAAGAAACAAGTATCCAAGAGAAGTCATTGAAGGGTATAAAAACATGGTAAATAAAAAGAGAGGCGGTTAATAGTAGCCCATGCTTAATAAAAGGAATGTAAACATTCCAAACAAAATAATAATGAGGCCTAATCTCTCACCAAAGCTTACTAGGATTGTAGGCAAGCCATTCCACCTCAGTTACTAAGCTCTATGTAGTGATGTCTATTGACTCTATTCCAACCTATCTAAAGTGAGAAATGAAAATAAAAAACTAAATTGTTAATAGTTTATCAACCATTTCTTCATTAGAAGTTACATTAGAAAGGGGTTTAAAGTCTCCATCATTATTTAAGCTACTTGAATGCATTATAAGGAAGGAAAAAGTGAAAAAGAAAGAATGAAACCCAAGAAAGATGATTAGCATGATTAGCTATTAAGAAAGACAAGTGAGGTTCCATTATGAAAAAGAGTAAGAATTTATAAGCAAAGTAGTAAGGTTAGCACTCCTCATCTTAGGACCCAAATAGTATATTATTAATGCAAGATTAGTGAATGTAGTTTAAAGAGCTAAATATAATTAAGATAATAAACATTCTCAAGGTATGAAAACATAAAAGAGAGATATACAAGGAACAATTAATAAAGTACTTTTATTATTTATTATTACAAAAATGATAATAATGATTTGTCATTATTACAAAGTAATTTTATCCAAGACTTTACACTTGCGATGCTCTAGGAAACAACTTCCTGCCACATAGTAAGCTTATCTTGGTAGTCCTTTAAAATCCATAGTTTTTTTGGCTAATTGATAATACTCAACAAAGTCTACGAGAATAGAAGCATGCTCCACTACTTTGAGCATAATGTCCTCTCTAAAGAATTTGAACAAGGTCAGTGCATCCCCTCTAAATTTTATAAATTCCTTGGCAAAATATGAAAATATTGTTTTATCCTTCCAAATCTCAAATAACTTAAGTAATATCATAATACCATGGTTTCCTATCACTATAAGGAAGGGTGAGTTGAGGTCTATCTAATAATGTCTCCTTTAATATGCTCAAATCCTTATTTGAAATATTACAATGACTATTATTCTTTACATATGTTGCAAGTTCATCCAGATATGCTTTTTAAATATCCTTATCCTTTAGTGGGATCCTAAAAATGCAAAATATGGCTTTATAGAACTCTTTAAAAGGAGATGGACTCACTATAGCCTTTAAAGCTAATGGAATATAGTAAATACTCTCTATTTGAAGTCTAAAATATAGACTTAAAGGGATTGCAAAGGTCTTACCAAAGGTAAAAGCCTTTGCATCTAGTAACTAAGAAAACATAATTGTGGGTGAATTGATATTTTCAAACTATTGAAACTCAAACAAATGTAGACACCTTTACCATTGAAGCATTTTTCTAAAAGATAAATTACCTTAAGTTCTGATTAACTATAGTTATAACCATAGACATAGTTAGCTCTTTTTCCAAGATAACAACTATAAATGGCAAGGCAATGTTAATCATGGTAACCTAAATGGCTAGGGTCATTTGATTTGGAGAAACATCAATGGCTTAAGTTTTTGTTATTAAGGCCACAAATTTTTTTTCAGTTCCTTGATTTTTAAGAAAATAATTAGCTAATTTAACATCCTCTCTAAAGAAAGCTATAAAAGCAATATACATAAATCCAAAAGCAAAAGCATGAAGTTGTAAGCTTCTTTTTAGAGACCTCCATGTTATTATCCAAAACTACACTAAAAATGCAATCCTTTCATGTTAAAAAGCTTACCTCGAATAACAAATGAAATGACAACTTGAGCAATTATTGGTAAAGTAATAGGTTCGTTTTTAACCTCTTAACCTTAATACAAATCATAACATAATGTCAATTTCTCAAAGATAAAATAATAATGCTTTAAGTATATACAAGCTTATGAATATTTGAGGAAGGAAGGTCTTTATTAGGAATTTCCTTTCCATCGCTAGATTGGAACTGGTGTCACAACTCACCTAGTTGTGATCAATATGGTTCCCATTACTGTTAACCATAAGCTTACCTAGCATTACTTTGGTATTATTACATAATGATTAATAGGTTGATGCTAGCTAATTGCTTTACTTCATTATCAATAGATTATTTACATAAAGTTATATGGTCTAATGTTCAAAGTTAATAAGATTTCTATCACTAATTCCCATGATCCTTCTAGCCTAACTCCATGTCTAATTTTTATGGTTGTTTACAACATAACTCTAATATTGAGCTGCTAATGGTGGCCAAGGAGTTTTGACATGAATGTTTGAAAACATTTAAAATAAAGTAGTGACACCTTAAGCCCTAATAAGAAAATAATTTACTTATTTAGTATAGTTATCAATAGTTCTTTACTTTTCAATTCACATTTATTGCAACTAAATAGCTCAAATAACAAATAGAAAGTAATCAATAATAATTAATCCACCTTATGCCTCCTAATGTTTTTCAATCACAATCCTAACCTTAACCCTTTTGATATTCCACTAGTCACAATCAAATAATTTTGGATCCAAAATATCATATTTGAATATTTTATCACATCAATAGTCATTTCATCCAAATATTCAGCAACATATTATAATCATAACATAAGTTAGAATAATATAGTCATGCACCAAGTAAAAAAGTAATATTACCAAACAAGATGTTTACCCACCATGATTATGTTTAAATTTACCTTAGGAAACCAATTTAGATTCAATAGAATAGTAAAATTATAAAATAAGGCTTCTGAATTGATTGTGCAATCAATTCACAATGATTGATTTTAATTCTAGACTTGAAAAACTAATTGCATAATTAGTTCACAAGTGAACATTTTTTATGAACATTGAGAACTAATTGAGCAATTAGTTCATATAAGAATAATTTTGAGATGCAATAAATCAATTTAGTAATTAGTTCTCAATCCTTAGATTTGCTTCTAGACAACAAAAATTGATTGCATGCTTGATTCTAACCTATAAATTTCTAGTTTTGATCAAATGTTCACCGATTGCCCAGCCATAGATGATGTTCAAACATATTTGTTGCACCATAAATCACTACATAACCATTACTCATGAATTTACCATTTCATATCATCCATTAGCAAAATTTACTACTTTTATCATATCAATTCAACACATTCCAAACTAAATATCATAAAGACATAATTTCATAATCAATTAAGTAAGTAGATTATATACTTACCTCAAATCTAAAGTAATGTAGAAGATAAGAAAAGTAAACAATTGAAGTGGTTAGTCTTTAATAACACAAAACACCAAATTTCACTCAAAATTCTTGGTTTTTATGCTATTACCAAGATTAAAAAAAATTACAACCTTAAAACTTGGTATGTTTGGAATCATACCTTGTTTAGAGAGAAAATTAATGATAAGCTTGAAGAAACCAATCAATTTCTTATGATTCTATTCAAGATTTGGAAAGTAGATGAAGTATATATGAAAGGCAAGGGTTTTGGTGGTCTTAAAGAGAAATGAATAGGAAAAAAATCAACTTAAATGGGTTGGTTTACTATTTTATGGCCAAATGGCATTTTGGAAATTTTATAAATGTCATGAGGAAAAATAGGTAAATACTTTTGTAAATCTCTTCCATACATCCTATTTCAATTCAACTTCATATAATCTTATATCTAACTTAATCAAATATATTTTTATAATAAAACTTCATTTCCTATAATTAATTCCCTTAAACCTTTCCATAACCTTCCTAATTACAAATACATTTATGAAATTATTAGGTAATTGATTAAAACATTACTTTTATAATTGTAGATCTATAATAGTTCTTCCTTTTTTTAAAGATTTCCTTCTTGAACTCTTAAAGAAAAAAATTATTAGAAGACAAAAATGATTTAAGTTTCAACTTGCCAAAGAGATATGAAAAATTCTTCTTCATTTCAACATTAGATTCCTTAGTAGCTTCCTTAATCCCATATTTTTCCCAATGGATCTTTATAGAAGGAATTACTTTAGATCTTAATTTACAAATTTGTTAACTTAAGATTTCAACTAGCCAATTTTTGAATGAATGTTTTGAATCTAGCTAAAACGTTTAATGTTAAATAACATGAGAAATGTTAGGTAGGTATTTACGTTGCATTGAAATGTGAAAACCTTAGATAAATATAATGTAATTCATTTAGCAATCAAGATGGTAAGCAATAGATCCAACCCATTAAACAATAGGAAAGGGGTCAATATGACACAATGTAAGCTTTACTTTCCTACTAAAATGCATTACTCCTTTCATGGAAAATACTTTTAGAAACACTAGATCCCTTTTTTGAAATTTGAATTCCTTTCTCCTTTTAGTTGCATATAACTTTTGACAATCTTGACCTATTTTTTATTTGTCCTGAATGATCTTTACTTTTTGAACATTTGAAACTAGATTAAGGTTAAGAAGTTTGGCTTCTCCTAATTCAAACCATCTTACTGGTGATCTACATCTCCTACCATACAAGACTTTGTATGATGCCATCTTTATTGAAGATTGGTAATTATTATTGTTCATAAATTCAATTAATTGCAAATATTTCTCCTAGCTACTCTCAAACTTAAGAGAAATGCTTGCAACATATTCTTAAAAATTTGAATTGTACATTCATATTGACCATCCATTTAAGGATGAAAAGTAGTACTAAAATGCAATTGTATTCCAAGGGCTCATTGGAAAAATTGCTAGAAATGAGCTATCAATTGGATGTTATGATCAAAGATGATAATAAGAGGAATTTTATGCAAAAGAACTATTCTATTAAAATATAATTGAGCATATTGGACTATAGAATAATTAATTTTATGAGGAAGAAAGTAGGTTGACTTGGTCATCCTATCTGCCATCACCTAAATAAAATCAAATTCTTTTTGAGTTTTAAGGAGGCTAACAAACAAATCCATGGTTACACTTTCCCATTTCCATTTAAGAATTCAAAGGGGTTAATATAAACTAGAAAGCTTTTAATGCTTGGCTTTAATTTGCTAATAGGTAAGGCATTTTAATATAAAATCAAGTACATCCCACTTCTTTTCTTTCCACAAAAAATTCTATTACAAATCATGATACAATTTTTATACTCCCAAATGCATGGTATATGTGGAATTATGAGCTTGATGAAGTAATTCATTTAGTTTTCTCAAAGAAACCTAAAGTCATTAAAGTTGGATTACACCATGTTTATTAATCAACAAATCCATATTCTAAACCACCATTGCTTTCTTTTTTAATGCTTAATACTAAGGATCTTGCTTTTGTAATTCTTTGCTTCTTTTTTCAAAACAAATTGGACTGCCACCTACACTACAATCACATCTTGACCTTTAGCTTGAATATTTGGTAAGAATTCTTAGTAACTTTCTACTTAAAGCATTTACTACCATATTTGCCTTATTTGGATAATAATGGATAATGCAGTTGTAATCCTTCACTATTTGGTCAAAGATATACTTCATACTTTTATGATCAATATAAATCTTGCAAGTTTTACCATAAACATAATGGCACTAATTTTTCCAAGCAAACATAACTACAGCCACTTTGAGACCATGCATTGAATAATTCAATTCAGGTTTCTTCAAATGTCAAGATACATATGCAATCACTTCCATTCTACATTAATACTTAACCTAAGTTAATTCATGGAGTGTTATAATATATTGAGAACCACTAGATCTTGGAAGAAGGGTCAAAACAACAGTAGTAAATTTTAGAAGCATTTTTTAGATATAATAAGATAGGTGAGGAAAAATATGATTTTTATGTTATAAAATGTTAAAATAAGACAATTGTGGCATTCATACAACATAAAGCCTTAATATTTCAAATTTTTGGTGCTTAGTTTAGAAAATCTTGTTTTATCGTCCTACCTGGATAATTGACATTACACTAGTGAAGTGATGGTGTGAAGCTCTAGAATATTAGGTTGGTATATTTAGAGTATATTTATATCATAAAAAGATTAGTATTTTGGTGCTCAAATTTCACAAATTCATATTAGAGAGTAAAAGAAGTTGATAAATTATAATATCAAAACATTATGATTCGGATAAGAAATACTATTATATAATGACAATGTTTTAAAATTTTAAATTTATAATGCTTGGAAAGAAAAATAAATAGTATTCTTGTATTCATATTATTATTATTATAAATGGTGAATTAAAGGGAAAAAGGGAGGATAAAATGACTACTCTAAGTTCCTATTGTGAATATGCCCATCAGGTGAATATATATCTCACCACTAGTTGATATTTTAAGAAAATACAACTTTAAAGTTGTGAAAGGTATTTCTTTTATTGATAGTTTAGATTTTATATTCACATTTATATTTATATAATTATGTGTAAATTTAGTTTTTTGGTATGATTATAACTAGCTATTAAAGTGAATGTTGATTAAATAAAGTATGTAGCGAAAGCAGATAATGTTATTAATAATTGCTAAATGCTTATGACTGAGTTTCCTTTATTACTTATATGCAAAGGACTATAGTGTTAAGATGTGAACAAGTGTTGTGGTTATGCATGAAGGCATGACAATGTTATTGTACAGATACTATTATATGTTAATATTTGCCCTATGTTGAAGAACATATGTCTATAATGAAATTAGCATTCAAACTGAGTTTGCAAAGTTGAATTCTTTTGAATTCATTGCATTTCACATTATGCCATGAGTGGCACTAAAATTGGAAATATGACAGGGCTAATGATGTAAAAGTCAAAAGAGAAATTCTTGACCAACAATTAAGAAGGATATAAGATTGATCAAAGAGTCAAATGAAAATTTCCTAGTAGGAAGTTGAGACAAATAGAATATTGACTTGGAAATATAAAGTAGCTACATATATGTTTACTATAACTGGATGTGTTATGATATGATATTGAAAATTATCTGTAATTGGATATTACTGCTAGTGTAATTAAGATGATTTATCTATGATTAGCCTTAATGGCTATTTTTTATTGTAATGTCTACCCAGAATGGGTAGTTTATGATATGATAATGATGTTATATATTAATAGATAGTTAATATTCTATGAATTGTGATATGAGATACAAAGTTTTGTGTAGGAGAACTTCCATTATGGGCATGGTTTCACATTCTCAAAAAATCTAGGAAAAATGAGTTTGTTAATATCTTAATATTAGTACACATTTAACCTATGAATATTAATTAGGAAATTATTCTCCTGTAAACTAGTGGTAGATGTATGCTCACTGAGCTCCTCTAGCTCACTTTATTTTATCTCAATGTTTTCAAGTTAAGATAGCTTATTCGAGCTATGCCACAAACATGGAGAATCAAAGATCACCTAGATTGAAAGATTTGATAGTTGGAGTCCTCTTTGAATTAGGATTAGTATTCGAAATAGAGATACGGTTGATCCATTAGTTGTTGCATTGAATTTGTATTTATGTATATGTCTTGAGATTGTATAGCATCATGTATATATTTAATACTATTATATCTAAAAATAACACAAGTGTTGTATTTTAGGGTATGTGGCCCTCGAGAAGTATCCAAAAATAAGGGAGACTTTGTTCATTTTAGCATAAAAATTTAAAATAAAAGTTTCGAGTTTCCATATAAATTTAGAAAGTTTTGCTAGTTAATTAGAGTGAAAATTATTAAGGCTTGTGGAAACTAGTATCGGGATCCACACCATTCATGATTAGTGTAAGTTATGACAGTCTAGTTGAGATGATGAGGAAGATTCATCTGAAAGTAAGATGAAGATGATGAGCTAGACAAAGTTGTAAACTTTTGCTTCATGGCTAAAAGCTAGGATAATGAACCAAGCGATGAAGAAATCGAAACTCTCCTATCTTATGATAAGCTAAATGAACCCTTTGAGAACTTGATGGAAGACTATCATAAAGTTTTAAAGAAAAATATTTTAAAATTGAAAGGAAAAGTAAGCTTTATCCAAAGAAAGTGGTTGTATTAAAAGTGAAGAACAAACCATGACTTCCTTTGAAAAGGAAAATCATACTTTTGAGTCCTTGAAAAAGAAAAAATAAATTTTAAAAGAATAAAATCATTTTTTAGCAAAAGTTATTGAATCTTTGAATGAAGATATACAAGCTTTTGAAACTTTGGAAAAAAGAAAATCAAGGCTTGTCAAAACAATTAGACCTTTCAAATTAAGAAGATAAAACCTTGACAAAAAAACTTTAAAGTTAAAAAATTGAAAATAGCAAGATGAGATCAAAATTAAAAAATTAGTCTTCTAACTTAAAAAAGGAAAATATTTTTATAAAAAGTAAGATTAATTCATTAACAAATGATCTTGTCAAGTTTATTCAAGGAAAGAATAATTTGGATACTCTTTTATGTATTCAACGATATTATTTAGAAAAAAAAGGATTAGGATATCTTCATTGTCAGTGTATGCTTTAGTAGCTAGTCATATGATGATTTTATTTGCATATATTATATTACATTTTCTTTATAAAGGCATTCCTCTTATTGTATTTAATGTTATATCTATGTAATATAAGTAAATATAATAATTATCTCCAGAAGAATTTATATTATACTAAAAATGTCCTTAGTCAAGAATAATTATAAACTAAGATAATAATAATGTATTGAGACTAGTATGTATGTTGACTGATGACCATGATCATAGATATATGATATCAACTTAACTCATAGGTACATGTTAAAGAATAAATATACAAGATTGACCCACCATGAGAATGCTACATGGATCACTGTGTACATGTCATAAGCAGTTCTCATAATGATAATATTAGATATGGTCTTTTGATCTAAAGTCACTATAGTTCCCTATATGAGGAGTCTGTACTTTGACACTATCAAATGTCACTTATAATAAGGTTGGCCTAAAAGGTGGTGACTAGGTATACCACAAATCTTGTAAAAGGATGTGAGTGATCTAGATGGGATTTTATCCTTTATGTGTAGGAAGAGTAATATCCATGAACCTTTTGATTGAGTGAGACTTAAAATCCATGGTCATACTCAAATGAATTGATATGTGATATTAATTCAATTGTTTTAGTTAATTTACTTAGAATCAAGAAACACATAGATTAAATTATGAAAAAGGTGACACGTTTTATACCTTAAGTTCAATTTGCATATGCAAGACAAAAGAGACTAAACTACATAGAACATTAATCATGGAAAGGTTACATTAAATGACTAACATTTTAATTACTTAGGTAGTAGTGATGTATAGTTAAATATTGCTCACTGTCTATGATACTAAAATAAGATTTCATAATTACTACTAGTGTAATAAGAATTTATAAGGTCACACACAAAAAGTATGTCAAATATTAAGGTCATAGTATAATTAAGAATTTTTAGTCAAATTAAAACTCTTAATTAGGATAGGTCTAATATGATTAGGTTTCATTAAATAATGGCACAATATGATTGAGCTATACTTAAGGGACACTAAATATGGGCTTGTTATTAACTAAAATTATGTTTGGGCCTAGTCAATTATCAAAGCCCACTGATCTCCTTTTTTAAGGTAGTTCTAGTTAGAGATTAAAATAGGAAACCTTATGGTCATCATTAATAAGATAAAGAGAGTTCCATAACGTTCTTAAGAGATTGATCTATAATCTAAAAATCTCATAGCTAGCATTATGTCAAGAAAGAGAAAGAGAGTTATATCATCTAATCAAATCGGAGTATTTGATTGCTTGTATGGATACTATAAAGATGTTGTCCATTTGAATAATAGTTGAGGTTCATGATAATCTTATTGATGTATTTGTGATGAAATCTGATTGTGATATATTGTTGTTTGAAATTAACCATTTGTACATTCATGATCAAATCATTTAAACATTTATGATAATGAAAAATTTTTTTAATAGATTTTTGTTTGAGATCAACCATTTGTATGGTCATGATCAGAACATTCGAATGTTCATGATTGAAACTAAAGTACACTAGTTTATACTTATTTTGCTTTAATTCTTAGTTGATTTCGAAATAATTTTTAAATTTTTCATTATACTATTTGATTTGAAATTCAACATTGATATTAGAGCAACTTGTGAAACCATAAACTAGATTATGTGTGTTATTTATTTCAGTGATGTATATATGAGAAACAAGTGAATCATTAAATGAATTTGGCATCACATTAAATTGAAACTTTAATTCTGTATGTATTTCATGATATCAGGTTTAAAATGTATTATATGTAGATATAATTTTTATTAATTTTTGTAAAATAAGATAGAAGCTTTCATTTCTGAAAACCTTTACTAAGAAATCGATTTTGATTTCATGTTATGCATAATTGTGTTTTATGTGAAATTTGTTTCACTTTAAATCTTTTCATGAAATCTATCACGACCTAATTTTGATCATGATTGGTGTGGATCTCAATACCAATTTCCACAAGCCTCAACACTTTTTACTCTTTTTATCTAACGGGAGTTTTCAAATTTTTAGTGGATTTTAAAATTTTATTTTAAAATTTCTACGAAAAAAATAAACAATCTCTCCTATTTTTGAATACTTCTTGAGGGCAACATGCCTTTCAATTCAAAACTTATGTATTTCCATATACAACAATAACAAATGTACACACAATATAATATAGTTTCACACTTATAGCCATACATTCAATTCAACACATCATATAATTCTACAATCTCTATGACAAATACTAATTCAGATCTTAAATGAAACTTAACTGTCAAATCCTTTATCAGGCGGTCTTTAATTTTCCATGCTCGAGACATAGCTCAAATAGCTATCTTAACCTAAAAGTAGTGAAAATAATCAAAATGAGTTACAAAAACTCAGTAAGTATATATTAGCCATTATCTTGTAGGAGATCATTTTATATATGAAATAATTGTAAGTTTATCATGTAATAAATTAGAACTATTAACAAACCTATTTCTTGACATTTTGAAACCTATGAAACCCAATCTGAAAATGAGAGTTCTCCTACATATGACTCAAACTCTAATCTCATATCACAGATCATGGAAATCACAACTATGTAATAACACAATATTGTTATTATGTAACACTACCCATTCTGGGTAGACAATACAATCACATATAGCCATTAAGGCCTAAATACAAACAAATCATCATAAACACATTATGTTTTTGCAACTATGTCGAACAGGGATGTCCAATCATAACCAAAGTTCTAAAATCATGTTAAATCACACAATCAATTATAATAAATATGTATATGGCCACTTTTGAAATCAAATCTACATAAAAATATTAAAATTTCAACCCTTAAAAGCTCATTTGATGTTGCTTATCCTTTCTAGGCTTTGCTCCCTTTATTTTCAAACCTTATTATTGAAATATTAGAAATTCCTATATATGACCTCTTTTCCAATCTAAGGTATAAAACAATTAAGATATTAGGTTTTTATAATATAAATATGCTTTAAATAGATAAGTATCATCATATACTTAAAATACCCATAAAGGTTTTCCTTCTAAATCACAAATTATTCTTTTGAAATAATGAATCTAATACTCCAAACATATTATAACTATCTTATTTTAATATCTCATAACATAAAAGTCATATTATTACTTTTTTTAAGTTATCATCATTTATCTCAAATGTGCATTAAATGGGTTTCTTTGAATCGTGTATAAATCCATCATTCCATCTTAAGGAAATGTCACAAATTTATTGAAAATTAACATATTTTAAGAAGAAAATCAAAATTACCTATATTTTCCCTATACTTATGCATGTAGGGACTATCGAATATAGTAAGTAGGTATGTGGATATATAGGTGAATCTTGAATATGTAATATGTAAATTTCAGAAACTAAAAAAAAAAAAAACACACACACACACACACAAGTTGGTCAAAGATACTAAACAAACCCTTTTAAAATAGCCCCCATTGGAGCTTTGCTGTGGTAATGACACACTAAAGCTTTGATAATGAGAAAAGCTAAGGGTCCTTACCACTAGTTTCTACTCCCATTGTAAGTCATTACCTTTCCATATTAGTGAACCATAATCACCAAATGACAACTAACAAGTATAGATCAGAGTGGTGGCAATAGAGGAATAACACAAACATCTATCATACCACAAACAAAGGGAATAATAACTCCTTGCCAACCACTTGCAAGTGCCAAAAATGAATGACAAGCACTAGAAACTTGTTGAAGCTCCTCGAAAACCCCTTTGCAAGAAAGCCACCAATTTGAGTTATCACATGTTGTTGCTTTTTGCATGTCTTGTGCTTGCCATTATATGAAGGGAGGAGGTGATAGTGGGAGGGTTGGTGCCTAGTAGTGGAGAATTAAAGAAATAGAATGAAGGTTAGAGAAGGAAGAGGTGTAGCTAAAGGAAAAGAGGATAGGGGAAACTTGTAGAACCATTTAGAAAAGAGAGAGAGCACCCAAAATAGAAAGAGAGATGGTCCATATAAATAATAAAAAAAGGGAGAAGGTAGCTAAAGTCGGTATGAGAGGAGAGAGAGTGTGTGCACTAGGGGTAGGAGAAAAAGGAAAGTGGGAAATAATATTTGGAGTCATAGGTTTTGATATGGTGTTTCCTAGTGCACCATAAGCTTATTTCAACATAGATTCTCAGCTTTTTAAATCTATCTAACTCAATCTCTACAATTAATTCATTTAAGACTCATTTTTCTATAAAACAAATTATATTTAAAATCTCAATTTAATTATTTTCAAACTTCTTTCATTATATATTTGTAATAATTTAACGAATTTGAAAATCCCAAAATAATTATTTTACACTTTCAAAATTCTCACAAATAATTTATTGAATATAAACAATTTACCTCATAATTCCTTACATTCATTGATATTAAATATTATTTCTTAAATTGTAAAAACTTTCACAATTTTCAAAAATAATTTCGTAAATATAAATAAATTGTTTCCTAAATTCTTGTTTCCATAATTAGTAAAATTATTTTCAATTTATAGGAAATTCCTTATAATAATCTTTTTAACTAATCTTAAATTAATAATGATCATATGTAAAAATAAATACAACAACAACAATGATAACAAAGTTTTATCTCATTAAGTGAGGCCAACAATGGTCATATGTAAAAATAAATAAGTTTTAAATATTTTTATAGGTATTACTTTCAATATTCCAAAAATTTTTAATATGAGAAATAAATTTAAAACCAATATTAATCAAATAAATAAATAATTATTCAAAAGTTTCAAAATTTATATGATTTTAAATTTAAACTTGGAGTATTACAAAATCAAGCCAAATTGGATTTTGCTATAGAAAAGTCATGGAATATGATGCAAAGTCTCAAATTATGGAATCAAGCATTATTAGATTTTGTTTTTAGATTCATTTTCAATGTGATTGAATGTGGTATGAGGGCTGTCAATGTGATTGACTTGAAAAATGAATTCAATTTTAAGTTATTAAAATAATATTTTTTAAAAGATAATATATTTATATATAGGTATTTAAATTTTTGAATTAGAATTAATAAGGAGATACCAAGAGTTAGTGTATTTTTAAAAGATAAAATATATTTTTTAGGACAATTTTTTATAGGCCATAATTTGAATTCAAAATTTAAGTCTGTTTAAAAATCAAAGAGATTAATAAAGATTTTAAGTTTTTAAAATTTAAAATACTCTATATTATCTCTTTTGATGTTTGCATGCCTTTAAGTGCGACATGATATATGATGGATAGTATGGCCTTTTTAGTCTAATGTGATTAAAATTTATTTTTTAGTTCTATTTTTAAAATATGACATACGTGTTATGCCTTTCTCTATTATTTCTAATTTATACATTTTTTCCTGACCTAACTGCTATCGAATGTACTTAAGGTTTTCTCTATTGAATGTAATGTTAATCATACATAACATCCTTAAAAAGTTAGGACCATAAGGAGGCCATATGAGGATCACCAAGGAAGCACTTGGAAAAGTAGTTGCACCTTAGATTGTTTAGTTAATCTCTTTATATGCTTGAGAGGATCTAGATAGTTAAGAGGTCATACTATCTCATATATCTATTTTACTTTATTTAATATATGAGATATGTTAGATTGTATGCGTAAATAAAAAAGGCTAATAATCATGAAATCTAAAATAATTAAATTAATTAAATCCCTCAATGTAAATATTAAGTCAATAATAATCTATGATGCCTTCCAATGATTAGCACTTAACAAGGCCTCAATCAATATCAGGGAAGTTTGCAAAAGTAGCTTATAAATCTTAGTGAGATGTGATAGGATAATTATGATATTCGATTACTAATGTTAGGTGTGATTTAACTAGGTCATGTTAATAGGATAAAGGACTTAGAAGTATACAATTAAGCTTTAATTCATATGATGGACTAGAACAAGTATTATTCATCTATCCAAGAGTTGTATATGATGCAATTGACAAGTGTTGCCTATCCAAATAGTCAAATCTTAGGTGATTAACTAAATCTAACTTAATACTAAGTGAAATATAGATCTTAGTCCCCTAAAAAGTCTCAATCATGTGATTTTCTAAATTAATAGCGAGAACTATTAGTTTGAATAAAATAATGGGAGAAACATTTAATTAAAGATCTCATTAAATGATTAAAAACTAATACTTATTTTGCATATTTCTATCATAAACATAAATGGTAAACATATCAAATAACCTACCTTATGATTAGTTCTTAAGAAAGACAAAATGACTAGGATAATCTTCCTAGATTGGTACAGGAATTTAAGGATAGTCCTTAAACAAAAGTGAAAGTTGTTTATCCTTGAGGAACCCATTCCTTAGCCACTTGAAGTTAGTACACTTCGTGCTAGAGAGATGCTTATAGGAAGCATCATGATTATTTGTTAAATGTCAGTTATCTTGTGTTGGCTACCATGCACTTTGAATTTCTATTTCAAATATTTTTATTATAGAAGTTAATAAATTCTAGTTTATAACATAAATATTAAATGGTTCAAATCCAATGATCTGAACCTAACCAATTTCTAGCACTATCACTTAGACCATATAAACAAGAAGCATATATCCAAGTTCTATAAAGATCGACTCTTGTAGTTATTTGATTTTGAATTATACGAGGTATGTGAATCTTAATTATTAGGCAAAATGACCAAAGCCTTATTCATTGGATAGAGTGAAAAGGCTAATAATCTATTAAACTTTATACATACAGATGTGCATGGGCCTATTAATTCACCTATTAGAGGCAATTTTTAGTATATCATCACATTTATTGATGACTTTAATAAATATGGATACATGTATCTTATGAAATACAAATTAGAATCTTTTGAAAAGTTCAAGGAATTCAAGAATGAAGTAAAAAACTAACTTCATAAAAGTATCAAAACACTTTGATTAGATTAGGGTAGAGAATACTTAAGCCAAGAATTTAATGACTATTTGAAAAAGTGTGATATAATATCACAACTCACTCCACCTGGAACACCATAATGGAATGGTGTTTTAAAGAGGATGAATTATATGCTATTATACATAGTGTAGTCTATGATGAGTCATGTAGATTTTCCAATTAGGAATACTTTTTAGAGACAATTGTGACAATTTCTTTTACAATTAAATGTGTTCTTTCTCAAAAAGGTTTAGAAGACTCTATATGAAATATAGATTAGGAAACATTCTAGGGTGTTTTTTTTATGAAGATTTAGGGTTGCAAGGCCTACATAAAATGTCAAGCCTTTAACAAACTTGGACCTAAATTGGATAAATGTAATTTTGTAGGAAAATGTTTGTTGCTCTATCTGGTGTTTCCTAGAAAAAGAGTTTCTTTCTAAGAAGATTAGAAGGGCAAAAATAAAACTCAAAGAAATTTAAGACTCATAAAATAACATTGAACTTGTAAGAAAACTTAAATGGAGACCATAAGTTAAGAATAGTAACCCATTCAAGTAACACAAGGCTAACATTGATCTAGTAGGACATATCCTGAGCCTAAAAGATATGGATTTCTTATTATTCAATATGGTGATGTATTGCTTATGGATCAAGATAAGTCCATAACTTACCAAGAAGCTATTAATTGGCCAAATTTTAAAAAGTGGCTTGAAGCCATAAGATCTAAGATGGAATCCATGTATAATAACCAAGTATAGACTTTAATTGATCCACTTGACATGCTAAAACCCATTGGGTGTAAGTGGGTTTTCAAGAAGAAAACCAATATGGATAGTAATGTAAAACCTTTAAGGGGTGATTAGTCACTAAAGGTTTTAGGAAAATTCATGATATAGAGTATGATGACACCTATTTCCTAATTGCCATATTAAAATCCATCCATATCTTACTTACTATAATAACTTTTTAATGATTACAAAATCTAGTAGAAAGATATCAAAATCATTTTTCCCAATTGAAAACTTTTTAAGGATGGGAACATGACATAACCTAAAGGTTTTGTTACTCTTAAAAAAGCTAGAAATGTGTGTAAGCTACTAAAATCTATTTATAGATTGAAGTTAGTTTCTCAGAGTTGAAATCTTTGTTTTGATGATACAATTAAAAATTTTCATAAAAAATGAAGATAAAGTTTCTATTTACCAAAAAGTTAGTAGGAGCATAATTATTTTCCTTATATTGTATGTGAATGACATGTTACTCTTTAGAAATGATATCCCTACACTACAAGCTATAAAGATATGGTTAGGGAATTATTTCTTAATGAAATACTTGAGTGAAACTACTTATATATTAGGTATTAAGATTTATAAAGATAGATGAAGAAAATTGCTTAGCCTAGGTTAGAATATATATATATATATATATATCGATAAAGTGCTGCAATAATTTAGTATACAAGAGTCCAAAAGGGGATTCTTACCTATGTTACATGGTATATCTTCATCCAAAACTACATGTCCTATAACACAAGATGAGAAAGACCATATGAATAAAATTCCATATACATTAGCAATTGGATCTATCATGTATGCCATGCTATGTAATCATTCCAATGTCTTATATGCCTTAAGCATGATGAGTAAGTACTAGTTAAGTCTAGGAAAGAATCACTTGACTGTTATTAAGAATACTTTTTAATACTTGAGAAAAACTAAGGATTCATTATTCATATATGGAGAAAAATAGGAATTAATTGTAAAAAGTTACATTAATACCAATTTCCAATCTGATAAGGACAATTCTAGATTGCAATCAAGTTATATGTTTTGCCCAAATAGTAATGCTATAAGCTAGAAAAGTTCAAGGCTTGAAACAATGGTTGATTCTGCCATAAAGGTTGAATATATTGCAACCTTTGATGTATCAAAAAATGACTATTTGGATTAAGAAGTTTATCACTAAACTTGGCATAGCTCCTAGCATTTCAAACTAGTGGACTTATATTTCAATAGCAATGGGGTCATTCAATAGGACAAGAAACTTAGATCTCACTAGTGATCCAAAGTATATACTTTGGCACTTCCATCTTATCCATGAAATAGTTAATGTATAAGATATAAAGATATGTAGAGTATTAACATGTAATAATATTACTAACCCATTGATAAAGCTTTAAAAGGAATAGAAGCATAATGGTCACACTATGTTACTTGGTATTAAATATATAATAGAAGCACAATGATCACACTAAGTTACTTGGTATTAGATATATAAGTGATTGGCTCTAATGCAAATGGAAGATTGTTAATGTATGCTCTAGTAGCTAATTATAAAATGATTGTCTTTGCACACATTATGTTACATTTTTTTATAAAGGCATTCTAATTATTGTGTTTAGTGTTATAGCTATGTAACATAAGTAAATATAATAATTGTCCTTAGAATAATTTATATTATACCAAAAATGTCCCCAATTAAGTATTATTGTAAACTGGGATGATAATAATGCATCAAGACTAGTATTTATTTTAATTGATGACCATGATCATAGATATAGGATATTGAGTTAACTCATGAGTACATGTTAAAGAATAAATATACTAGATTAACTTATCATGAGAATGTTACATAAATAATTGTGTAAATATCAAAAGTAGTTCTCATATTGATAATGATGGATATGGTCTTTTGACCTAAAGTCATTATAGTTCCTTACATGAGGAGTTATATACTTTGACACCATCAAATGTCACTAGTAATAGGGTTAGCCTAAAAGGTAATGATTGGGTATACCACAAATCATATGGAGGGATATGAGTAATCAAGATGGGATTTTATCCCCCTTGTATAGAAAAAGTGATATCCGTAAGCCCTTTAATTAAGTAAGACTTGAAATGCATGGCTATGCTTAAATGAATTGATATATGATAATGATTTATTTATTTTAGTTAGTTTACTTAGAATCAAGAAACATATAGATTAAATTATGAAAAAGATGACACATTCCATACCTTAAGTTCAATTTAGATATCTAGGACCAAACGGATTAAACTACATGAAACATTAGTCATATAAAGGTTATGTCAAATCACTAACATTCTCATTACTTAAGTGATAATGATGTATTGTTAGATACTGCTCATTATTTGTGATACTATGATAGGATTTTAGGATTACTACTAATGTAATGTGAATCTATAAGGTCACACACAAAGAGTATGTTAAATATTAAAGTCGTAGTGTTATTAGGAATTTTTACTTGAACTATGGATCCTAATTAGGATAAGCCTAATATGATTGGGCTTCACTAAGTAATAGTATAATATGATTGAGTTATGCTTAGAGGACACTAAATATAGGCTTTTTATTAACCAAAGCCATGTTGGGGCTTGGTTAATAATCAAAGCACCCTTATCTCTTTTCTTAATGTAGTTCTAGTTAGAGATCAAAATAGGATTAGAAAACTGCATGCTCATCATCTATAAGATAGAGAAAGTACCATAAGGTTCTTAAGAGATTGATCCATAACCAAAAAAATCCCATAATTGGCACTGTGTTAAAAGAGAAAGAGTAATCCTATCCTATTAAATCAGAGTATTTGATCGCTCATATGGATACCATAGAAATGTTGCCATTTTGGATGATGTTTGTGATTCATGATAGTCTTACTTGTGACAAGATCTAATCATGATAAACTATCATTTGAGATTAACTGTTCATATGTTCTTGATTGAATCATTTAGACCTTAGTGATTAAAATTGGGATAAAATATTAACATTGATTTATACTTCTTTTGCTTAGATCCTTGTGGGTTTTGGAGTAATTTTTAAAATTTTCTTGTGCTATTTGATTAAAAACACAACATTCATGGCCATTGTAAAAAGTTTTACAAAAACCTTTTTATGAAAGCTACTTGCTCATTAAGTTTAAAGTCATATGTGATTATTGTAAAATTAAAAGACATTTGGTATCCTCTTGTTTTAATGGAAAAGATCAATCATAAGGATAAATTATCCATGGTTACCAAAAGAGCAACCACGGTTACTAAAAGAATGAATTTTGGAAAAGAAATAAGCAACTAACCCCTAAGAATCCAAAGAGATTTAAGTACCTAAGAAAATCTAATTATATGTTTTAGGTGTGTCTTATCTCCACAATTAGGAAGGATGGTTAGTTTCTAGATAATGGTTGTTCAAGACACATTAATAGAGATAAAAGAAAGTTCACTTCCTCAAGCTTGTCAATGGTAAGAATGTGGCACCTAAAGACAACATATAATCCAAGATCACTAACATTGGTGAAATAGGCATGTGTTTTATTTCCATTGATAATGTTAGTTTGGTTATGGTTTCAAAAATAATATTCTAAGCATTGGTTAACTTTATGATAAAAGGTTATAAAATTATTTTTGAATATTCTCCTTATCTTATTTAAGATAAAAATGAAAATAAAATTTGTCTTATTGGAAAATGAATGGATAATGCTTATGTTTCAAACATGCAAGACATCTCTTCAAACTCCTTAAAGTATCTTGCATCCATAAATAATGAAAGGTAGTTATGGCATAGAAGACTTGGCTATCTCAATATGCATCTCACTTCAAATATTTCCAAAAATACCTTGTGATTAGTCTTCGTAAAATTAATTTAGAAAAAGATCACAAATATTATGCATGTCAACAAAGCAAATAAGTAAAATCATCTTTCTAACCCATAAATGTTGGATTAACTTCTAGACCTTTAAAACTCCTACATATGGACTTATTTAGTCCAACAAAAAATTCAAAGCTTAGGAGGAAAAAGGTATAGTTTGGTCATTGCTAATGATTATTCTAGATATACATAGGTTTACTTTTTTGAACATAAAGATTATAAATTTGAGATATTTGAGAAATTTTGGAAGAAAGTTTAAAATGAAATAAGAATTTGTATATAAAATATTAAAATGGACCATAGTGGAGAATTTGAAAATCAAAAGTTTAAAAACTTTTGTGAAAATAATGGTATTGGTCATAGTTTCTCTTGTCCTAGAACTTCTCAACAAAATAGAGTTATGAAAAGAGAGAATAGAACTTGAAAAAATATGGCTAGATTTGTGAAAATGATTTGCCAAAACACTTTTAGGCCTAAGCCATAAAGACTTCTTGTCATATTTCAAATAAGTACTTCATAAGACCCATTTTAAAGAAAACTCCATATGAGTTATGGATAGGTAGAAAATCTAACATTGGTTACTTCCATGCCTTTTAATGTAAATTCTTTATTTTAAATAATGGAAAGAATAACCTTGCAAATTTTGACTCAAGGAGTGAAGAAGAAATTTTTGTTAGATACTCTAAAATAAGTAAAGCTTATAGAGTAAACAATAAAAAAACCTTCATTATAAAGGAATCAATGCATGTTGTATTTAATGAAACAAATAAATCTTCTATGAGAAAGTAACTATATGTTGATGAAAAAATAGTCTTAAATGAGTAAGGAATGAACAAGCAAGTAGAACGAAACAATAATACACAAGCTAAAGTTTAAGTTCTAGAAGAACAAGGAGGTTCCTTTTTCAAACAAAATGAAGAAAATGAGCGATCTCTCCTAAGATAAGCTAAAATGAATCATAAATCACTTGATAGGAGTAGCAAGAAACAACTTAGAGAATGGAAGAATCATCATAACAATCCAAATTATCTTATCATTGGTGATCCATCTTAAGGCATTAAAACTAGATCCTTTTTTAAGGATAAAATTAATCTAGCTTTTTTTTATCATAAATGGAGCCAAAAAATGTGCAAGATGCGTTTAATGGTGAAAGTTAGGTCAAAGTTATGAAAAAGGAATTAAATCAATTTGAAAAGGTTAAAACCAAATAGGTATTTTGTAATGAATTGGATGAATTTGGTAAAGTGGTAAAAAATAAAACAAGGTTAGTAACATAATGTGATGACTAGTATTAACTATGGTGAAACTTATACTTTTGTTGCTAAACTAGAATGTATTAGAATACTACTTTCATTTGCATGCTTTAAGAATTTAAAATGTTATCAAATGGATGTGCAAAGTGTTTTTCTAAGTGATTTTCTAAATAAAGAAGTTTACATTAAACAAGATCCTAGTTTCAAAGATATAGAAAAGCCAAATTATATTTTCAAACTCATAAAGGCCTTGTATGGTTTAAAGTAAACTCCAAGAGTTTAATATAAAAGGCTAAGCAATTTTCTTGTTCAAATTAGTTTATTAAAGAAAAGGTTCATCTAACCTTCTTTTTAGTTAAAACCATTGAGCATGATATTCTTATTGTTCAAATAAATAAGGATGATATTATTTTTGGATCTACTAATGAATATCTATACAAGGAATTTTCTATTGTTATGAAAGGAGAATTTGAAATGAGAATAATGGGAGAGCTTATATTCTTTCTTAGAATTCAAATCAAACAATTGATAGAAGCAGTATTCATAAATTAAGGAACATACATAATTGAGCTCTTAGAGAAGTTTAGGATGCAAAATGCTAAAGTAATTGGAACTCTTATGAATTTGTCCTTAAAATTGGACAAAGATGAAAATGGTAAACTAATTGATGAAAAGCAATATCAAAGTAAGATTTGCTCACTACTTTATTTAATCGTAAGTAGATCAGATATCATGTTTAATGCATGACTATATGCTAGATATCAATCAAATCCTGAAGAATCTCATTAATGTGTTATGAAAAGAATTTTTAAATACTTGCTAGGGATAAAGAGCTATAGCCTTTAGTATCCTACAAATAATTTTGTTGACCTAGTAAGCTATTCAAATATTAACTTTGGAAAATGCAAGTTAGAAAGAAAAAGCATAAGTAGAGCATGTTAATTATTAAGGCAAAGATTTCTTTCATGGCATAGCAAAAGGCAAACTTTAATTGCTTTTTTAATAACTAAAGTTGAATACATGGTAGTTAGAAGTTGTTGTACTCAAATGTAAAGGATTAAAAGGTAGCTCGAATGTTATAGTTTGAAATTTATTCCTATTCTTATATTTTGTGATAATGTAAGTGCTATTCATTTTACAAAAAAAAAATCCTAGTTAGCACTCTAGAATAAAGCACATTAAGATTAAACATCACTTTATTAGAGATTGATGTGCATTATTTCACATTAAAATTAATAACTAGATTTGCACAAAATTGTAGCAAGGGAAAGTCCAAGTCAAACCTAAGGAAATAAAGCTAATTAACAAAATAGAATATAAAGAAAGGGGCTTTTCAAAAGCAATTTTAAATGAGCAATTTAAAAAAGAATTAGAAATAAAATAATAGGTGATAGAAATTAGGTTCAAAGGCTTTCATATTCCAATTCTTAGATTCTTCATCAACACTTAATAATTCAGTTTACAATTTCAACACTTAGCCAATGAATACCTCGAAACTGGTAACAATTATACAAATCCTTAATGCATATTAACTAGAACAAGTAACCAATTAATCCTTTATTACTAAATCAATTCAAAACAAGTAATTAAATCCAATTAATAATAGTTTTAAACATTTAGAAGTAGGTTAAGCTGAATTTAACAATTCTACAAGCAAAATTTGTTCTCTAATTTTCATAAAAATCATAAAATTAATAAGCAAAATTCAAATATCTATTTAATACTAATTTATAATCAATAATCCTAATTCTACAAGAGAGAATAAAAAATAACAAATCATATAGCATTAAATTATTGAGAATAATCAACTAATAGGTCCTATTAGTTAATCATCAAAGCAGTCATAATTAATGAAGAATAGAAAATCAAAAGATGAACAAATTATAAACAAATTGAAGAGATAAACCTTAAATTAAATTGAATTGGGAGTGCTTAAACCCTTGAAACTTGAAGAAAAATCATCCACTCATGGTGGAATATAAAGAAAATTATAGAGAAAAAAATTGCTTTTTAGAATGAGATATTTTGCCTTTGGAGGCACAAAATCCTTAAATTTGAGTCCTCAGCCTAGAAAACCTAGTGGACCAAGTAAATATGCCTTCTAGGGTTACAAAAAATTAGGCCTTGCTAATTTTAGAAGCTATAACCTAATTTAAAATTTAATTTATTAACAATGTTTTACTATAATAATTTTTATCATTCAAATTTAAATCTATGTTTGACCATCAAAATAATGTAATTTCATTAAACCCAAAATATGAAAGTTGTTAGGATAGATTCTAGGCAACTTAGGTGCTAGTCTCACCTTAATTGAACCTTTAGAGCTCTAGATATGATCTAAAAATTGAGATTAGTTTAGCTTAAATAGAAACAAAGCATCAATTTCATAATCATTTTCTACCTTCCAAACATTTAAATTAGGCTTCGACTAAAATAAGAAAGTTTTAGAGGTTCCTCTAAAGTTTCCAACAATAAAAACATCACTTAATTTTGACATCCATGACTTAAGTTATAGCTAGAAATATAAAATAGTATAAAAATTTAGCATTAATCAATTTCAAAATATTGGAAAACCATCACCTAAACATATAACAAGGCCAATTCCATAAAATTAAGCATAAGAAACACATTAAAAGATATAAAATAGGAGGAAATAATATAGATATAATCTAATACATCAAAGATCATGTGTAAAGAAGAGATATTACACTTAAGTTTATAAGCATAGAAAATCAATTAGTAGGTATTTTCATGAAACCTCTTCATGAGGATAGATTTTCCTTTATTAAGAAGGAACTTGGTATGGCACATATTGATTGACTTTATTTATATAATGTTTCTAAAAATATGCATTTATATGCTTATGTGACATTACATGCATCATTCATAGAAGTTACATTAGAAATCTAAGGATAGAAGATTAAAATTATGAAATAGCAAGCTCCTTGCTTCTTTTAAATATGAGAAAAGTGGAGGAAAATTTTGTTAACATTTAACTAAAGATGGACTATTTGAATTCCAATGTCTCCTAATGCTATAGGAAAATATCTCATTTCAAAAATCATTTTATGTGTACTCTTTTGTCTCCTATCTTTGCAACTCATTACTAATGATCTTTAGTGCCATTAATTTAGTAATTAACCAAATTAATCTCTTAAACAATCATGCAAAAATTTTGAAAGTCCATAGGTATTGATTATGCCTCTTCATATATTCATCTTAACTAAATCATGTAATGGTTCCATTGAATCTATTCATTAACTCTTCTCTCATAGATGGATTATATTCTTTAAGATTCTAAACCATTAATCTGCACTCTTTCCAATAATCTTTTCCTTTTTAGATATTATCCTTCAACCTAACCATTGCAACCCTTTAATCTTTATAATAATGTCTTTTGCTTAATTTTTAAAGACACCGAACCTCAAGTAAAAATAAATTTTCTCAAAACCTTAGTCCTATTGTTATTGATCTTTGTTTTCCTTTAAGAAAAGTCATTTCACTTTTATAAGTCATTTTACTACCTTTTCAAATTATAAGCATTCTTTCCTTACTAGTTTTAAATGGTATAAATCCCTTGAAAAAGATTTCAAAAATGTCATGCCATTTAGGTAATTTGAAATGGACCTATTTATATGACCATGCATCTCTTCTAGATATACAATTATTCAATCACTTAAAGAAGAAAGGATATCATACTTTTCAATAGCTTGAAAAGATAAATTAGGGCAGTTTTCTAAGAATGCAAGAACTAATCTACAAAGAGCACATTAGATTATTCTTTAAAATTTAGAAAAGCAAAAAAGAGATGATACCTTGAAAATTTATAAAAATGAATCTAAACAAATAGTTAATATAAATTGTTGAATTACTTTTTAAAATTCCCAGTGACAGTATACTGATCCAAATTGATGGCTTTTCTAGAAATTATGAAAAATATAATGAAAAAAGATGGCTCAAACATCTTATTAGAAAGAGCAATGCAATGAAATTCTAAGCATGATAACTCACTAAGAGTAAAAGAATTTTGCACTATTATTTTGGCAAGGTTGTATGCCTAATAAAAGGCTTTTACAGAAGAGTAAGTAAATTTAAAGTCCTTCTTCATTTAGTGATTCAACATATGATATTTATGAAATGAAATGAAAAGGTACATTTAAGGTATGAGATGATGATTATTAAAGTCCTAAATCATTTAAATGTTGATTTATCTAGAGAAATAGGGAGAGATATAAGCACTAAACATATCTTGAACTCATAATGGCTAATAATCATCTCATATAACAATGAACCTAAAGTGCTTGTTAGAATGAATAAAAATGTTATCACTATAGTAAGAAAAATACATTGGATAAATAGAAGAAAAATAGTGAAAAAGTTCATGGAAAGATTTTAAAAGGAGGAAAAAGAAGAAAAAAAAAGGGAATATGATATTGAAATGAAAATAAAGAAACTCTTAAAGAATTACTAAATGAAGAAAATGAAAAAGAATCTCATAAAGAATGAAAGAAGAGGAAGAAGTCATAGCAAGAAGAAAGGAGAAAGCAAGATGTATGAAATAAAGGAGGAAGAAGTAGAAAATGAAAGACCACCTAATGAAGAAGGAAGTCAAAAAACCAAATGATAATCCAAATAAGGCTCTAATTGACAACTTAGATGATAATGATAGAATTAGAAAACAAGAAGGAGTTATTGCAAAATTCATCAAACTAAATGGCATCTAGATTTTAAGAACTAAAGCAAGAGATATAAGAGATCATGATGTTATTAATGAAGGTCAAATTCTAACACCAACTGAGTCCTAAAGATCATGAAGCAGACTATTTTAAACTCTAAAGTCACAAATCATGGAAATCTTAACTATTTATTATTACACAACATCATTATCATATCACATACCACCCATTCCAAGTAGACATCATAATCATAAATAACAATTAAAGCTTAAACATAAATAAATCATATTAATCATATGAATAGTAATATCCAATCACAAACAATTTCTAATATTAGATCATATCACACATTTAATTATAGCAAACATACATGTAGTTACTTTTTGGTTTTAGGGTCAATTCTATACTTTTCTCAATTATTCGCCATAAATTTCCCATCTAACTCTCAAATCAATCTTATATACTTCATAATTGTTCATTAGGAATTCCATCTAGCTTTAAAATCAATCTTGTATATTTCACAATTATTTGCCAGGAATTTCCCTTCTCGCATTGAGAGCATTGCTCTTTTACAATTCACAATTTTCATTGTCATTGTTCTAACACAATTTATAATTTTCAATGCTATTCATGGCAAAATTTGTAGATAATATATATATATATATATATATATATATATATATATATATATATATATATATATATATATATATATATATGAGAACTCAAGTCTGATATCACAATTGTTTATAAAACTTCAATGTAAAATAATTAAATTCATCATTGGACATTACCAAGCACATAGCAATATATGCATGAGTATACAACAATGTTGTTATGTTATCCTATATGGCTATAATACACAAGTATCATTGAACTCAATCACAATTGATCAACAGTTAGAAACATGACTACCATACTTTCACTATGCACTTTGATCAATTAGCATTCATTTAAATAGCTAATTGTACTTACATCACAGAATTAGGTTTACACATGAATACATATACATAAATATGAATTTTATACTATCAAAAATAAGAATACATTTCACAACATTTAAACTATATTTTATTAAGATACTAATTTATTGTGAGATATATACTCACTTAGTATGGTGTGTTCACCATAGAAGTTTAGAGTGGTTCATTTTCATCCTTCTCTTTTCTTCCTAGTTCATCATTTACAAAAATAATATTTATTTTTTCTTTCAAAGCATTATAGACCCAGGCTACAAATCATAATAAAATAGTATTTCTTATTGTCAATTTCTTACATATCCTAACATAGACTTATGCAATCAAACATCATAGTTTAAAGATTTACTTAGATATAACATAATTAATCAAAATCTAATTGTAGGGGGTAGAGGAATCTACTTAATCTTTAAGTTTCTAAGGTTTAACTAAGGCCTTATCATACAACATTTGCACTCTAACTTGTGAACTTCATATGCAAGAGGACAACATCTTTCTTCTAATAAATTTCAAGCATACAAGGTTTTCCCTGCTTAACAATAATAACTTAGCCCCTAACTAATAGTAAGACTTCAACAATCATCCTAGATACTTTTCTTATAACTAATATATAAAAATTTAATAAGAAAACTTCACCTAACCAGCTAAGAGTTTAGTTAGACTACACCACCCTATTTAATGGAGCATTTTATCCTTTAGATAATAGCTAAATGGCCTTATCTAGAATCATATTTAATATTAACAATTTAGGCATCTCAAGGTTCCATGACTACTTTAAAAGAAGTGTCATGATCTATTTTATAGTTATTGTAATCAGTGAAAAGATCCTTAATTAGCACTAGCTTCTTAATTAGATACCTTTACAAGCCTTTATAATTCTTTGATACCTTTATTAAATTATTATTATTATGAAAGAAGTAAATATCTAAACTCAAAAAACAAACTACATACATTATGAGTTTAAAAGTTATATGTATATATACATACATATATATATATATATATATATATATATATATATATATATATATATATATATATATAAGTATGTATATCTTATAAATTATTTATAAAAGTATATAATTCACAAAATATTTCAAATGACAGACTACACATAAATAAAAAAGTATCTCATAGATGTCATAGAGAAATTGGAAGATTTCTTTAGAAGTATTAATCTACTATCTCAGCTCCATGATTGATATCTATAATTAATTTAACACAATAAAAAAGTGAATATGAAATATACTTAGTGAGTGGCCATTCCTCATCTACTTAAAGGATTTTTTCTAATAGGAAGGATTATTTTCTTATTCCAATCCAACTACTAATTGGGTGTCTTATGGAAAATTCTCATTTACATATATTTGTTACTTATGTAGTTACAAAGATGGCAATGGTAGGTATAAAAGTTTCACCTTATATCTTCAGTCTAATATTATCGTTGGCCATCCCAGGATTTAAGTCACTAACATTTTCCTTCTACTATTAAATACTTTTCTTCTTTGCAAAGGATATTATATATCCCTTATCTCAATTTACAATAAGCAATAATAGAATGTTAAAACATAAACATTTTATCTATTTCCAAAAGTATAGTCAAATATCTACCATGCCATAAGTGTTTTATGTAATATAACAATGTATTACTACTATTCAATTTCCTTCTTAATAATTCTCAAAGAATTTCAAGCAAACTTGTTTATATAACATGGTTTAGAGGCCCTTTTTGGTGCTCCTAAATGAATCCAAAATTTTATAACAATTTTTTCTAACCTTACTATCATTTTATTAAACAAGATACAATATTTAAATTGCACAAAATACCTCTATGGGTACTATTCACTTAGAATCCAAAGGTGGAAATCAAAACAGGACAGCACAAAGGCACATGTAATTAAAGTCCTTTTTTTTACCAATCAAATGGAATCAAATTGTTACCAAATTTTCTCACAACATTCTTAACACATCACATGAAAGATAACTTAAGTGTTGTACAAATAATTTCATGAGTTTTCTAGTGTTTCAGAATTAAGAACTTAGATTAACAATTTTGATACTGTACTAAAGGAGTCAAAATAGAACTACCTTTTGGGCAACCAAATCAACTCAAATTTCCATCAAATTTTGATATAAGCTTGAAAAAATCCCAAGCAACATATCTTAAGAATAATTTTTCCTGATCATTTTTTAGTTCAGAAAATTTTAAACTCAAGGCTATACAGACAAGGTCCAAAATCAGGATTGCACTAGAACACTTGAAATGGAAAATATTGCTGGATAACCAAATGAGTATCAATTGCCACCAAATTTGACTGTCAGTTTCCTAACATGTGGAAGGGAAATGACACAAATTTTCATAATTTTTCTCATTCATTCAATTGCCTAAATACATAAAAAATACAAGCAAATTTTGCTAGCATTCTATTTTGGCTTAATTCCTCCTAAGCTTATAAACAATGACTTTTCACATTTCTAAATTTTTCCATAAATTCTCAAACTCACTTATGTTCATTTTAATAGTAAATGTTGCCTTAAAATACTAAGAAATGAAATTTCAAAATTTTCTAAACTCTAGTTGTACTAAGTACCCAAAACCCAATTTTAGCATTACATGGAAGGAACTACTTTCATTTTCATCAATTTCCATCTCATTTTTTTCTAAACAATTTTAATAGTTCCTTTTTATATTATTCTTAAAATAAATATTTCAATAACATACCATCACAGTATCAATTACAAAACTCCAAAATAGGATCATACTTCAGCATATTACAAATGGAAAATAAGGAAATATAAACTAAAAATATCATCACCTATTCTTTTGAAATGATCCTAAAAATAGTGAGAGTTGCCACTCACCTTAATCTTTTCACTTTTTATTTTTTGATGACTCTTTCACACAACAAAAGAATGGCTCCATGAAAATAAATCAAATTTTAGAGATTTAATAAGGGAGGGAAATCATGAAATCTTGAAGAACTTGAAAGAAAATTTCAAGCTGCCTTACAAGTTTTGAAGAGAAAAATTGAAAACCCTTTTTGCACCCTTGAACAAGCTTAAACTCCTCACCTATTTTCCTCCTCATGTCATAGTCTGGGCTGGCTTGGAGAGCAAAATTTTTCTATTTCAAAAAGACCCACATATATTTATATAAACCTTTTACCCTAATTTTCAAAAAATCTACAATTTAATTATTATTTCTTATTCATTTTGGAGAAAAGTTTTTGCCCATGTGGCTAAGCTCTTTAGGCATCTAAGTGGCCTAATTCAACTAAAAAATAATTACTCGTTGGCCAATAATATTATTTTGCATTAAAAGATAAATAGGGTTTATTACAAAATGGTCCCAAATTTTACCTTTTTTTCACTTATATCCTTGGCTTTTTTAAAAGCTTAGGCCCACATTTTTGGGCTTAAAAAAATCATATTTATGCCTCTAAAAATTGGGTTAAACCAACCAAATACCAATAAAAATTAACTACTTCAAAAGATAAAAAGGGTTTATTATAATTTAAACCTAAATTTTTTATTTTCCTACATTTTTACTCTTAAACTTTCAAATATTTTTAGGCCTTTATTTTTTGGACTTTTATATTATTTTTGGGATAATTTACATCAACCCAAGGTTTTTTGAATTAATTTGCTAAGTTTTCGATTCAAATTCTTACTTTTTAGTTTACTAGGTTTTGAAATTTTGACAAATTCTTAAGTGAATTGTCTAAAACCTATTGTTGGTTCTTTAATTTGATTTTTATCTATTATCATGCCTTTTAAAATTTCCATAATTTTTTTAGCTGTGCTCACTCCTAAATTACCCCTACAATTCCTTCAAAATTTGCTCCTTTTTTATTGAATTTTTTGAATTAGAGTTTTCTAAAGAAATTTTGCTTGATGCTTCTTGTCCAATTTTAGGATATCACAAGAAATCATAAATATTCCTTGTACCCTCCCACCAAAAGCAAACTAGATCATTCAGATTTAATAAAGAAATTCATTGATCTCATTAAAATTTCTCCAAATCAACTTACTCTCTTTCAATAAAGTAAATATAATAATTTGAGCCTAAAGAAGGGTTTTCAAGTACCTTAATCCAACTTTGGTAGGTTTGGATTTGCTTCTTACACAAAGAAATTCTTTTTACACTAGAAATAGGTTTGATTCAACCTTTGAGCAATGAGAGAAACTAGGAGGAGGACGTCTATTTTTTATATGGATACTCAAGGTTCAACATGCGTTCCAGTAGCTAGCAAAGGAAGGAGCCTTACCTAATAGAAGTAACACCTAACAACATTGGATTATGGACTAAAAAGGAAGAGATCATCGAGAGAGGAGGACCTATACTCCATCACCGTGAGTTACAACTCTAGGCCATACAGTTTGATACCAAGCAAGGATGCTACCTACAATAAGGATCACCAGAGCCAGTAACTAAACTATCAGGTTGATAATGACTGGGTAGCTTATCGCACATCTCAAAAGGATCAAGCTGCAAGCTAACGGCCTCCACACACTGCTGAAAACAACGATTAACTAAAGGAGGTCAATGTAAAGATGTAAGTTGAACAACAGTGGTTGAAGGAATGGCTAGCTAGAGAGAAAGAAAATTGTAGCACTAAGAGAGAAAAGAACTGGCCAGATATTTCTAAAGGAAGTTATGGCTGACATAGATAAAATAGCTAGGAAAAATAAAATAAAATAAGGGAGAGAGAGAAATGGAAATGTAGAAATGAGCTATAAGTCTTGATACGATGCTTCTCGGCATAAAAAAGCCTAAGTCCTCATTTAATTTTAGCCCACCAAATGATTTCATAAGATTCCTAGCCATTCATTTTAAATTAAACATAATCTAGCCATTGATTTATTAAAAGAAAACTTATTTTCATAAAGCTAATTTTATTTAAAGTTTCAATTTAATTATTTTCAATCTTCCCTTAATATATATAGATATTTTGAAAGTCCTAAAATAATTATTCAAAATTTTCACAACTCCTAAAAATAATTTACAAGTACAAGCAACTTATTTCATAAATCTTTACACTCATGATTACTAAAATATTTTCAACTTGTAGGAAATTCCTTATAAAAATTATTTTAAACTAATATTAAATTAACAATGACCATACATAAAAATAAATAAAATTTTAGTATTAGCATAATTATTATTTTCAATATTCTAGAACCTTTAATATGGAAAATAAATTTAAAATCAAATATTAATCAAATAAATGAATAATTATCCACAAACACTGAAATTTATAAAACTTTAAATTTTAACTTGGGATATTTCATGTATTCAAGAATGGTATTTGATTACCTCTAGTAAATGTGCATCAAACTTAACTTTTAACTTTGTTTAGTTGTATTTCTTATGCTTTAAGCAATTTAAGCCTATTGTTAATTATGTTTGCTTGGTCTATTAATTTAAATTCATTATTTTGGAAAAAATTAAATGGTCTAATTAGGTTTTAAGTTAAGCCATTTTATCTAATTAAGTTTAATTAACCTATTATAATTTTTAGTTTTATGAGGAGGATTGTTCCTTATTTAACATAACATTTAAAGAATCAATTTTGAGATCAAATATTAGAGATGAGTTTTCTTTCTAAGGTTTTAGCCAGAACACCATGACTTATTAAGGGATTCTTCCTTTATGGCATTTAGATCTATCACTTATCACTTAAGTGTGGCATGATTATTTTATCCATTTTTAATTTCATTTCTAATTTTTGGGTTGATCTTCAACATTTTTGGATCGTTTGTAGGTTCTTTATGATGAGTTCATATTAGGTTCCTTATTTGGAGAATCAATTTAAGATCAAATTTTAGAGATGAGTTTTCTCTGTAAGGTTCTAGCTAGAATACCAAGACTTATTAAAGGATTCTTCCTTTGTTATGTTTACATTTATCACTTATTACTTCCTTAGGAGTGTGGCATGATTATTCTATCCATTTTTTGTTTCATTTTTTCTTTTGGATTATCCTCAACTTTTTTATATTATTTGCAAATTCTTTATGATGAGTTCGTATTAGGTTCACATCATTTGGTTATTAGAGCTTATTTCCAAATCTCTAGGTTTGTCTTTTCTTAATTTTGATTTTACATTTTTTAATTTGTTTTTACTATTTTTTTATTTGGTTTTATGTCATGTTATCTTAAAATCATTACCGACAATTTCTATTGTCTAATTTTAAGTTGTGTATCTAGTTTTTATTAATTATGCCTAATTTTTATTGTTTTGGTATAATTGTTATTAATTTTCTACTGTTCTTGTCTTGTTCTTCAAGTTTAATCTAATTTGGTTTGTTGTTGATCTTACTTTTGTGCCTATTTGTTGCTACCCTTGTTGTTCTTCATTTATGTGCATCAATCTTTAAAAATCTTGTGTCAATTTGTATTTAATTTACATCCAAATTCGTGATCCAATTTTAGTATTAAAGGTACTTTGGAATTGTTTAATAAAAGTTTAAAATCACGAAGTTTATCTTATAGTATTCAATTGTTGAAATTAAGTACTGCATAAAAAAATTGCATAATATTCAATTGTTATTTTTGATTACTTGAAGGTAGAAAGTACTAGTTTGTAAGGTACTTAAATATTATATCTGATTGCCTTAAGGAAATTTCTTGGTATTTGACTATTATAGTCAAGTAGTTAAGGTAAAAACTACCAGTAATAGTGGTAATTGACTACCATACTCGTATACTCCTTTATTCACTTGAGGTATTCGAATATTGTAGTCTCTTACTTCTTTATTCCATTAAGTGAAAATGATATATCATTATTAAGGAGTTCAAAATAAAAGAAAATTAAAAAAAAGAAGTGAAACAAAAATAAAAGAATTAAAAAGGAAAATAAAAGCAAAGATGAAAAGATGAAATCAAAAGTGATAGAAAAGAAAAGAAGAAGAAAAGAAACGGAAAAAGTAAAAAGAAATAGAAATAAAAGAAAGTTATTTGATGTATAAAAATAAGAATGAAAAGTAAAGGGAAATTATATATTGACAAAAGAAGTTGATTGTGTGATATTTGCTCTACATCTTTTCGAACTTCTCATTTTGAATTGAAGTTTTCATTGCTTCTTTCATTCATTTCAATCTTTCATTCCTAGTTCATTCTTGTTTCTTTTATTCCATTTAGTTTGAATCTCATCTTTATGTCATTTCCTTGTTCTTTTAGTGTTTTTCTTTAAATTCCTTGTTGAATCTTTGAATTTGATTTATGATAATTAATCACTATAATTGGTGAATTTTGTTAGTTGTATCTTCCTAGATTCTAAAAAACCTTAAAAAGGAAAAAATGAAGAGTGGAAAAAAGCAATAGTGTATGAGCTCATTTGAAGGTATCTTAAATTATAGTGCAAATGTAACACCCTTACTTATTAACACCTTATTCCTCAATTACTAGATGATTATTACGCACTCATTCGCCATCTACCTCAAGCTAATACGGAATATCTCAAATTTCTGTACTTTATACACATGAGCAAAAGTCATATAACTGTACAAAAGAGTTCAATTTACAATATATACATCTATCACTTACAAAATTACCAACTATACAATCACTTTTGATATACAACTTCAAAACATCATTGTCCCTTATCATGAGAGCCTTTGGAAGCATCACCTGGAATGGTTAGTAATAATACAGAAAACATAAGAAACAGAGTTTCCCAGTAGCTAGCTATTACCATAAAAACATATTAAGCCATTCCAGATCCTTAAGCAAGTAAAACATACATTTCAAAAATAATTAATCATATGTCACCTCATTCATTACCATTGTAAGAAATGTGCATCACACATAGCAATCAACAAGCCCATTCAAGGACTTATCTCAAACAATATCTAGATGGCCATCACAGATAATCCTACTTAGGCCTCATATACAGCATCACGCTGTCTTCCCGGGGATAACTCGGGCCATAGGCCTTACTCACACAGTATCACACTGTCTTCCCGAAGTACTCTAAAGGCCATAGGTACCACACACAGCAATTTTCATTACCATCCCGGGGATAACTCGGGCCATAGGCCTTACTCACACAGTATTACTGTCTTCCCGGGATGCGCACACAGCTATCTCATACACATTCCATACAATGGCATAATATACAGAAAATCATGTGAATAGAAACAGAGCTTAAGGATAAAGCTAGCTACCTTTCACAAGCTTCCAATGTGATGTTCCCTTTGCTCTCACTTAAAAACTTCTTCACACTTCCTCTTGCCTTTCCAAGTTGGCACTCCTCAGTCTATACAAATACACATCATAGTTTCTTATTAGAACATCATCACTTTCTGTAACTCCCTTACTTATTAACACCTTAACCCTCACTTAGTAGGTAATTAACGCATACTAAAATGTCATTTACTCCAAATTACTCGAAATATCTCAAATTCTATACTTCATACATATGATCAAAAGCCATATAATTACTCACAAGTTCAACTTTACAAATTGTACATCCATCATATACAATGTCATCAACTATACAAGTATTTACAACTTCAAATACTATTGCCCTTTCTCATGAGAGCCCTTGGAAGCATCACCTGGAATGGTTAGTCACCAAACAGGAAACATAAGAAATAAAGTTTCCCAGTAGCTAGCTATTACCATAAAAACATTTCAAGCCATTCCAGATCCTTAAGCAATTAAGACATACGTTTCGAAATTCGATAATCATTCATCAACATATTCAATATTTTACTATTGTAGGAAACACGCATCACACACACAGCAATTCACAACAATCATCAATCCCATTCAAGGATTTATCACAATGTCTAGATGGCCATCACAAACAATCGTACTCAGGCCTCATACAGCATCACGCTGTCTTCCCGGGGTTCCCGTGCCAAAAGGCCTAACACAGTATCACACTGTCTTCCCGAGGTCCCTGGCCATAGGTACCACACACAACAATGCACTATTATCCCCGAGGGTCCCGAGCCATAGGCCAATCACAGTATTCTATTGTCTTCTCGGGTTGTGCCACAACACTTGCAATATCATTCTCATTCCATACAATGGATAAAACACATAAAATCATGTAAATAGAAAACAAAGCTTAAGGATAAAGCTAGCTACCTTTCACAAGCTTCCAATGTGATGTCCCTTTTTGCTCTCACCAATAACTCCTTTACACTTTCTCTTGCCTTTGCAAGATGGCACTCCTCAGTCTATACAAATACACATCATAGCTTATATTAGAACATTATCACTTTCCCTAATCCTCATGTATTCTTTACTTTCTCCACCTAATTAAATGCATATTTAGATGCTCTAAACTTCACTTTCCAACCTTGAACTAACACATAAGAACATTAGAAAAGGATCCAAGGGCGCAAAGCCATGCAAAACATGAAGAAATCAAGCCTAAAAGTTCACTTAGCAAAGAACACGGGGGTCCCATACCCCGTGTTCAGGGCCGTGTTTCTCACTGGATGGCTTCGAGGCTTCATTGGCTTAATCAGAGAAGAACACGGGGGTGAACACGGGTCGTGTTCTACCCCGTGTACATTACTGCCCTTCAGTCCTGAGATAAACACGGGGAGTGTTGCACCCCGTGTAGCACACTGATCAGCTTCGACGAGGAACACGGGGTATAACACGGGCCGTGTTCTACCCCGTGTACTTCACTGATCCTCAGAAAACACTTGAAACACTAAAACTCCTTCCTTCCTTCTTTTCCATATTATGGTTTCAGCTTCTCAAAAAGGCAAATACACACAAACACTTCCATAACTTCACAAAAGTTATCTAACTTCATCATTTTTAGCTAAGTTCCAAACATATCATACCCATACTACACATGCATCATTATACCCTAAAAACCCAGGTGTGTAACCATGGTTTCTTGTTGTTTTTACACCAAACCAAAGCCATAAATCAACACTACAACATCTAAGACACCACCAAACATGTCCCAATCATCCTAAACTCCATGTTCAATAACCCTTGACCTTACCAACTTCAAGATTTCAAGAAACTAAGAAGAGTACATTAAAGAGCTCTTAGAGGAGATCATTTTTACCTCTTGGTGCAACTTGAGAACCCTCTCTTGGAGCTCCCTAAATTTGATCAAACTTGGGCTTTTCTTCAATCTAGGGACATCAATAGATAGAGCTTGGTGAGAGGAGCAATTTTCCCTTCTACGCCTTAGCTTGAATCTTAGTATTTTGGGGTGAAAAACTCAAAAGAAACTTTCTCTCTCTTCCTTCTCTCTCTCTCACGTTAAGCTTGCTTTCATGGAGGGTTTGCTGCAGCTTTTTGGAGAATGGAGAAGGTGGTAGAGTCTTCATGAAGCTTTAGGGATATTTTGGTCATTTTTGAGATTTCCAAGGGTATTTTAGTCCTTTTTTCACCAAAAGCAAGGCTATTCTTGCCCTAAATTTTCTAACAATGACACTTGTCATAGATCCATTGGTCACACTAATTAAAATCACATATTGCACCCAAAACTCTTAGTTATTCACATTAGATCCCAAATCCTTAATTATTTTCATTTTAACCACACCCGATTCTACACTTTTGCAAATTAGTCCATAGGGTTCCTGTCTATTTAAAATTCCTTACACTATCAGACTTAGACAACCTCCCCTTTTAGGGTTTTCCAACCTCCTCTGATCATTCATACTATTTAGGGAAATTAATTCTTTCCCTACTATCCCTTTTTCTCTCAAAATTTCGTTTACCTTATACTTAAGTTCCTTTAACCTAAAATTCACCCACCAGACTAATTCAATCATGTTCTTCGTTTCTACGGCCTCAAAAATTAAAGATTCAATAATAGAATTGAAAATTTGGGACATTACAGTTCTACCCCCCTTAAAAGAATTTTGTCCTCAAAATTCGAGATACATACCTCAAGCAAAGAGATGCGGACAGCGATTTCTCATATCTTCCTCAGTTTCCCAGGTTGCCTCTTCCTCTGTCATGTTTCTCCACAATACTTTCACTAAAGGAATACTCTTATTCCTTAGTTGCTTCACCTGTACATCCAAGATTCTTTCTAGTTCTAAAGTAAATGATAAGTTTTCCTGTATTCTCAATCCTTCATAATTTATGATATGGGTGGGATCCGGATGATACTTTTTCAACTGAGAAACATGAAACACATCATGCAATTGTGACAAACCAGGGGGCAAGGCAATTCTGTATGCTAATGGTCCCACTCTCTCAACAATCTGAAATGGACCAACATACCTGGGATGAAGTTTCTTAACTCTGAGTGATCTACCTATACCCGTAACTGGAGTTACTTTGAGAAAGACATAATCATCTACTTCAAATTCTAGGGGTCGTCTCCTCTTATCTGCATAACTTTTTTGACGACTTTGTGCTGCTAGCAATCTTTCTTTGATGAGTTTAATCTGCTGAGTGGTTTGGTCCACTATTTCTGGTCCCAAAATAGTTCTTTCATTCAATTCTACCCAGCACAAAGGAGATCTACACTTTCTACCATACAAAGCTTCATATGGTGCCATTTGTATGCTAGAATGGAAACTATTATTATAAGCAAATTCAGCTAATGGCAAATATGAATCCCAATTCCCTTTCATTTCTAGCACACAAGACCTTAACATATCTTCCAATGTCTGTATGGTTCTTTCTGTTTGTCCATCTGTTTGTGGGTGGTAAGCAGTACTGAACCTTAGCTTCGTACCCATTGCTTCCTGCAAAGCTCTCCAAAATCTGGAAGTGAATCTAGGATCTCTATCAGATACAATACTATTAGGTACCCCATGCAGTCTAACTATTTCACTAATATAAATTCTAGCTAATTTATCTAAAGAATATGTAATCTTAATAGCCAAGAAATGAGCAGATTTTGTAAGCCTATCTACAATCACCCAGATACTATCATTCCCAGCGGATGATCTTGGAAGTCCTACTATAAAATCCATGGCTATACTGTCCCACTTCCATTCAGGAATATCCAAAGGATGCAACAATCCAGCTGGTCTTTGATGTTCTATTTTAACTCTTTGACATGTCAAACACTTAGACACAAATTGGGTGACATCAGATTTCATTCCCGGCCACCAAAAATTTTTCTTTAAATCTTGATACATTTTAACAACTCCAGGATGAATGGTATACCTGCTTCTGTGAGCCTCTTCCATAATTTCATTCCTCAAACCATCATCAGGTACATACACTCTATTTCTATATCTAAGCAACCCATCTCTAGATACACTAAAATCTTTGGCTTCTTCTTGCCCTAGCCGTTCCATTTTCTTTTTAGCCACATCATCTTTTTCTAAGGCCTCTTTAATCTTCTCTTCCAAGTTACTAACAATTCTGAGCTTACTAACCATTAGTGCTCCAGATTTCTCAGATATATTTAGATTTAAATTCCTGATTCCCTCAAGCAATTTATACTCTTCCACCATCATTGACGCCATGTATATGGATTTTCTACTAAGTGCATCCGCCACCACATTTGCTTTTCCTGGATGATATTTGAGAGTAAAATCATAATCCTTCAAAAATTCTAACCATCTTCTCTGCCTCATATTCAGCTCCTTCTGATCAAAAAGATATTTGAGGCTTTTGTGGTCCGTAAACACCTCAAACTGTGTACCATACAGATAATGCCTCCAAATCTTTAATGCAAATACAACAGCTGCTAACTCTAAATCATGTGTAGGATAATTCTCCTCATGAGGTCTCAACTGTCTAGATGCATAAGCAACTACTTTTCCTTCCTGCATCAAAACACAACCTAATCCTTTTTTAGAGGCATCACTGTAAATCGTAAACAGCTTAATAGAATCAGGAATTACCAACACCGGGGCAGAAGTCAATCTATTTTTCAGCTCTTGAAAACTTTGCTCACATCTATCTGTCCACACAAACGGTTGTTCCTTCCTTGTTAATCTAGTTAGTGGTAAGGCCAACTAAGAAAAACCTTGGATAAAACGCCTATAGTATCCTGCCAAGCCAAGAAAGCTCCTTATTTCTGTCACCGTTCTGGGCCTTTCCCACTCCAGTACCGCTTCCACTTTATGTGGATCAATAGACACTCCATCTTTTGACACTACATGCCCCAAAAATTTGACTTCAGACAACCAAAATTCACACTTACTCAACTTTGCATATAGTCTCTTCTCTCTCAAGGTTTGCAAGACTATATGTAAATGAGTTTCATGTTCTTCCAATGTCTTAGAATAAATGAGTATGTCATCAATAAATACAACTACAAATTGATCTAGGTATGGTCGAAAAATTCTGTTCATGTAATCCATAAAAATAGCTGGTGCATTTGTCAATCCAAAAGGCATGACAAGAAACTCATAATGACCATATCTAGTTCTAAATGCAGTTTTCGGTACATCTTCATTTTTAACTTTCAATTGGTGGTATCCCGATTTTAAATCAATTTTTGAGAAAACAGTAGCACCCACCAATTGATCTAACAAATCATCTATTCTAGGCAAAGGATATTTATTTTTAATTGTCACTTTATTTAGTTGCCTGTAGTCAATACACAACCTTAAACTCCCATCCTTTTTCTTAACAAACAAAACTGGTGCACCCCAGGGAGATACACTAGGTCGAATGAACCCCTTTTCCATCAGCTCTCCTATCTGCTTTTTGAGTTCTACTAACTCGGCGGGAGCCATTCTATACGGAGTCTTGGAAATTGGGGTTGAACCCGGCACAAGGTCAATTGCGAACTCCACTTCTCTATCAGGGGGCAATCCACGAAAATCCTTAGGGAATACATCAACATACTCCCTAACTACAGGTATTTCCCCTATATCTCCATCACATTCAGCTTGTGCAGCAAAGAAAATCATAAACCCCTTAGCATTACTTTCCAGACTACTCTCTGCACGGGTATAGTTTAGGAACATATTTTCCATAGATAACACAGAGCAAGATATTTCCATATCCACAGGCATATCAGAACATACAGATACAGTCTTACTAGAACAATCGAGCACAGCACGATTGGCGGATAACCAGTTCATACCAATAATTACATCAATATCATGCAATGGTAGGCATATCAAATCAAGAACACTGCATGTATTCTCATACTGTATCACACAATTCACACAAGCATCTGAGGTCACAACTCGATTTCCGGTGGGGGTATTCACAATCATATGATATGTCAAAGTTTCAGGAATCAGATTCAAACGTCCCATACATTCATAAGAAATAAAGGAATGAGAAGCACCTGAATCAAACATAGCATTCACTAGAGAACCACATAATGTTATTATACCTTGAATGAGTTCAGGTGATTTTCTAGCCTCTTCCTTGGATAAGGCAAATACTCGGCCCTGGGTTGGGGGTCTTCCTTGACCACCACTTGATCTTCATTGGTTGAGCCTAGATGACACAGCCGGGCGAGATCCTGAAGAAGACTCTTCCTTTCCAAATCTACAATGCCTAGCTATATGTCCCGGTCTCTTACAATTATAGCATACTTTCATAGGACAAGTTTCATTACCATGAAATCTACCACATAAATTACATGGCCTATTACTAACAGAGGATTGAGGAAAAGATTGAATTGGGGGCCTAAAAGCAAGGGATTGGCTCCTAGGAGGTGGATTGAAGGTTCGTGGCCTTCTATCACTCCAACCCCTACCCTTACCCTTTTGAAACTCGCCACTAGCTCTTTTCTTGGAAGAATCACCTTCCAAGGACTTCTTCTTTTTCAGAGCAGCATCAATGGCTCTAATGGCGCTCACCAATTCCGGGTAACTTCTAATTCTTTGGCCAGTAATAGAAATGGCTATTTCAGGCTTAATAGCTCTTTCTAATCTCATGCACTTCCATGCCTCATTATAATGATCCCTCAAATATCTAGAGAATTTAGACATCTCCTCAAATTTGGTTAAAAACTCTTCCGTGTCCATATCCTCAGCTTGCTGCAAATCTAAGAATTCGCACTCCTTCTGGTCCCAAATAATTTCAGGCAAGTATTGTTCATAGAAGGCTGCAGTAAAATTTTCCCAATTCAAGGGCTGTTCTCTATTCAACATCATCTGTTTAGTACTTTCCCACCAATACTCCGCCTCCTCACATAGTTGGAAAGTAGCTAACTGTACTCTTTGCTCAGAGTTGCAAGGCACCAGGCCAAAGATCTTCTAGATTTCTCTAATCCAATTTTCTGCTCCATTGGGACCAACTTTCCCATTAAAGGTGGGAGGATTCATCTTTCTGAATTGGTTCACCAACTTGGCTAACTTATTAGCCTGCACCTCCTCCTCAGTTTGAGTAGGTCCAATCTCTTGGGGTTGACGTTGTTGATCCCCTTGATCAAACCTTTGCTCAAGCCTTTGTAGCACTTGAGCTATAGAGGCCATAGCATGGGCCATCTCATCACTCCCCCCTTCACTTGTATCTTTTCTTTTCCTACCTCTACCAGCCATGCTTATCTGAAATTTCCAATATTAGTACACTTCCACTTACTCATCAACCATCTCCAATTAAGAAAACAGATATTCTCACATATACAACAAGGCCCTAAAACATGCTCTGATACCAAAATGTAACTCCCTTACTTATTAACACCTTAACCCTCACTTAGTAGGTAATTAACGCATACTAAAATGTCATTTACTCCAAATTACTCGGAATATCTCAAATTCTATACTTCATACATATGATCAAAAGCCATATAATTACTCACAAGTTCAACTTTACAAATTGTACATCCATCATATACAATGTCATCAACTATACAAGTATTTACAACTTCAAATACTATTGCCCTTTCTCATGAGAGCCCTTGGAAGCATCACCTGGAATGGTTAGTCACCAAACAGGAAACATAAGAAATAAAGTTTCCCAGTAGCTAGCTATTACCATAAAAACATTTCAAGCCATTCCAGATCCTTAAGCAATTAAGACATACGTTTCGAAATTCGATAATCATTCATCAACATATTCAATATTTTACTATTGTAGGAAACACGCATCACACACACAGCAATTCACAACAATCATCAATCCCATTCAAGGATTTATCACAATGTCTAGATGGCCATCACAAACAATCGTACTCAGGCCTCATACAGCATCACGCTGTCTTCCCGGGGTTCCCGTGCCAAAAGGCCTAACACAGTATCACACTGTCTTCCCGAGGTCCCTGGCCATAGGTACCACACACAACAATGCACTATTATCCCCGAGGGTCCCGAGCCATAGGCCAATCACAGTATTCTATTGTCTTCTCGGGTTGTGCCACAACACTTGCAATATCATTCTCATTCCATACAATGGATAAAACACATAAAATCATGTAAATAGAAAACAAAGCTTAAGGATAAAGCTAGCTACCTTTCACAAGCTTCCAATGTGATGTCCCTTTTTGCTCTCACCAATAACTCCTTTACACTTTCTCTTGCCTTTGCAAGATGGCACTCCTCAGTCTATACAAATACACATCATAGCTTATATTAGAACATTATCACTTTCCCTAATCCTCATGTATTCTTTACTTTCTCCACCTAATTAAATGCATATTTAGATGCTCTAAACTTCACTTTCCAACCTTGAACTAACACATAAGAACATTAGAAAAGGATCCAAGGGCGCAAAGCCATGCAAAACATGAAGAAATCAAGCCTAAAAGTTCACTTAGCAAAGAACACGGGGGTCCCATACCCCGTGTTCAGGGCCGTGTTTCTCACTGGATGGCTTCGAGGCTTCATTGGCTTAATCAGAGAAGAACACGGGGGTGAACACGGGTCGTGTTCTACCCCGTGTACATTACTGCCCTTCAGTCCTGAGATAAACACGGGGAGTGTTGCACCCCGTGTAGCACACTGATCAGCTTCGACGAGGAACACGGGGTATAACACGGGCCGTGTTCTACCCCGTGTACTTCACTGATCCTCAGAAAACACTTGAAACACTAAAACTCCTTCCTTCCTTCTTTTCCATATTATGGTTTCAGCTTCTCAAAAAGGCAAATACACACAAACACTTCCATAACTTCACAAAAGTTATCTAACTTCATCATTTTTAGCTAAGTTCCAAACATATCATACCCATACTACACATGCATCATTATACCCTAAAAACCCAGGTGTGTAACCATGGTTTCTTGTTGTTTTTACACCAAACCAAAGCCATAAATCAACACTACAACATCTAAGACACCACCAAACATGTCCCAATCATCCTAAACTCCATGTTCAATAACCCTTGACCTTACCAACTTCAAGATTTCAAGAAACTAAGAAGAGTACATTAAAGAGCTCTTAGAGGAGATCATTTTTACCTTTTGGTGCAACTTGAGAACCCTCTCTTGGAGCTCCCTAAATTTGATCAAACTTGGGCTTTTCTTCAATCTAGGGACATCAATAGATAGAGCTTGGTGAGAGGAGCAATTTTCCCTTCTACACCTTAGCTTGAATCTTAGTATTTTGGGGTGAAAAACTCAAAAGAAACTTTCTCTCTCTTCCTTCTCTCTCTCTCACGTTAAGCTTGCTTTCATGGAGGGTTTGCTGCAGCTTTTTGGAGAATGGAAAAGGTGGTAGAGTCTTCATGAAGCTTTAGGGATATTTTGGTCATTTTTGAGATTTCCAAGGGTATTTTAGTCCTTTTTTCACCAAAAGCAAGGCTATTCTTGCCTTAAATTTTCTAACAATGACACTTGTCATAGATCCATTGGTCACACTAATTAAAATCACATATTGCACCCCAAACTCTTAGTTATTCACATTAGATCCCAAATCCTTAATTATTTTCATTTTAACCACACCCGATTCTACACTTTTGCAAATTAGTCCATAGGGTTCCTGTCTATTTAAAATTCCTTACACTATCAGACTTAGACAACCTCCCCTTTTAGGGTTTTTCAACCTCTTCTGATCATTCATACTATTTAGGGAAATTAATTCTTTCCCTACTATCCCTTTTTCTCTCAAAATTTCGTTTACCTTATACTTAAGTTCCTTTGACCTAAAATTCACCCACCAGACTAATTCAATCATGTTCTTCGTTTCTACGGCCTCAAAAATTAAAGATTCAATAATAGAATTGAAAATTCGGGACATTACACTTTCCCTAATCCTCATGTATTCTTTACTTTCCCCACTTAATTAAATGCATACTTAGATGCTCTATACTTTGCTTTCAAGTCTTGAAATGACACATATGAACATTAGAAAAGGATCTAGGGGTAAAGCCATGCAAAACATGAAGAATTAAAGCCAAAAAGTTCACTTAACAAAGAACACGGGGGTCCCATACCCCGTGTTCAGGGCCGTGTTCCTTACTGGATCACTTCGAGGCTTCACTGGGTTACTCGATAAAGAACACGGGGGTGAACACGGGCTGTGTTATACCCCGTGTACCTTACTCCCCTTCAGTCCTGAGATAAACACGGGGAGTGTTGCACCCCGTGTAGCACACTGATCAGCTTCGACGAGGAACACGGGGTACAACACGGGCCGTGTTCTACCCCGTGTACCTTGCTGATCCTCCGAAAACACTTTAAACACTAAAACTCCTTCCTTCCTTCTTTTCCATATTATGGTTTTAGCTTCTCAAAAGGGAAAATGCACACCAACACCTTCACAACTCAAAGTTTCATCTTCCATAAGCTTCATAAATTCATAGAAACTAATTTAACTTCATCAATTTAGCCAAGTTCTAAACATATCATGCCAACACTACACATGCACCATTATGCCTCTAAAACCCAAATGTGTACATCATGGTTTCTTGCTATTTTTACACCAAACCAAAGCTATAAATCAACATAACAACATCTAAAACACCATTAAACATACTTAAATCATCCTAAACTCCATGTTCAATCACCCTTGACCACACCAACCTCAAGATTTCAAGAAACTACGAAGAGTACATTAAAGACCTCTTAGAGGAGAACATTTTTACCTCTTGGTGCAACCTGAAAATCCTCACTTTGGGGCTCCCCAAACTTAATCAAACTTGAGCTTTTCTTCACTCTAAGCACACCAATGGATAGAGCTTGAGAAGAAGAACAACTTTCCCTTCTACCACTAAGCTTAAATCTCACTATTTTTGGGTGAAAAACTCAAAAGAAACTTTCTCTCTCTTTCTCTCTCTCTCCTGCACGTCTTAAGCTTGCTCTAATGGAGTTGCTGCAGCTTTTTGGAGAAATGGAAAAGAGGGTGGGGTTTTCTTGAAGCTTCTAGGGGCATTTTGGTCTTTTTTGAGATTCTCAAGGGTATTTTAGTCCTTTTTCACCAAAAGTAAGGCTATTCTTGCCAATATTTTTCTAACAATGACACTTGTCATAAATCTATTGGTCACACTAATAAAAATCACATATTGCACCCCAAACTCTTAGTTATTCATATTAGATCCCAATTCCTTAGTTATTTCACTTTAACCACACCCGATTCTGCACTTTTGCAATTTAATCCATAGGGTCTCTGTCTGTTTAAAATTTCTTACACTGTCAGACTTAGGCAACTTCCCTTTTTAGGGTTTTCTAACCTCCTCTGATCATTTATACTGCTTATGGAAATCAATTCTTTTCCTACTATCCTTTTTCCTTCAAAAATTTCGTTTACCCTACACTTAATTCCTTTCAACTTGAGATTCACCCACTAAGCTAAATCAAACGTACTCTTTGTTTCTACAGCCTCAGAAAATAAAAATTCAAATAATAGAATTGAAAATTCAGGACATTACAGCAAACACAAGAATGAGTGTTTTTATATCAAGTGAAAAGTGAGCTTCTATGAGATCCCATTCCTTTTTAACCATTTCTTGTACATAATCTCTTTAATATGTTACAAGGAAGTGTAAATAAAGATATTTATTCCATAATTAGGGCTATACAACAAATTAAGCAAATGAGTTTAAAGTTTACTTAGCAGTGTTACAGGAGAAATGGGGATAAAGAGAAAAAGAAGAAAAAAAATAAAAGAAACCTTGATAATGATGGAGGGAGTAAGGGTTCTCATAAATTGGAAATAAGTGAAAGAAAAATAGGGAAATAAAAGAATGTGAGAAGAAGAGGTAATAAACTAAAAGAGGATTAAGTCACTTATAAACTTGATAACATCAAAATGAAGATTTCTTCATTTAGAGACAAAAGTGATCTAAAGGCTTATTTAGAGTAGGAAAAGAAGATGGAATTAATCCTCGATTGCTGTAACTATTTTGAAGAAAAGAAAGTTAAGCCTACAATCATAGAATTCATTGATTGTGCTATTATTTGGTAAGATTAACTCATGACTAGTGCCCGAAGGAATCATGAAAGGCCTATTAGAACTTAGGAAGAGTTGAGGTTTTTCAAACTAAAAAGATTCATTTTGATCTACCACCTTGAAAGTTGTATTAAATGTTATAATGTTACTTAAAGGCCCAAGAGTGTGGATGACTACCACAAATAGATAGAAATTGCCATGATTAGAGTTAATATAGAAGAGGAATTTCTTTATATATTGAATAAAGACATTGTCAATGTAGTAGATCTTTAACATTATGAGAATTTAGAATAAACGGTACATATGGCTATGAAGGTGGAAGAAAAATAACTCAAAAGGAAAAATTCTTCTAAATATGGTCATAGTTCTAATGCTTCATGGAAACCTTGGGATAAAAAGGGTTAAAAAGAAGGAGGATAAGGTCATCAAGTATAAAGTGATGTCATTATCCAAACCTAAGGTAGAGGAATCTAAGCACAAAGGAAAAATTAAAATGCCTCAAAAACATCCTAATGTCTAGTGTTTTAGATGCTTAAGGTATGATGATATTAGTAGTAAGTACCCTAACAAAAGAGTGATGATGATAAAGGAAGATAATGAGATAGAATCTGTTAGTGACATTAGTGAAAAGAATCATCACCTTGCATGGAAGAAGGTGGTGAAGGATTTAAAGGTGCCATGAATGGTAATGCCTTAGTGGTTATAAGAGCATTGAGTGTTTAAACTAAGGAAGAAAATGAAGGTCAAGGAGTTAATATTTTCCATACTCGATGCTAAGTGATGGAAAAAATTATAATTTGATCATTAATAGAGGTAGTTATACCAATGTGATTAGCATTATCATGATTAAAAATATGAGCTTACCTACCTTGAAACACTTTACACCTTATAACTTACAATGGTTGAATGATAGTGGAATAGTTAGGGTGACCAAGTAAGTGTTAGTTAGATTCTGTTGGTGTGTCCTAGGAGCCAATCATAGAAATGATTGCAATACTACATAATATATTATGTTTTATTTTGGCAATATAATTATTATGTTTTATTTTATTTTATTTGGTACAAATTATAACTTAAATATAATAATTATCCTTGGAATAGTTTTACTATTCTTAAAATGCCCTTAGTCAAGTATTTTTACAAAAAGCATAGTAATAATACATCGAGACTAACATGTATAATGGCTGATGATTATGAATCATGGATATGTGATATCAAGCCAATACATGAGTACATTGTTAGTGAACAATGTACTGGACTAACCTCCTGTGAGAATACTGTATGGATGAACATGTCATTAGTTATTCTCATATAATCATAAATGCGCATAGTCCTTTGACCTAAAGTCACTACGGTTCCCTACATGAGGAGTTACTCACTTTGATGTCATCCTATGTCACCTTTAATTGGGATGACGAGTAGGATGTTGATTGGGTGTGTCACAAATCATGCAGAGGGAAGTAAGTGATGTAGATGAAATTTTGTTACTCTTGTATAAAAGAGAAATATCCTTGAGCCCCTTAATTGAGTGAGACTTAGAAATGTATGGTCATGCTCAATTAGATCAATATGTGATATTGATCATTTGTTTTAAGTCTACTCAGTATTAAGAAATATAAATTGAACATTGACGAGGATGACACACTCCATGCCTCTAGTTTGATTTGGATATTGTTACAAAAGGAATTATGATGCAAAATGTTGATTATATATTTGGTAGATGTCGAATCATAGATATTCTTACTACTTGAGTGACGGTGATGTATTGGTAGATATCGCTCACTACCTATGGCTTAAAATAAGTCATTATCAATGTAGTAAGAACCTACAGGGTCACACAAAAGGAGTAGGAATGAGACAATAATTAATTGAATTTTAGTTAGACTAAATTCAATTAATTGGACTTATTTTCATGCATATATATATTATTAAGATAATATATGTTTATTCACATAATCTATATATTATATATTATGTGATATTATTTAATATTAAAGTAATATCAAATAATTACGTTATTAGATATTAGATAATTATATTATGAGATAATATTATTATCTAATATAAGATAATTATATGTCAATTTAATATTAGATAACTATATTATGAGATAATAATATTATTATCTAATATTAGATAATTAATAAATAAGTCCTATCTCTCCTCACTCCCTCTAAGATAAGGATAAGGTGATAATTATTTAGTGTGATTAGGATTTTGAAGCATTATTCTAGTGGGACTAGGATTGTGATATGCTTTAGTTTTATAAAAGGACTTGAAGGTAGCACATTACACAACACACATTGACTTTAATTAAATCCTAAATCACTCTAGAAAACGTCCAAACTAAATCCTAGCAGCTTCGTGGAGGGGAGAAGTCGTTGTTCACTCCATATGGATACCGTAGAAACACTGTACCTTCTGGCCAGCGTTTGATTCATCTTGGTCTCTCAAGGATTCATTTAGAAAGAACACGAGCATAAATAAAGTAAAACCCTAATACTGGTTTATGACTTTTGCATGGATCCTAGGAAGGTTTTGGATTAAAATTTTAAAATTTTGCTGCATATGTTAATCCGAATCCTAACAAATTTAACATTAGTAAGTATCATGATGAGATATTATATGATGTGGTCCTTATGCATGCATGTCATTTATTGCTTAAAAGGCCATTATAATTTGATAGAAAAGTTGTTCATGATGGAATCCTTAATAGATATAGTTTTAAGATGAAGCATAGAAAGATGGCTTTCTTACTTTTGTCACAAAAAAAGGGTTCATAAAGATCAAATTAAAATGTAGAAAAAGAGGGAAAAAAAAAGAAAAAAGAGAAAAAAACTATGTGAAAAAGAATGAGGATGAGAAAAAGAAAGAGTTTGAAAGAAAAAAGAGCAGAAATGAGGAAGATGAGTGTTCAAAATAAGAAAAAGGAAAAAACAAGTTAAATGTAATTGCAAAAATGAGTGATGTAAAGAGTACATACTATGATTCTAGGCTAATGTTTGTACTTTTGTACAAAGAAACATACATGAATACTGATGATAAAAATCTTTACTATTTTGTTTTCCCCTATTTTATGTTTTTTAATGGGTTACACATGCTTAATTTCATAGAATTAACCTTATTTTATAATTTCAGGTTGATTTTACAATATTCTAAATTTATTTAGTTAATGTTAGATTTTAATATTATTTCTATTTTTCAGTTATATCTTAAGTTATGAATATTAGATTGATGTGATTTTTATATCCTTAGAAAGCTTAAAAAAAGATCTATAATTTTTTTGTTTTGGCATAAGCCTAGTTCATATGTTTTGGTGGTCATATGTAGCTGAGAAGTTAAAGTTGTGTTTTTGTCCTAGTTGAGCTTGCCTCTGTATTTAGGCCTTATTTAAAGCTATAAAGGTTTGATACATGGAACCAGTGCTCAAATTTTCATAAGACATAGGCCTATAACTTTTTTTTATATATTACCCAAATTACCTAGTTTTAGTGGTCTTAAACTAGTTGGAAGTTAGACCTATGAGATTTCACTGATATAACTATTAGAGTTAATTGTCTTGTTAAAAATAGGTATAGGCTTCTAAAAATTAAGAAAGCCCCATTATTGTAATCTTAAGAGACATACAATTCAAGTTTAGTAGGGTTTTAGCTTAATTAGGTTAAATAAATAGAGAGAATTCATTAGACTATTTAAACTATATAGCATTTAGCAACACAACTTTTCTTTCTTTCCTCTTGTTTCTCTTTTGTTCTTCATCAATAGAAGCTTAAATCCATGGTTGATTCAAGAAGTTTGAGGCTCTCCTTTACTAGGTTGTGAGGTTATAAATTGTAATATTAACTTTCTTTAATTAATTTTTCCCTTTCCCGAATTCTATGTGTTGATTTCTCGAGATTACATATGTTGGATATTGATTTAATATAATTGATGTTCATCCTTATGATTTCTGATTTCTTTGCTATTTTGATGTTAAATTATGATTGGTAAATCATTAAGATAGAGGGTTAAGGGATTAATTTGGAGGTTTCTAATTTAATTTCTCAATTCAACTAAATTCTATTTTTAAATTAATTTCGATCTAGCATAGAGATTATAATAGTTGCTTAATCGACTAATCTTGATTGATCAAATCCTAGATAGTAATCTAGCTTAGGATTCATGAATATTACAAGGGTTCCAGATAATTCAAGGTTGAAAAATTAATTTAAAAAGTCAAATCCTAATTTATTTATGATTAATCTAAATTAGAGCTCTCAATTCCTTGAATCAGCTATTTTGCTACATTGATTTTCTTACTTTCTTCTTACTTTGCATTTCTAATTTGCTTAATACATTTAATTCAGTTTAAATTCACTAACCCCCTAATACATATTACTGCACACTATATTCTATTTTGTTTGTAATTGCATTCTGTTTGCATTGGTCACTTTCATTTTTAGTGCATTAATAATTCAAGAATTGTCTAAATATTGTTAGGAATTCAATTAGAAAAGATAATATTAAGGGATCATTAGGAGTATGACCTAGTTTGTGCCACTTTATTGCATTATATTTTCAATAAACTAGTTTTTAATTTAATTTTGATGCATAGCGACATTGCAATCAAATACTAACTAAGAAACTCTTATTTTTCCTAGAGTCATTCAATCTCTTTTACAAGAATTTAAAAAGGTGATCCTTAAGGATGCTTCAAGAGAATTGCCACCCACATAGGGGATTGAACATCGAATTGATTTATCCAAGTGGAGGATTTTATGTCCAATGGATACATTAGGGGGAGCATAAGTCTATGTTCTGTGCTAGTGTCGTTAGTGCCAAAGAAGATTGGGTCCTAAAGAATGTATATTGATTGTTACCTGATCAATAAGATCACTATAAAGTATAGATATCCCATTCCTAGACTTGATGAATTGCATGGCTTATATATGTTTTCTAAAATTGATATGAAACATAGCTACTATCAAATTAGAATAAGAGAGGTGATAAGTGAAAAACTACTTTTAAGATAAAACATGGTTTGTATGAAAGGCTTGTTAAGCCTTTTGGTTTTGTCTAATGTAGTAAGTACTTTTATAAGATCGATAAACCATCTTTTATGCCCTTCCTTTGGAAAGTTTGTTGTTGTTTATTTTGATGACATACTTTTTTTATAACAAAAGTGTTAATGAGTATGTTGAACATTTAAGATGTATTTTACATGTTTTGTGTCACAACCCAACCTAATTGTGACCAATATGGATCCCAATAATAGTTTCCACAAGTCTTAATATAGTGCACTCTAATTTTAGCCAAAGGAAGCATCCTTATTCTAAGGAGACTTAAATTTTCATTTTAAAATTTGTGGAAAAATGGTTAGAATCTTCCTTATTTTTGAACACTTCCTAAGGATCACACACCCTAAAATATAAAACTTATATTATTTCTTAGATACAATAGCAATCAACATTCATATAATACTATACAAATACACATCAAATGTTGGATCATTATAATCTATAATTCTTTTTTTATCCTAATCCAAAAAGATCCCTAATTGTCAAATCTTCAAATTAGGTGATCTTTGTCTCTCCATATATGTAACATGGCTCGAAAGCAATCTTTATTACTTGAAAATATTGAAATAAAATAAAATGATTTGTGAGAACTCAGTAAATATTTATTTACCACTACTAATTCTTATTTCAAATATATTAAGTAATCACATGTCATCTAAGTATTTAATAAGAAGATAAATGTAATTAAAACTTCTTGAATTTTTGAAATATATGACACTAGACCTCGAGTTAAGTATTTGCTTACATACAACTTAAAGTTTGTATTTCATGTCACGTTTCATAGAAATCTTAACTATCCATTAATTCACAACATCATTGCCATGTCATATACTACCCATTTTTCATAGTCATCACATTCATAAATAGCCATTAAGACTTAAATACAAATGAATTATCATAGTCACATCAAATCTTTGTAATCATGTCAAATAATAATATCCAATCACAAGTAAAATTCTAATATCTCATAATCATTTATAGAAAGCAAACATGCATCAATATCTAGATTTTCAAGTCAATTTCATATCCTTCACAAACTATTTGTTGGGAATTGTAATATCCCTAGGAGACTTTTCCCAAAAACTCTAGTTATTATATAAAAGTTAATCGGGTAAGTTGAAAAAGGGGTAAACGGGTTATTTGCAATAGGCTCGAAAAATTTTCAACCCGTTGAAACTCTAATAGAGATAAAAATTTAATTAAAATATTTTTAGAAATATACAAAAAAATTAATTAAAATTAGAGGAATTTTGATGAAGCTAACTCGATTTAGGAGGTCGAATAAGTCGAAATTCAGTAAAATGAGTTGAAATTATAATAATTTAGTTTAGTTCTTCAAAATCTTTTTAGGCCAACTAAAACTCATTTACTAAGGCCCAATGTGTTTCTAATAAACCCAATTTGAACCCAAGGACTGAATTGAAAATCGGCTAAAGAATTTTAGGTAAAAATAGAATTTTGAAAAGTTTTGGGGTCAAATTGTAATTTTTCCTAAAAATTGAGTTTGGCCCATTTTTTTTTTATTTGGTCTGGAGGAAATTTGGGCTGGGGATAGCCTACAATATGCTGGATTTGCTGCTGCAAAAGGAAAAAAAAAATAAATGGACATTTTGGATTAAATTGCAAAAAAGGCTCAATTGCTAGAATTTTGTAGAAAAGCCTAGAAACCTTGAGAGAACTCCATTCAGCCTTTTTCTCACACCCTGCACGAAATTCCCAGCTGCCATAGGAGGTTTTTGAAGCTACTAACACAACCAAATACCAAGAACAAGACAAATCAACCACAAGATTTCAAATTTCTCCACTTGCTTGCTTGAATTCATAAAGAGAAACCATTAAATCTTGGAGGTATCATCTTTTTCCTCTTCAAATCAGAAACCCTATCCTTTAGGAGGTAACTTGAAGCCTTGAAATATACAAGTTAGAGGTGAGTAGCAACTCACTTGAATTCCTATTGAATTTTGATTCAAGAATTGTAAGATTTTGAACTCTAGATTGGTTAGTTGGCTGGTTTGATGTGTGGCCATGCAATTAAAGGCATGGTGCTGTTCTGAATCTTTAAACATATATTTGGAATGTTATTAGCATGATATTAGCATGAGGAATGCATGAGAATACTAATTTTGATGTTTGAAAGGAGTGTTGAATTCAAATCATGAAGAACAATGCTTGGTGGAAATTTCTGGAAAAACTTAGAATAATGACTTTAAGTGCACGAATTTTATGGGCTTCATAGAGTTTCTAAAAAATTAAAAAATAAACTTTTTATAGTCTCTTATGATGTTAGGATACATATAGAATTTATTGGGAATTTTTGCAAATTTTTATAAACTTGAACAAGGGACATCTCTACACAAAGGTGCAACTTGCCCCGAAACAGAACGTGAATGATTTCACTTCTGTTTTTGAATTATTTGGGGTACTATATGATTATTAAAAATTCCATAAAAATTAATTGATACCATTACATGTGTTGTTTAAAACATAGTAAATTTTCGTGATAATTGAAGCTCATTATACTAGTGAATAAATTCCTACAATTTCATAGCTCCAGTGCTGCCAATTCTGGAATCAATTTGGAAGGGTCAAGTTCCACGAATTTCTGGGAAAAATAAGTGAGCTTTTCATGGAAAATTAAAACTCATATTGTTCATTTAGGATGTTATGAGTAATATATATTTTATTGATAATTTTTGAAAGTAATTTAATTGCCCAAAAAGTCCAGAACATTTCAGCACACCTAGTCTGCCCTGTTTTGAAATTCCTACGTGAACAGTAAATCCAAAGGTTATTTCAAAAAGGATGGATGATGCTTCTTGCCTAATAACGTCTTATATTAAATGTGACATGATATTAAGAATATGTGAGAGTTTATGGAAAAATTTTGGATTCCGTATGATGCTATCAAATGTGACAATCTTATGAGATAGATGAAGATGATGCATTGTGAACTCATTTCTTATTTGTTGTAATAGGTATGGAATGGTATATGATTAGCATATTGAATGTATAAATGAATATCTTTGATAAAAATTGATGATCAAAACTTGATAAAACACTTATGGCTAGTTGGTATTAATCTTACCAAATGGATTACATGATATGTGACAAATGGCATCATTTCTTCACATAAGCCTTCCATGGCTCATATGTTATTGAGAACGTGATATGTGGGAGGAAGATTTTCGCCAAATGGCTTGCAGCATCATTCTAATGGAAGGAGAGGGGTGGTTAGAAGTGGAGGGAAAAGGTTGGAGGTGAGAGGGATAAGGATGGCTTGAAGAAATAAGGAGAAAACCCGCATACCATACTATCCATATCTATTTATGTACTATTAATACCTAATACATAAGATACATAATAGTTGTTAAATGAGAATAAAGGTAAGTATATGGAAATTTATTTAGTCTTCCTAAATTTTATATCAAAGAGAATTCATAATGGAAGACCATAGGAAATAACGATTAAGTAACTACTCATTGACTATTTTATATACTCACTTCTTTTAAATATTGTTTTGTTTTACAGATAGAGAACAAAGAGCTCCAGTGGACGACTAATATACTGCACACAGCTTTCTAATCTCCATGGGGCTTAGTGTAATAAAATATTATTGTATCTGAGTTATCTTTTGCATAGTTGGAATTTATGTATATTAGTAAATGATTTTGTTATGCTCTTGTATATTAATATCATACATTAACTTTTTCATTGCACGTGCAATGCAATTTACTTACCTATTTTAATTGATGTTATCATATATTCTCCTTATTTAATCAGATAGTCAGATATAAGTTCCTACAAGCTTGTAAAGATGTCTGATTGGATGGATACTAATTGGATGTCTTTACGCCGGTCATGACTCTTGAAATTGGATCATGACAGGAATTTTCCATTTGGTTTTTAGATCATTGGCTTATTGTAGTCTATAATTTCTAATGTCATTATTTTAGCACCATTCATAATTTCCAATATCTCACAAGGCTCGATTCATAATGTAGTAAATTTGCTAGAACTCAATTCTATTTATATTACAAGATCCAATACAATCTCACATAATGAACTATTTGTCAATACAAGGCATTCAAAGTAAATATCACTATGTGATTACATAGCAACATTTTCATATCCTCTTGCATGGACATAACATTCTTTTATGTTCTAATATAAATTGCACTAAATTTTCTAATATGCCCATAAAGATATAACTTAATCACAATATGAACTATTATAATTATATCACAATTAATCAATCAATAACCATGCTATCATTGCACAATCTAATCAATTAAACATTCATGAAACAGCTAACAACACTTACACCACAGAACTAGGTTTACACATGAACATATATATATACATGAATATGAAGTTTATGCTATCATTAAGAAAAACAAAATTTATAACATTTAAATTATTTAATATTGAGATATTAATCTGTGGTGAGATATACTCACCTGGTATGGCACGTTCAAAATAAGAGTTTAGAATGGTTCATTTCTTCCTTCTTTTATCCTCTTAATTCACCATTTATAATAATATTATGAATGTAAGAATACTATTTATTTTTCTTTTCAAGCATTACAAACCTAATTTCTAAATCATAATGTGGTAGTATCTCTTATGATCAATTTCTTGTAATCCCTAACATAGGCTTACAAAATCAATCACTATGTTTTAAGGATATACTTAAATCAACTTTAAACACTAAAATATTAAATTTTATGATATAAATATACTTTAAGTATAATATTTTAGAGCCTTAAATCATCATTTTATTAGTGTTATCCAAATAGAATGATAAAATAAGAGTTTTTTTTATCTAAATATGAAATAATTAAAATATTAAAACTTTATGTTGTATAAATGTTATATTCATATTAGTCTAGCATTTTACAACATAAAAATAAAAATTTTCTCATATATTATCGTATATCTCAAATATATATAAAAGTGAATTTTCTAGATAAATTTCCAAATTATCCCAAATCATGAAAGGTAATGTCTCTAAAATATCGCAAGTTTGATACTTTAGCTCTCTATAGTATAAAAATATTATTTCTCAAAAGCATTACTAAGAATCTATAGTATACATAAAATAGGTTTTGCATGAATCATGTTGGAATATTACAAAATGTTAAAATTTAATGTTCTATTTTTATTCTATCCATGTTATTCTAGCAATCTGTATCACAAATTTTTTTTTGAGCCACCACCATATATTCAAAATACCCACAAATGGGTTTTCTTAATAATATGCATGATTCTTTCAGAATAATAGCATATAATACTATGTATATATTTTAATCATCTTATTTTGTTATTTTATAACATAAAAATCATATTTTTCATGTGTATCATTGTATATGTTGAAAATACCTAAATTGGTTTTTCCTAAATCAACCAATAAAACATCATAAATATTAAGATTTTATGATATAAATATGCTTACCTACATAAAAAATGTCTAGTTGAAGCTCATTGGCAGTAAAAAGTCATTAGAACTCTAACAAAAGAAAGAAAGAGTGGAAGCCTTGTTTCAACCATGTTCCATCGTAACCAATAGCTTCATCATCGTGATCTCTCCACTATTGGCCTGTAATATCCCACAATAGTATTTAATTTTATAAATTTCAATGCACATGTATAATTATTTAATCAAATAATATTTAAGTTTTTATAAATTTCAAAGGTTGTGGTTATTTATTTTTATTTGATTAATATTTTATTTTAAATTTTCTTTCTTTTAAAGGATTTTAGAATATTAAAATAATACTAATGATAATATTTGAAATATATTTATTTTTGTGGTGATTATTAATTCGAGGTTAGATTAAAATAATTTATACAAGAAACTTTTCATAAGTTAAGTGGTCACCATTCATTATGTTTCCTCCATTGATAATAGCTCAACGACGTGTGAGGAAGGGTGAGATTCGTAGCTGGTCTTGGATAGTAGAGGAAGCTTTTGGCTATTTTGCCTTAACAACACTCTAGCATGGATTTCACCACTGGTAAGCTCCAACAAATCTCTTTGGACAACGATGAAACCTTTTTACACTTCAAACTCTCCTTAATTTTTGCTAATTTGAGTGATTTGAAGAAAAATCATTATTGTACAAATGTGATATATTGGATGATATATACAATATATATATATATATAATTTTATAGTACAAAATATTAAAATAGAATGAATAAATTATAAATAGAGTATTTTAAGTTATTATTATGGTAAATTTAGGTATGGTGCAAAGAGATCCATTTCTACCAATTTTTGGAAATATGATACGAGTTTAGAAGACTAATATTTTATGCTATAAAATGACAAGTTATCTTGTTGGTAGCATTTTTGAAATAGTATTTCTAATGAATCTTATAATATAGCTTGCTAAAATATTATGATCAAAGTAAATGCAAAATATTGCATTTTCATATTTTGAAATATTTGAATCTAATTTAGAAAACCTTGTTTTATCATATTATTTGTATACTTAGTAAAATATTGATTGACTAATATTTGAGGCTCTGGAATACTATATCATTATACTTAGAGCATATTTATATCTTAAAACTTAATATTCTAATGTTTGGAGCTAGCTATGGATAGTTGTTAATAAAAAAAGATAAGTGATGTTTATATAATTATAATTTATCTTTGTAAATGATTATATTAGGAGGAAAATGTGAAAAGATCATTATGGATACTTCAAAATCTCCAAAGGTGGATTAACATTATCAAGTAAGTGTATATCTTACAACAATTTTATATCATAATGAAAGATAGTTCAATTATTGTAAATTATATTTTCCACATTGATAGCACATATTTTATATTCATGCATACACCTAGTTCCATGGTATATATGCAATTAGCTATTAAGAGAATATTAATTGATCAGAGTGCGCAGTGAAAGTACATTAATGTCTTTATTAGTTATTGATTAATTGATTGTGATAGAATTATAACAGATCATATTATGATTATGCTATATGCTTTAATTGCCCGTTATTATTGAATAGTTATCTATATGGGCTTGTATTAAATCTAGTGATGTGAATAGAGTAAAGCTCTAGTGAATTTATTACAATATGAATTGAACCTTATCAAGCATTGAAAACTTATGAATTATGCTAGGGTAATGACATCAGATATTGTGATTTGTGATGAAGAGATGACATGAAAGCTAGATAGGAAAATTCCCAGTAAACAATTGAGAATGATATAAGAATGACCTAGAAGTCAAAAAGCAGCAAGATGTGTGCTTACTATAAATAGATGGGTGCAGTGATGTGATATTGAAATTTGTCTATGATTAACTATTACTATTGGAAATGATTATAGGAACTTAAAATGATTGTGATTAAGTCGTAAGGGCTATTTGTGAATGTGATGATCACTCGAAATAGATGGTAAGTGATATTGGTTAAGATTCTTATATTTTATCATGTGAGGTATGAAATCTAAGTTGTATACAATTGAAATTCAAATCTAAGGTTGCTTTGTGTATATTTTAAAGATCCAAGAAATGGGTTTGCTAATATTTTTTAATTTGGTATATGATTAACTTGTGACTATTATACATAAAAATTGATCACCTGTAAATATTGAGTTTCAATAACTCACTTTGATTATTTTCACTATTTTTAGGTTAAAAAAGCTATTTGAATTGTGTCTTTTGCATTAAGAATCAAAGATTGCCTAATAAAAGGATTTGATAGTTAGGTTTCGAATGGAAATAGAATCACCATTCAAATAGAGATTTATTGAATTATATGAAATGTTGTATTGATTTTATGACCATAAGTGTGAAACTATACTATACTGTACGTATATTTGTTATTATCACATTTGAGAAATAAACAAATATTTTATTATAAGGTGTGTGACCCTCAAGAAGTGTATAAAAATAAGGGAGACTGTATCTATTTTTCTAAAAAAAATTTAAAATGAATTTCAAGTTTCCTTAGAATTTGGAAACTCTTGTTGAAAAGAAAGGATGAAAATTATTAAGTTTTATGGAAATTGTGTATTGGGATCCATACTAGTCATGATTAGAATCAGGTCATGACATGGCCATAGAAAATGCATACAATAGCCGGAGGAGGCTAGCTCCCACACCATAACTCCACTGCCATTTTTGAGCTTAATTGATGGACTTCATACATAAGCAAAAGCAAAAGTAGCTTAGAGCTTTAGAGGCATGCAAAAACAAAATCTAGCTACCGAGCTAACGACACTTACGCTGATGATGAAAGACATGGCTCAACAACTTAGTAGTTATTTGATAAAGAGAACAAGAACACGTAGGGAGAGAGAGAAGGGAGGAAATGTTGGTGTGTAAGGAAAAAGAGGAAAACTAGACAAACAAAAGGGAGAGGAAAAAGAAAAATGGTAAAAAAATAAAGATAAAAAAGGGAAAGCAGGTCCGATTATGTAATAGAAAGAGAAATGGAGAAGCTTCTAGAAATAGAAAGAAATAAAGCAAATATAGAAAGGGCAGCCAAGGGTTTTTATCCTGTGCCACTTAAGTACACCTTGCTACTTTACATTCAAATCTCAACCACTCATTTTAATTCAAATCAATCTTGGCCATCAAATTTTTATACTTTATAATACTTCTCTCCAAATAACTTTAAAATTCAAGGTAAGTATATCAATATTAACTTTGATAAATAGAATCTTAATACTCACATTTTTATAAAAATAATTTTATTTAGAATTTCAATTTAATTAATATTTTTAATCTCCCTTCAACATAAAAATATCATAACTTCCAAAAATAATTTATCAAATACTGATAATTAACTTTATAAAGCTTTACACTTATAATTATTATTTTCAACTTATGAAAAGATCTTCACAAAAATATTTAAACTGGCCTTAAATTAATGATATCCATAAAGATATTATTTTTAGTATCATTTTAATATTTCATAATTTTTAGAAAGAAAAGAAATTTAAAATGAAATAACCAAATAAATAAAATAAATATTCACAACGTTAAAAATTTATAAAAATTTGATTAATAACTTGGCATATTACATTTTGAAAGATTAAAAATTAAATTCTAACATGGAAAATTGTTTTTTTTTTCTATTTGGAAAATTTGTATTCTAAGGCTACATTGTCAGTAGCAAAGGGATAGAGGTAGATGAGGAGAAAGTTAGAGCAATTAGGAATGGCCTACCCTTAAATGTGCTAGTAAAGTGGGAAGTTTCAATGGATTGGCTAGTTTTTATAAGAGATTTGTGAAAGATTTTAGCACCCCAGTTACCTTTTTAAATGAATTAGTAAAGAAAAATGTGAGTTTTCATTAAGGAGAAAAGTAAAAGAAAGCTTGAATTTGTTAAAAGAAAGGCTAAATTTTTCACCTTTACTTATGCCTCTTGATTGCATAAGAACTTTTGAAATTGAAGGTAATGCCTCAGATGTCGATATTGGAGCTATATTATTGCAAGAAAAAAAGCCCATTGACTATTTTAGTAAGAAGTTAAATGGAATGGCTCTTAATTACCCCTCATATGATAAGGAGCTCTATGCATTAGTTTAGGCTTTATAGACATAGCAATATTACCTATGGCCAAAAGAGTTTGTCTTTCATATAATTATAAAGACTTAAAACATTTGTAGAGCTGAAGATGTTGAATAAAAGGCAAGAAAAGTGGATGCAATTTATTTAGTAATTTTCATTTGTCATCCAATGCAAGAAAGGTGAAGATAATTTGATTACCAATGCATTATCTCAAAGGTATCCTTTTACCTTTAGTTTGCAATCTAAATTATTGAGATATGAACATGTAAAGGACTTGTATGGAAATGATCATAATTTTTCCACTGTTTTTCAACTTTATGAAAAGAAAGCCTTTGAAAAATTCTATAAGGATGAAGGGTTTTTCTTCAAAGAAACTAAATTGTGTGTGTCTAGGAGATCTCTTAATGACCTGCTTATGAAAGCAGCTTATGGTGGAGGGTTAGTGGGATATGTTAACATTAGAAAGACTCTAGATATATTGTGAGAGCATTTCTTTTGGCCCAGTATAAGACATAATGTTAAGGAGTTTTGTGTTAGTTGCATTACTTGTAAGGAAGCTAAGTCTGGAGTGATGCCATATGGTTTGTATATGCCATTCCCTATACCCAGTGAACCTTGAATTGACATTTCCATGAATTTTATTTTAGGTTTACTTAGGTCCAAGAAAGGAATAAACTCAGTGTTTGTAGTGTTTGATAGTTTTTCAAAGATGGATCACTTCATACCATGACATAAAATTGATGATGTAATAAATAAAATATATCTCTTTCTTTAGAAAAGTGGTGAGAGTTCATGGAGTGGCAATAAGCATTGTTTTAGATCAAGATATGAAGTTTTTCAATTACTTTTGGAATGTCCTATAGAGTATGTTAGGGATAAAGTTGTTGTTTTTAACAACTTATCATCCATAAACAAATGGACAAACCTAGATAGTAAATAGAACTATCACTTATTTATTGTGCTCCATTATTCAAAGAAATTTAAAAAATTAGAAGGATTGTTTATCTTATGTTGAGTTTTCATATAATTAAAGTTTTCATTTTGCTACCAAGTTTTCTGTATTTGAGATTGTGTATAGTTTTAATCACTAACCCATTTGGATTTATTTCTATTACCTATTGATAAGAGATCTACTTTGGATGGGCAAAAAAAAGTGGAATTGATTAAGAAGCTTCATGAAAGAGTGAGGGAAACATTAAGAAAAGATTACCTAATATGTCTAAAAATCCAACAAAGGATAAAAAATTGTGTTTAAACCAGCTAACTTAGCTTAGGTGCATATGAGGAAAGAAAGGTTTCTAACCTAAAGGAAATCTAAATTACACCCGAAAGGAAATGGTCTTTTCCAAGTTCTTGAAAAGATTAATGACAATGCTTATAAGCTAGAACTTCCTACTGAGTATGGTGTTAATGTTACTTTCAATGTTATTTATTTGTTACATTTGATATAGGTTTGGATTTGAGGATGAATCCTTTTCAAAAGAGGAAGGATGATTCAATCTTGAGGTCGATGAAAGAGCATTTGCACTTGTTGGAAGGACCAATCACTAGGAGCGAGGCTAAAATGATGAAGGAAGGCCTTAATAGACTTATTCAAGAAGCTTGGAAAGGAGCTGAAAAGGATTTAAAGGATGGTTTGCTCCTATTTTAGCTTTTAAGAGTCAATAGTTGACTACTATAAATGACTACTACATTTGGAGTTTATCTCTTCTTGCAAGTAGTTGACTATAGTAGATAAATACTACCTTGTTTTCAACTTGTATATAAGCAAGGTATTCAATTACCTGTGATCAATGTGTGCTAGATTTGACACTTGACTTTGTTTAGTTATATTTTTTATGTGTTAAACCATTTAGGCTTATTATTAATTATGTATGCTTAGACCATTACTTTTAGTACTTTATTTTGGGACAAATATAATGGTTTTATTAGGTTTTAAGTTAGGCCATTTTATCTTATTGAATCTAATTAACGTATTATCATTTGTAACTTACGAGGAAGATTGAACATAACTTTTGGACAATTAATCTAAGATCAAATTTTGGAAATGACTTTTCTCTCTAGGGTTTTAGCCAGAACACTAAAACTTAGCAAATGATTCTTCCTTTATGGCATCTAGATTTATCACTTATCGCTTCTTTGGGAGTGTGGTATGATTATTCTATCCATTTTTAGTTTCATTTTTTATTTTTGGGATGATCCTTGACATTTCTAAATTATTCATAGGTTCTTTACAATGGGTTCATATTCATTCATATCAAACACTTTTACAATATCAAAATAACAAATAGAAAGTTCAAATCAAATCCAAGTAAATGACCATGAATTTAAAGAGTAATTTTACATAATGTTATCAAGAATAACAAGATAATAAGATTAAAACCTAAAAGCTTTGAAAGAGATTGAAAAGCTCTTGGTAGGTTTAAAGGCAATGACAAACACTATTATCAAGTATGAAAGGGATACAAGATTTAAGCAATTTTTTTAAAATTAATTAATGCAACTATGAGATTAAATCAATGTTCACTATAAAAAAATACTACTTAATGATGAAAATATCTATCACTAATTATAGAAAATCTATCAATAAAATACTTAATGACAAAAATAGCAACAAAATAGAATATGTTAGTAAACATTGTGTTAGTAAATAAATTAATGATTGAGTAAAAAAATTTGTAGGTAAATCCATCGTCATTTCATGAGACAATGATGGTAGGCATGCACAATGACTAGAATTATTTGTCATTAAATTTGTACATAATGATGGATTATCTATTGTTCAAGTTTGAATTACTAATGGCAAAGCTCATTGCGAAAAAAATGGTCATCACTAAATGCAAATTTAGCAATGAAAAAAACCTATTGCTACTCTTAATCCATTGATAAAGCAATTACTTAGTTATAAACACTAATTTCATCCATTTAGCCAATTTAACAATACAAAATTCTTTTTTTAAAGATTAATATGCTATACATTTTTGTAGCCATCTAATAAATAGCATACACTTCTTGAACAATTAAATACACTAATTGAATTTTATGTAACATAATTTATTCATAAAACAAAATTAAATATGAATATTTTATTTATATTAAGTAAAAATATAATTTATAATATATATCTTGAAAAGTCTTAATGTCCAAGTTGTATATATATGAAAACAAAAACAAAAATCTTAAATTGCTAAATTCAAATGACATGTTAATGTCACACTCATGCTGTTGAATCATTAACTATTGAGATGTAAATCATTGCACCTAAACTATCATATCCTTTCAAAAAACCTATGTTAAAATATTGAATAAAAATAGGAAAATTGATCTTTTTTCAATTCATTTACTACTAACTTAATAGGATAAATATGAATTTTACATTATAAAGAAAAAGCAAATATTGGTATGAGGGTTTGCTAAAACTATTATAAAAGGATTAAAATAGCTGTCATGGTTTCAATGAATCATTTCAATCGTTAAAGCTAATTTCATCAAACCCTTGTAGAAATACCTACTCATTGTTCCTAATAGTACTATCAAATTCTCTCTATTGAGTTAGTAGTAAATGAATTGAAAAAGAATCCTATCATGCCTATTTTGAATCAATAACTACTAATTCAATGGATTGAACCTTAGAATATCGTAGAAAAAAATCCTTATCTTAATAAGGGTTTGTTACTTGAGGCTTTAAGCATTAAACTTATTGCAATTGATATGAAAGTGAGGAATTAGTATAAGGATACCATAGCATAAGAGAATTTTCATTATTATTCATTTCCTCCATTATACAGCCACCTTTAAATACCCAGTTACATGCATCTTCTAATCAAAGCCATGAGACCTACACTAAGCTTTTTGGTTGTTTACATTTTAAGCATGTAGAAGTGTGTTCTCCTCCTACAATTAGTAAAACAAAAAACTACTAAGGTAATTAAAAAATATGTTGTCAATAATTAACATATAATGCAGAAGATCTCTAACTTACAAAAGCATCACTTCCTTTTTTTCAGCTTGAATGTGTTATTCCATAGTAAGTAATGAGTCACTTTATCCATTATTGCTTTCTTCACAACTACTACTTGTACTAAGAGAAGTCATTTAAACAATACCTAATTTTTCCATATTTAACGATGCAAGTAGTTTCTCATTTGGTTCTCTTGAAAAAGATGTTGCATCTCTATGGATTCTAATGGCGGTATAAAAAAGAGCTAACCTTAGATCCTTTTTGGTCCATTTGTGGCTTGCACTTAATATCTAAAAATACAATCTTATTGCATTTTTTAAAAGTAAGTGCAATCTAAAAGCAAGCCAAAGAAGATCTTGAGCTAACTCTTTTTCAGACTATCACTAACATTAGCAGAAGTATAACTTTCTTTTTAAGATAACTAATTAGGAAAGAACTTGTAAGACCAAATATGAAAATAGTAAGTTAAATTGAAACAATATTTCCTAATTAAAAGGATAGAGTAAGGTAAGAAATAGTAAATAAAGTGATTTTCTACTTAATGTGGAACAAGACATTTAAGCTCAAAGAAAGGAAGTGATACTTTTGTAAGTCAGATGTATTCTGCACTATATGTTAATTATATATGAAATATTTTTTAATTTCCTTCATAGATTTTTATTTTACCTCATTATAATTATTTAATGGTAGTGCTAATTATGGGAGAAAAAGTCACTCTTACATGCTATAATACAAGTAGCCAAGGAGCTTGGTGTGGGTTTCATAACTTCAAAAAGAAGGTGTAGGGAGCTAGATATTTAGAAGTGGTCACATAATATGGGAAATGAATAGTGATGAAAATTTCCTATATTATGGCCTCCTCAAAGTAGACCCATGCTTTTGTATCCATGACAACTAGTCTAATCTTAAGGACCTTGATTAGCGATCATTCATTGTGAAATAGGTTCTTTTATCCAATTGATTCTATAAGATTCAGTCTATTGAGTTAGCAATGAATGAATTGAACTAAAAACTATCAGCAAAAAGGAACCTATATAACAAAATGTGAAAAAACTAGATTTCAAGGAGATGACTTTTAGTAATAAGTAAGGTTTGGGGGAAGCAATAACAAATGAATTATAAAGAAAGCTATACATCAATTGATGTTTTAATTACCTTAAGGTCCATAAAGGATGGTACTTGGATGCTTAAGCTAAATGTTTATGAAAACCTATGACATTGTTCACAAGTTACATGTCAACTTATTCACTAAAACAAGCAATTTAAAGGATGACACTGCTTAGATATCATCAAACAAAAATTATAGATTCAAATGGTGTTATTATAATTATAAATAAATATATAAAGAATACCATTAACATTTAGCAATTTAACATTGTGAGAATGTTGATATACAATCATACATGTGAAGTTCTCCTAGCAAAATTTTTAATTTAGTCATAATTTTATCCTTAAATATCTCTCATATTTGTAAGACATATCTTACAAACTTAATAATGTAAAAGCAAAAACAAAATAATTTACAAATTAATTTATTACAAAATATAGCATACTTTCATCTAAATTCAATATCTACTAATCATCTAAACCCTAAATAAAACTAATTGTGATATGAATCAAAGTTATTATAAAAGAATTATTCACACTTTACGAATTGTAATTAAATGTTATAATCTTAAGTGTATAAAAATACTTCAAATTTCCTTCTTAAAGATTCAAAATATCAATTGTTACCTAGTGTTCTAAAATAAAACATTTTAAAGAGGAAAAGATAAAGAAAGAAAATTAATAATGAGTTCAAAAAACACAATGACTATACAAATAAGCATAAATTGAATAAAAAATCAAAGTAAAAAATTGTCACTAATTAATAATAATTAAAATATAAATTAATCTCAATTTCTGTATATAAGCCTTCTAAAAATAGAACTAAATTAATATTAATTTCAATAACTATATAATTTTCTTATATAAAGTCCCTAAAGATCCTATTACTTAAAAAATATAGGAACAAATTATGCTTTAATTATTTTTATATTTGTTTGAAAATTTTCAATTAGAAATAAACTCCTAAAAAATAATATTTATATTATATACTGGTCTTCGTTACAATATAATTTTTGTTCTTATATTCCCTAAAAATTTTATTACTTAAGTGCTTTTAAAATCTTATAACATAATATGCAAAAGCAAGGAACTTATTATGTTATAATTATTTTGTTGTATTTATTTAAAACATTTCAAATAAAAAATGTTAATAAAAAGAATAAACATAACCTTGACATCAAATGATTGCTTCTTTCTTTCTTATTAACATTGAAATCAATTAATAAAAATTGAAAAATTATAAAATGTTTTTTTGCTATCATTATTCATTATTATTTGAAAAATTTTAAATATGTAAATTTAATAAATATAAAAGTACTTTACAAAAGTTAGAAAATACACTTCACTTACAATTTTTCCACATAAACACAATTAATAAATATAAAAGTATTTTACAAAAGTCAGAAAAAAACATATCACGTACAATTTTTCCAAGTAAACTTAAAATATGGTAGTAAAAAGAAATATATTGTGTTTACAAAGTTTACATTCTGATGATATAGTAGCAATAATGGTGGTGAGGATATAAAATTCATAATATAGAAGAAAAATATAAGTATAAAATTTATTAATACTTACTGTAAGAAATATAAAAGACAATATAAGAAGCATAATACTAAAAGCATAAAATTCATAAATAAAAAAATTAGTTAAAAAATAAAGCATATAAATAGGAAAAGAAGACAAATTGAAAACATAAAACTAAAGAAAGTAAAGGTGTAATCACTAATAAAAATATACTAGAAAGCATAAAACATATAAATGCATAAAAATTATCAAAATGATGAAAATTTATTGACTAAATCTCCCTTCAAATGGTGACAAAGCAAACCACACCACTTGAAAATGGTAGGGGATGGTGAAAGGCACAAGGCTATGATGGTTCACGAAGGAGAAAAGGAAAGCACCACAAGGGAAATGGAAAATGGGGGATCTACCTCTGATCATTGATATATACAGGCATTTAGCAACTGAATTAGTGATAAATTTTTGTTGTTTGTAAGAAATTTAAATAGAATGGTGTGTTTAAGTTACTAATGAAATTAGTAATGGATAAAAAAAACTTTTGTTAGTACTTCCATCATTAATTTTTATAAAAAAAACCCATTCCATCGCCAAACGAAATTTTAAATTTTTTTGCAAAATCCATCGTTAATTCCATAGGTAATTTGAAACCTTAATTTTTCATTCCATTGCTAACTTTGTTGATAAAATTTACAAATAGAATTAGCAATGGATATAATTTTAGATGTGAAGATTTTAGAAATTCATATAACTTGCAATGAAATTAGTGATGAATTTAGTTATAAGATGAATTATTTATCACTAACTCCATCACTAAATTCAAAAGATAAAGATGATTGCTAAAATATCAATTAACAAAAAAAAATTCATCCCTAAATCCATCACTAATTTCTATCATTAAATAAGGATTTTCTTATAGTGGTTAAGCAATAATATTGACTATAAGAATCTTGCAAGATTTAAAACAAAAAAGACATTGTAAAGCACTAAAAGCAATATTAAATAATGAAACATAAAATGTTTGGAAATAAAGGAGTAGGCAAGAAGAGATAGCATTGAATATTTTTATAGTGGTTTGATAAACCAAAAGAAATGTCTTTTAGGTCTACTCCACTCTTTTCAAGCTACTGTGTTTTACTTGAGCTATCTACTATTTTTCAACCAATTACAATACCTAACTTTATAAGATTTACCTTAATTTTTACTAGGATTTCAATCTCCACCTAATTTTATAAGATCTAGCTAATCAACATTAGAATTTCAAGCACCATTTAGCTTTACAAGACCTAATTGATCAACACTCGGATTTCAATTCCACCAATCTTTACTAAGATTTTACAATGGCTAAGGAAATTTTTTTTACATCAATCACTTAACACTTCTTTTGGAATGGATATGCAATCTCAAGCTTAAGGATTTATAGAGAGAAGTTAGAGGATAAGGAAGCTCAAGAGGTTTCTCTCAGAGATATGCTATGATAATAACTATTAAGCATTCATCTTCTACAATAGGAACTATTTTTACAAAAGATATCAACCTGTTTTCACAATATACTTGCTACCTAAGTTAATTTGTCTTGTCCAAAAGCTTCCCTTGCTGACTCAACATAATGCATAGTAAATTGGTTCAAATCTTCTCTTCCTTAGACTTTTTCCTGAAAGAGTGACCTTCTTACTCTTTCACACATTAACCAAATTTATACATTCTACTAAAGGACAAAAATAGAATAGTGATAAGGTGATGCATATCACAACACCAAAATTAATCCAAATTCAAAAAATGATAGTAAAAGTGAATTAAGTCAATCCCATGAAGATTAAACTTCAGTTTACTTTAAATTTGCTTTAAAAAAGTAGGGATTTTTTTCAATGCAAGAAAAATAAAATTAAATAGTAATAAATAATAATTATATGAATTGAAAGTAGAATATTAAAAGAAGAATAATTCACAATAAGAAGAATTTTAGTTTAAAAGATTTTATATCAATTTATTAATTTATCATCGACCACCAAAACATAGAAAATGTTTAAATAATTATTCGATTGATGAAAATAACTTAGAAAGTCATGATTATTCCTAAATTCCCATTTTAATATAATTAGAATTAAATAATCAAAGATGATTAATTAAACCCAATTCTTATTCAGACTTAATCAAAGATAATCAAAATTAAAATAGAGTGAAGAGAAGAGAAATTCAACCAAAATAGACTAAATATCTCTACAAGCATACAAATTATAAAACCTAGCCTTTAATTCATGTACCATATAGTAGCTAATTGAATTAATTCACAAGAACAAAAATTACCCAATCAACTACTTCAAAGTTTAACTACATAGGCAAATAACTAAGGAGCCTTCTTTTGGAAACTATCTATATACAATTATTAATAAAAGAAATAGATGAACAAAGATAATTGATTAAACATAAAAAAATTAAAGAATAAGGTCCCAAAATCAATTAGGGTGAATGTACTAAATCCTTTGAACTAGAAGAAGAGAGTTTAGCCACTTGAGGCTTGAGAGCTCAAAACACCAAAGGAAGAATTTTGTCAATTGTTGAATTTTGAGTTGCCTCCCTAAAGTAACATTTTTGCCCGTTATATAACTCCTAATTCAACTCAACTAGGCTAGAATTACTTAGGGATGATTCTTAGTCAACTAATGGACTAGACTTTTAGAATTTGGAGGCTAGTAGCTCAAGTTATGACTTAAACACTAAAATAGGTCCAATGTCATTTGATTTTTTTCTTTCTAGTTAGAGTTGTGCCTTTTCATTCAAAATGACATCACTTTAGTTCCAAAGTCTAGAAAGATATTGCTTTGAGTCTTAGCTAACTTGGAGCACTAGCATTTTGCAATTTAGGCTCATGTAACTCAAGTTATAGACTAAACAATAAGGAAAGATCAAGCCTACTACACTAAGACAATACTACTAGATCAGTTTCAAGGAGAAATTTAACCCAACAAACATTTAAACTAGCTTTTTCACAAAACATGAAAGTTGTAGAGAATTCTCTTAATTTTTATCCATGTAAATATTAACCTAATCAGATGTCTAGAATTCAAGTTACAACTAAAAACCTAAAATAATGTCAAATTTCTACAATTAGTCATTACTTTTTATTTAACCTAAAACTCATGATTAATTCCAAAATAAACCTAAACCTATTAAAATAAGTACAACCATGCCCTAAGAGACCTAGATATAATGGGAAATTAGTATAAAATAATGTGTATATCATGAGGCAATTCAAATTTAAAATTTAAAGCAATTCATTGCCCAAAATTACCTCCTCTCTAAGCAAGTATAATTATATAATATATAGCATTTTAGCACATGTTTTACTAAATTTTAATTCACCATTGGAATAAATATAATTAAATAATACATTAGCCAATAAGATGAAATAACATAAAGTAAGCCTTTTCAATTTCAAGAACAAAATATATTTTGTATGTTCTTTTTTGTCTTTAAGAAAACTTCTTCTATAAGTTTGTCAATTTTAAAACAAACTAAATGGAGGGAAATTGAAATAACACATGAGAAATAAAATTTAGAATAAACTTAGGCTTATTAAGGGTTATGGCCTAATTCTCAATTCAAGAACTGAATAACAAAACCTTAGCTTTTCATTGGCTAGGTAGTTTGAGAATAAATCATATAAATCATACAAACCTAAGTAAATTGGATTTCATAAAAGATGATTATATAAAACAAATATTCCAATTTATAATTTTACATAAATCCATTCAAAAAAAGCACAAAAGAAATTTTAATTTTCCATTTGGTTCCTCAAAAAAAGATTCCTTCCAGATTTTTTTAAGTAAAAAGAAACTAATTAGAATCATCTTCAAGTTAGAAGGAAAATATATCTGACTAGAGAGAGAATCATTTTAAGGTTATAATAACTTTGAAAAGAAATTTTTAAATGGCATCGTTGCTTCACTTTTTTTATTTTTAACTTGAACCAAGTGCTAAGATTCGGATATTGGTCATTTGTAATAAATTGATGTGTAGAGTAAAATAATGTCATCTTATTGATAAACAAAATGATGTTGAATGGTATATAAATAATTGGCATTATAAATTAAAAGACATTAATATTTAAGTAAAAAATTGACATGTTTCTATGCAAGATTTTTTAAAAATAAATAACATTTATGAAAATAACCATTTGACACCTATAGAAACAAATCACAATTCACAACATCTATGAAGTGAGATAGAAATTAATAATAGCATAACTAATTGTAGGAGCTTTCATAAAAAAGTTAATGAACTTTCACTTGCATATGAAAATACAAGATATGAAAAGTTATTTAAAACTAAACAAACTATCATTAACTTATTTACAAGAAGTTAATTATAACAACCAATCATATTTAGAAATACCTAGAGCTATTCATTTTGGTTAAGTTTCAATCATAAAGAGCTTCTTGGGTTTATAGTCTAGGCTTGTTCCTTAAAAGCTACAATTTGCACATAATTAGCATGTTATCATTAAGACCAATTTAGTTAATTAAGCTAACATGTGATGAGTTATAAATAAGGAAGTGATTACTTTACAAGCAGACAACAAATTGTACATGTAATAAAAGATGTAATAGTCATACTCCACAATTTCAAGTGCTTTAGGTACTATAATAAAATAAAAGGTCAATTTAATACCTCTAACACACAAACTTCTAGGTCAAACATGATACAATCTTACTATTAATAAAATACCTTCACTTTTACATGTGAAAGGTTCATCCACCTCCGGTTGCATGCTTTTCATGTAAGTAGTGATTAAAGCTTTTTCCAAGAAAATTGTAAATTAGATAACATCTTTCCTAATAAAGGATCTAACCAGTAGATAAACCTCCCCCTCAATAATACTATGGCAATCATCTAATAATGAATATAATACAATGATATAGCTAAGCTATCGAAATCTATTTAAGAAAAAAAATCACAATTGATGCATAACTGAGACTTTCCCCTCATAATGCAAAGTAGTAAATTTTCTTGAGCTCATGCAATAAAGCTTTAATGATGTACTCCTCTATTAATTTTTCTATCAATCCTTATCAAGTTATTATGGGTTTAGGAATCTATATGTAGCATTTATCAAAGGAAATAATTTATAACTATACATATAGAAGGATTGATGTGAGCTAAACTTACATGTGGACAGTAGTTTAAATAATTTATGTTTGGTTAAAGAAGATAATACAAACTTACATGATCCAAAGCTAAATGCAAGTCACATTAAACTCCTCAAACATTTGCAATTAATGGATGGAAGCTTTGTTAATGAATATTGGGGTTTTTAATCAGATCATTTCCTCCCCAATCTAGAGTGAGGTTTGGGCTTAATTACCCTAAGAGCTATCAAGGCGCACTTGTAATGCCTTATGAGCATGATTAGGAGATTGTTAAAATACAAATAATGACAATTAGCAGTCTCATATAACAATTCTAAAATAACTTTAAAGTATAAATTTTTTTAGCAATCTAAGGAATGGAATATAATACCTCCATTAGGAATTGAATAATGGTTATTGATTATGGGATGAAAGTCTTATAGGCTTCATCTACTATTTAAACTACATTATTTGGTACTAGTACCTTAACTTTGTAGACCAAGGGTTTATAACCATCACTTTGACTTGATTGCCTAGTAATAGTCAATGATGTAGTTCATGGCTTACCAAAATTCACATCCCTATAACCTTACGTTGAGGTAACCTTGTGACCATTAGATCATATCAAGCTCTACCTTAGGTAATGTGAACCTCCATTATATAAAGCTTAATTCATCCATATATATATACACACAAAAATATTCAAAGATTAAGAGTGACATTTACCTCACGTATGGTCTTTAAAATAATTGCTTCCATGAAGGTCAGCCTTATAGGTGTTGGCATGTCATCATTGCCAATTATTGAATAGGTTAACAGCTTCCTTAGTAAAGAGTTTACCTAGTTGTTTAGGCACTAGTTATAAAAGCCAACTGGATAGATGCCACAAAACTTAAATGTATGATATGTTGGTTTGCTATCTACTCTTACGTAAAGTGAAATAACTCCTACTACTATTGCATAAGTCATTGTACCTATAAATGTTGTTCCTCCCTCTATTACATCTATGCCTCCTAGTTTGCATTGAGTTTTCATGCCATATCTTTGGCAAAGCTCATTTTAAGGTTTGCCAACTTGAGACTAAAATGTCCAACTAAATGGTGCTTCAATATGCTAAAGAACTTTTTATGTCTAATAATATGTTGGACTGCCTAAATATGATTAAGTTACTTTTCAGTTCCCAAAACTAAGGTTAAGATGTCATTCTTCCTAACTAGTATAAACTCAATTTAGGAGGCCTTTTGCATAAGACCATTCTATAGCAACTAACAAAGAATAGATGATTAGAATTAAATTGAGTAAAATGGAAGTTTTAAAATCAAACAACACTTTTTGGTATGAACTTTAACACTTATAATCCTTTCCATAATGGTTTGACTCTATAAGGTCATGCACTTATTTAAGTTTCCTTGCTTCCATAACTCTATGCAAGAAATAAAAGGTGCCTTATTGGAACCCTTACCTTTTTTAATTTTAGTAGGCCTCTTAGTCCACAAGTTCTTCTCAAACTTCATGTAGTCTTCTTAAGTAAGTTTATATGGATATGTATTCTTCCTTCACCTATCATGGTTAGATTTACTTAATTCCTATTCATAAAAGGACGTATTAGTTCACAAATGCAAATGATATACAAATGAAACATTGAAATGAACTAGATGCTAGAAAGTAAAAATTTCACCTTCAAATGCTCGTCCACACATTGTTCTTTAAACTTCTCCTATAATTATTAGTTAATACAGTTTCATCTTTGAGTCAAGTATATTTCTTTTTTCAATCTTAGGATTGTTGTAGTCTTGCCTCAACATTGTCTTAAAGTCCTTCCACAAGGTTATCACATGTGACAACACATTTCTCTGCATCTGTGGGGTGTTTGGAATATGAATGAAACTTTACAAGAAAGAAGAACACACACGGAAGATCAAATTGTAAGTAAGTATGCTATAAATATAATTTTTCATATATATAGCATAAAGTTATCTAAATCAAGTGTACATACCAAGACCTTATCCCAGATGTTATCTTTCAATCTTATAAGGGCTTTATTCCAATAAGCATAAGCTATTGATATTTTAAACCATAAAGCCACTATAACATAACTAGAATATACTAATTCTTTTGCTCCTTCTAGTTGCCATTTCTTATTGAACTTAACATTTAATTTCTTATCTCTAGACCGCACTATGCTAAATGATTTCAAATTTGTGGGACCTCTTGTATTTCTTTTAATGGGGATAGCTACCTCTTCAAAATGATCAATATTGTAAATTGAGCCCAAAAAAATCAATTTCAATCATGTAAAATGATATGTAGGAAAAGTTATAAGTTGACATTACTTAAGGATGAACAAAGTAGGAGATATGAGATTGATCCTCACAATAAATGATGTACCAAAATTGCATGGTAAAACATATAACTTGCATGAAAAATAACTTAAATAAGATTACTTCAATCATTATACATTATAAATTTTTCCATTAATCTACATAACCATGGAGCTAATAGGAATCATGGAGTAACATATAATATATTCAACACCCTCAAAAAGACATAATAGCATGTAATGAAAAAGATAATAAGTAAAAATGGCAGAGACATCATCATCAAACAAAACATAACTACAACCATACACCTTGAGAGTAACTAAAGCCTAAAAGCATTATCAAACATAACATATAATATAATCATAAATGTAACGATGAATGAAACTGTCATAGTGTTACTATACATACATGTATATGCCAACTAGACAAAGCCTAATTTAATCTCTTAATATTCATAAATACAAAGAAAATGAGAGAGAAAAATGTACTTGAACAATTTATTGATGACTACAACAACCACAGAGCTAACTTTGAGTGCATCAAAGAATGTAGAGGTGGTTTAGGACTCATCAAAGAAATTTTGATGGCAAAAGTGAGAAAAGGGAAGCAGTTTTCAAAAAGCAAAAGTGATAAGAAACAAAAAGGCAAATAGGAGTTATGTAAACAAAATAATTACACATTTATTTCTTAATTAACAACTCAAATCTTAAATAAATAATATTGGATTAATAGAAATCAAGCATATAAAGTTAAAATGATATTTACAAAAATATCACTAAATAATCAATTTCAACATCAGATTTTTAAATAACTGATATCTAAAGTTCTTTTACCCTATCAAGCATAATAGTTCATAACTTTGCATTCACTTTAATGTTTGTTATATATAGAACTAAGATTTAATGTGATTTCTGTTTTCAAACATGTTAATGTCAACAAAATGACATAAATTATAAAGTTAATTGTCATTTTAAGTTTTTAAAGGAGTTCCAAAATGTCACCCTGTGAAAATAGATATTGAATTTTCTTAAAACTATCATCTTATTTATCTAAATAAATTCAAAAATATTATCACTTTTATATAGACTTTAATTTATTTTATGGTTGATGTCTATTAACCAATATAGCATTGTAATTCTATAATAGTGAGGAAAAGAAACTAGTCTAAAGGGTCGCACTAAGCATAATCATCTAGATAGATGCCCTTTCAATGTCACAACCTAATCTCATTGTGACCAGTGTGGATCTCGTTACTAGTTTTTGGATAGAGTCTCCCTTATTTTTGGATACTTCCAAAGGGCCACATGCCTTAAAATACAACATCTATTTATTTTTCAAATACAATAATAACAAACATAAATACCAAAGTATACAATTTAACTTATAGACATATAAACCATTCAACATATCACATGAGCGAAAAATTTCTATCTTTAGAGCCAATTCTAATCCCAACTATCATATTCTTAGCAAGGCGGTCTTGATTCTCCTTGAATGCCACAAGCCCAAATATGTTTATCTCAACCTGAAAACATTTAAATAAAATGGAATGAGTCGCATGAACTCAATGAATACATATCTATCACTACCTTGTAGTGGATCAATTTACAATTAATATTCACAAATTAGTCATGTACTCATATTAAAATATTAACAAACCTTATTTTTTGAATTTTTGAAACATATGAAACCATGCTTTAAAATAGGAGTTCTCTTAAATATGACTTAGCTCTATATCTTATATCATAATTTATAAAAATCTCAACGATATATTAATACATAACATCATTACCATTTCACATACTATCCATTTTGGGTAAACATCATAGTCACAAGGAGCCATTAAGGCTTAAACTTAAATAAATCATCTCAATTCACAACAATTGTACATCCAATCATAAATAATTTCAAAAATCATATCTTGTCACACGTCCAATTATAATAAACATGCATGTAGCCAAATCTTATCTTCCAAGTTAATATTATATTTTTCTCAATTACTTACTAAGAATTTTGCATTCGGCTTTTAATTCGATCTCATATCATTCACAACTATTTACCAAGAATTTTCTATTCAACTTTCACATCATAGTTCTATCACCTTTCATAGCAAGGTCATTGCTATAGCACAATTCATAACTTCCAGTGCCATAAATTTGTAAATAATACATAAATGAAAGCTCAACTCTTATGTCATGATCATTTATAAAACTTTAGTACTAAGTAATTAAATTTATCACTGGACAATACCAAGCACACAACAACATATTGCCATAACATACAAATATCATTGAACTCAATCACAATTTATCAATAATTAGAAATACCACTATTATGCCTCCACCACACACTTTGATCTAATAATATTCCCCTAATATACCATGGAACTAAATTTATACATGAGTATATATATATACAAGAATATAGAATCGATATCATCAATAAGGAGAAATACAATTCATAATATTTAAATCATATTTTATTTAGATAAAATTTTAGTGGTGAAATATATACTCACCTAGCAACGTTGATCCATCTTTAGAAATTCCAAAGTGTCCATAATCATCTTTTCACGTTGCCTCCTAATATCACCATTTACAAAGATAATTTATGATTATATGAAAACTAATTATTTTATTTGCTTATTACAAAAATCCATAACCTAATCATAATATAATAATATTTTATATCACTTATTTTTTTATACTTCCTAATATTAATTAGTAATCCAATTATGCCATTTAATAATCTTAGATCTTCACTTTCTTTGTTTTCAAACTTATCACCAAAATATCAAAAAATCTCATATATAATAACTTTTCCAAATCAAAGTATAAAATAGGTAAAATACTAAATTCCAATAATATGAGTATACTATATGCTAGCCAAATAATATTGAGCATAAAGTCTTTATTCTATTAATGCTATACCAAATATCTAAATAATATGATAAAACATGGTTTCCTTGTTTAAATTAGATTCTTTCAAAATATGAAAATATAATATTTCATAGTTACTCCAATCATTGTATTATAACAATCTATATCATAAAACTTTTATTTTTTAAAACCATAATTAAGTATTTACTCACAAAATGGATTTTATGGGTTTTCTAAAGTATATAACCATCTATATATATCTCAACACAATTTAAATGATGTCACCTATAAATCATTCATCTTTATAATATCAATGAATACAAGTACAAACATGAAAAAACTAGACTTAAATTATCTAGAAAATATAACTATGCACTATAGAAATTGAAGAGATTAAAGATTAAGGTAGATAAACATTCATTCTACTAAAATTTCCCAAAGCTATTAACTTTATCTTTTTTATTATATTTTTTATTTTTTTACATAAATTTTCAAAACTTAACATAACCATATCATCATTGATTATTTCTTATCATCTATCATAATTTTAACATTATACCATTCTAGTTTACTGTTCTTGGTAGTTAATTTCTTATATTTTAGTTTTTATTTTTTTAGGGGTTTCATATTGAATGATTTGGGGATTTTCTATATCCAACTTCTACCATCTAAAATATTAGGAAAATATACTTTAGGATCACTCACCACCTAAGGAGGAGATTGTTGGCAACATCAATGGTTCCAAAGTGGTGAAGAATTGTTAGGACTCAAGTGGTGGGGGAAGCCTTGTATTCACAGCTTAAATGCAATTTGGAATTATTTCCATATTCCATGCATGCATCAAGGTAGCAGTAGCATGAACTAGAATGAAACACAGGTGGTGCTTCTTAGCTCAATCTGCTATTCCACAAAAGGAAGAACTTGGTAGGTTAATTGGACGTACTGTTGGCTAAAAGGGAAGAAAAAGAGGAAGTAAAGGGGAAGCTAATAAAATCCATGAGAGAGATATATACTAACTTAAAAAAATTAAAAAGAGGTTAATGAAAGAAGAAAGCAACAACAAAGAGAAAAAAATAAAAAAAATTGAGGAAGAGTTGCTGTTTGAATATAATAATAACAAGGAGAGCAATTTTTTTAAGAAGGGAGGATAGAGAGAGTGGCAATGACATGTAGGAAGACACAGGGAGAACCAAATTATGTTAAAATAAAGAAAAAAGGGAATCCTAGTTTTCTAAAAAAGAAGGCACCATCTTTTTAAAGATAAGACAGAGAGATGTTACAAATTTGAACTATGGGTAATAATCTTATGCATCTCGCACCTATAAGTTCAATTTTCTCCATAAAATCTCAACCATTAGTATATTTCAAAACTCATTTTTATGAAACTTATTTTATTTAAAATATTAACTTATTTATTTTTAATCCTCCCTTAATATACAAATACATATTTATAATAACTTGATAAATTTGTCAAATACCAATAATTAATTCATAAAATTTTATACTAATAATTAATATTTTCAATTTATAAGAAAATCCTCATAGAATATTTAAACAAACTTTAAATTAATAATGGCCATATAAAATAAATTTCAAATATTATTATAAGTATCATTTTCAAAATTCTCAAATCTTTAATGTGAAAAATAAATTTAAAATCACATATTAATTGAATAAATAAGTAATTATCCATAAGCATCAAAATCTATAAAATTTTAAATTTTAATTTAGTATATTACATTGAAGCTACCTATGGTCATGGTGAAGGTGATCCCATTATAGGGCTAACTTCATATTATAGTGCACATGTTGGATTTTCTATCAGAAAGGGTTCTACAAGACAAAAAAGCTATATTGACTTCTCTTTAAGCTAATAAAAAAAAACTTTGACTCAAAGTAGTGAAAGATATGGAGGCCCATGTTGCATTTAATGCTATTTTTTCTATAGCAGTCATTATAATTGCTTTGGAAGAGAATGCTTCAAATGCAAGACTAAAGATTTTCTTTAAAAATGTTGGAAGCCAAGAAGCAAGTCTCTATGTATCTCAAAAAAATGCACCAAACTCTCCATTTACTTACTATCCAAGGAACCTTTCAAAACCGACTAGAGGTGCTGTAACTCCCTTACTTAAAAACGCCTTATTCCTCATTTAATAGATACTTATTCGTATTCATTCGTCATCCACCTCATGCTAATACGAAAAATCTCAAATTTCTGTATTTCATGCGACATGAACAAGCATAATATAATTATACAAAAGTTCAATTTACAGGATATACATCCATCATATACAGTATTTCCAACTATACTACTATTTACAACTTCAAACATCACTGCCCTTTATCATGAGAGCCTTTGGAAGCATCACCTGGAATGGTTAGTCACAAGACAGAAAACATAAGAAACAAAGTTTCCCAGTAACTAGCTATTGCCATAAAACATTTCAAGCCATTCTAAATCCTTAAGCAATTAAAACATATGTTTCGAAATCAAGTAATCCTTTATCATCATATTCAATACCATACCATTGTAGGAAATATGCACCGCACACAGCAATTGTCAAGCCCATTTAAGGACTTATCACAATATCGAGATGGCCATCACAGATAATCGTACCTAGGCCTAACATACAGCATCACGCTGTCTTCCCAAGGAACTCTAAGGGCCATAGGTACCGCACACAGCAATTTTCATTACCATTACGAGGAAGACTCTGGCCATAGGCCTCGCACACAGCATTTACTGTCTTCCCGGGATGCGCACACAGCTATTTCATACACATTCCATACAATGGCATAAAATATAGAGAATCATGTAATAGAAAACAGCTTAAGGATAAAGCTAGCTACCTTTTACAAGCTCCCAATGTGATGTTCCCTTTTGCTCTCACTTAAAACTCCTTTATACTTCCTCTTGTCTTTGCAAGTTGTCACTCTTTAGTCTATCAAAATACCCATCATAGTTTAAATTAGAACATTATCACTTTCCCTAAACCTTATGTAGTCTTTACTTTCTCCACTTAATTAAATGCATACTTAGATGCTCTATACTTTGCTTTCAAGCTTTAAAATGACACATATGAACATTAGAAAAGGATCCAAAGGTAAAACCATGCAAAACAAGAAGAAATAAAACCAAAAAGTTCACTTCACAAAGAACACGGGGGTCCCATACCCCGTGTTCAGGGCCGTATTCCTTACTGGTTCACTTCTGGGCTACTCGACAAAGAACACGGGGGTGAACATGGGCCGTGTTCTACCCCGTGTACCTTACTGCCCTTCAGTCCTGAATTAAACACGGGGAGTGTTGCAGCCCGTGTAGCACACTGATCAGCTTCGACGAGGAACACGGGGTACAACACGGGCCGTGTTCTATCCCGTGTACCTTGCTGATCCTCCGAAAACACATTAAACACTAAAACTCCTTCCTTCCTTCTTTTCCATTTCATGGTTTTGGCTTCTCAAAATGAAAAATACACACAAACACTTTCATAACTTCAAAGTTTCATCTTCCATAGGCTTTATAATTCATAAAACTTATTCTAACTTCACCAACTTAGCCAAGTTTTAAACACATCATGCCCATACTACACATGCATCATTATACCCCTAAAAACCCAGGTGTGTAACCATGGTTTCTTGTTGTTTTTACACCAAACTAAAGCCATAAATCAACACTAAAATATCTAAAACACCATCAAACATATTCAAATCCTCCTAAACTCCATGTTCAATCACCCTTGACTTTACCAACTTCAAGATTTCAAGAAACTAAGAAGAGTACATTAAAGAGCTCTTAGAGGAGATCATTTTTACCTCTTAGTGCAACTTGAGACCCCAAACTTGATCAAACTTGGGCTTTTCTTCAATCTAGGGACACCAAAAGATAGAGCTTGATGAGAGGAGCAATTTTCCCTTCTACACCTTAGCTTGAATCTTGGTATTTTGGGGTGAAAAACTCACAAGAAACTTTCTCTCTCTTCCTTCTCTCTCTCACACGTCCAGCTTGCTTTCATGGAGGATTTTCTACAGCTTTTTGGAGAATGGAGAAGAGAGGAGAGTCTTCATGAAGCTCTAGGGGCATTCTTGCCATTTTGATAATTCTCAAGGGTATTTTAGTCCTTTTTTCACCAAAAGTAAGGCTATTCTTGCCCTTAATTTTCTAACAATGACACTTGTCATAAATCCATTGGTCACACTTTTTAAAATCACATGTTGCACCCCAAAACTCTTAGTTATTCATATTAGATCCCAATTCCTTAGTTATTTCACTTTAACCACACCCGATTCTGCACTTTTGCAAAATAGTCCATAGGGTTTCTGTACATTTAAAATTCCTTACACTATCAGACTTAGACAACCTCCCCTTTTAAGGTTTTCCAACCTCCTCTGATCATTCATACTATTTAGGGAAATTAATTCTTTCCCTACTATCCTTTTCCTTCAAAATTTCATTTACCCTTACACTTAATTCCTTTCAACTTGGGATTCACCCACCAGGCTAACTCAAACATGCTCTTCGTTTCTACAGCCTCAGAGATTAAACATTCAAATAATAGAATTGAAAATTCGAGACATTACAGGTGCTAATATTGCTTAAAAAATTCAAGTAAAAGTCAAGCTTAGGTTTATGCACTTACTCATAAGGAGACTTATACCTCCAATGTTATTATGATAAGTATCATTACAATTAAGACTCTCTTTTTTTACTGAAGTTTTATTTTATCTTAGAGCCATTTACTCCTTTTTTATTAAAGAAATTTATTGCTACTCTAGATAAACCCACTAAATTAATGGATGAACCTTTTATTGCAATAATACTAGTAAAAGATCCTTGATAGTTACATAAATGTTAAAAACTTGCTCTAAAAAGATTCATGAACATGTGATGCCTATAGATTTAGTTTTGGTTAAGATGGATTATTTTAATATGATTTTAGGGATGGATTAGTTATCCAAATATCATGCATATGTGAAGTATTTCAACAAATATGTTAATTTTTCTATAGAGGGTTATTCGCCTATTAAGTTTTAAGAGATTAATTGCTAGAAACCATTAACATTATTCCAAGCATCAAAGCTCAGAAGCTCATTAAAAAGGGAGGCATTACCTATTTAGCTTTGATCAAATTTTAAACTAATCAATTCTCACATCAAATATGTTCCCTTTCTAAGAGATTTTTTATAGGTTTTCAAAAAAGTTGCTTAGATTATACCTAATAGATCAATTAGAATTACAAGAGTTGAGAGAGCAGTTACAAGATTCAATGTATAAAGACTTTATCTGATGAACTTTTTACCTTGAGGAGCTTCAATATTATTTATGAAAAAGAAGGATGGCACGATATGGTTATGTATAGATTATCTTAATAAAGTCACCATAAGAAAATAAACATTCATTTCCCCATATTAATGATCTCTTCAATCAAATTTAATGGGGTGAATATTTTTCAAAAATAAACTTACGCATGAGGTATTGTTAATTGAAGATTTGTGATGGAGACATCCTTAAACTATTTTCAAGGCTTAATATGGTTATTTTATGTTTTTATTAATGTCTTTTGAATTAACCAATACTTTACCTACTTTCATAGATGTAAGGAATTGAGTGTTCAAATTGTATTTAGATAAATTCATCATTATTTGCATAAATGACATCTTGGTATACTTAAAAAATGAAGAGAAACATGTCCACAATCTTCAAGCAATTTTGCAAACTTTATGAAAGCACTAATTATATGTAAAAATCTCTAAGTATGAGTTCTAGATAACTAATGTTAAATTCTTAAGGCATATGGTGTCCTAATAAGGAGTGCAGATGGATCTTGAAAGGTTGAAGCTATGGAGAATTGGCTAAGACTTTTAACAATTATGAAAATTTACAATTTTCTAAGGTTAATAGGATATTACTAGAGATTTCTTAAGAACTTCTCCAATATTTTAGCTCTGTAGAGTATATTGACATAAAAAAGAGTTCAATTTAAGGGGTCAAATATGTGTAAGAATAGTTTCTAGATGTTGAAATGCTTGGCATTGACATTAATGTTAGCACTCCTTTTAGCATTGAAAGGTATATGGTATATTGTGACACATAAAAAATTAGGCTCAGATGTGTTCCTATGCAACATGGCAAGGTGATAGCTTACAATTCTTGACAATTAAAGAAACATAAGCAAAATTATTCCACTCATGGCTTGGAAATAGTAGTGGTAATTATTGCTTTGAAAATTTGGATGCTACCTATATAAGGAGACCATTGAAATTTATATGGATCATAAGAGCTTCAAATACATTTTTAAAAAGAAATATCATAATTTCAAGTAAAGGAAATGGATAAAGTTCATTAAAAACTATGATTACTTAATTCTATATCATCCTAGCAAAGCCAATTGTAATTCCTTAAATAGGGCAAGAAAGTTCAAGAAGAAATTTTAATTAGGAACCTTCCTAACAAAAACTCGATAAAGTAATCAAGAGAAGTTTGGATAAATTATAAAGATAATTTGGAGATACATCTAGCCAATATTTTTATATAATATATATTATGTAATAGTGTAAGCCAAAATATAATTAAAAACCTAACACAAAGTTTGGCAAAATTATATAAAGGCTCAATAGGAAATTAGGGGCTTAGGTAGCCTAAAAACTTAGATATTGGGCCTGAATTTGAAATAAATCACCTTTGTTCACTTGGACTAATTTGCCTCAACTTTTTTAGGCCCAAATCTTATTTTAGAAACCAGAAAAATAAGGCTTAAACTAAGCCCAAACTAGCAAAGAAAGCTAATGACAACTAAGTGAATAAATGGAAAACTAAAGGCATTTATTAGTACTTATTTCTAGACATTAAATTTGGCCAAATTTAAATGGATTTGAGGAAATCATATTTTGATTTTTGGCCTTGAATAATCATACCCCATGTGCCAAAATTATTAACAATTTTTTACCAAAAATAATAATAAAAAGGAAGCTTATGAAGGAAGCTTAAATTAAGGTATTATATAAAGCTTTTTAGGTCATTTTATTGCATAAATTTTTATACTCTTCTCCAACTAAAATTGTGTGCTCTCATAGGGTTTTTTTTACCAAGGTTTTCAACTCTCCAATAGATCCTAAGAGGTTCTCCAAGTGGTTCCACCGAAATTTTTCAAGGTAACTTAGGTTTTCCTTCATCCTTTTCAAGTTTTCATGGAAATTTTTTGTTCTAAATTTCTAATACTTAGTTCCTAGTTTATTTTAGTTAATTTTTTGCTTTAAGAGATATTTGAAAAGTTAGAGAATTAAATTTTAAAATGAGTGGTAACCATCCCTTGTTTCCCTGAGTTTTCTCATGAAAAATAAAGAATATAATGATATATGCTACTATAAGAACTAAGTTAAGTTATGATACTATATGGTTTGGTTTTAATGTTGTATAAATGTTAATATAATAACATTTAGCTAGCATTTTCATGTCAATATTGGTGGGAGAAGATTCATTAAGTTTTTCCTTAAAAGAAGACAATAGAATTATGTTAAGTTTAAAAGAAATACTGTCAAAAGTGGATGATATGTTTTTTTTATTTCTTTTTAGAATCAAGGACTAGAAATTACTAAAATTTTAATTTTTGGTATGTTAATAATAAAAATAGTGTTAGGATAGGTATGGAAAGAATTGAAATATTTTTAAAAAATTTAGTATTATGAAAAGTGAATTTGTATGGACCTTAGTTAGTAAAGCTCAAAATAGAATTATGGATTCTATATTCTAAAGTTTGGTGCTATTTAGGCAAGAATTTGATTGATAAATATTAGAGCAATTAATTTTCTTTGATGACTAACATGATACATAAAAAATTGATTATATTTAGAATTAATTTAAATGCTAAGAAGACTTATTTTCTCTAATAACTCCAAAACTACCTAAATTTGAAAATTCTATGTTTTTTGTTCTATATGAATAGTACCAATGTTTTAATTTTGTGTAATAACTGAAGCTTTTCATCATGTAATATGTTAGGGATGTTTTATAAAAATTTAGTGATAATTGTGAGTGATTTGAATAGTGAAAAGAAGCTTTTATTGTAACTACTTAAGTGTTGTTTTATTTTGAATTGCATGGTTTTGGTACTATATGAATAGTACCCAAGGATGAAGAAATTGTAAGAAAATTGATGTTTGATGTTTATTAATGTGATTGAAGCATTAGATAAATTTTTGAACTAATTTAAGAGCCCAAAAGGCACTAATCTATAGGAGTTTTCTTACTACCTAGCATGTTCAAAGTTTGATACTTCTTACTAAAAAGTGTTGCAAATAGTTGAAATTTATGATAGATTGATGATGCTTGAATTATAAATCACTAGCCATTCAAAAGAATTAAGTGTTACAATTTCTTGAATGGAAAGGTTGTATATCAACTTTGAATATAATATCATGTGATTTGAATGTATTTGGGAATGGTAAGATTTTATAGCATAGTTGGTATTTTGACTATACCAAATAAAATGAATAGTTGATGCTATGGCTAGCATCTTATTATTACTCATCTTGTACATCATTTTTGGGGAGAGATTTACATCCTTTATAGAGAAGGAGAGATATAGTAAGGATTGAAGGGATAAGGTTGGTGGTCTTGTACTTAAGGTGGTGGAGGATTAAGTTAGATCAAAGATATAAAAAGAAACATATGTACTAACTATTGCCATTCTTCTTAGTAAACTATGTAAACATGATAAGTAAGAACTTTAATTAAGTACTATTTTACACTTTCATATATCTCATTTATTACGGTGAAAACTCTCTAAAAAAAGAGAAGACTGGCTATTCAATAAGTATTTTAATTTTCACAATCCTTCTGTTGGATGTTATAGATATTGAGCATGAATCTCCCAAAAATGATTGACACCTATACTAGAATCTTCCTTTCATCTTGGGGTACCTTCTAGATAATCTTTTATTATATATTATAAGTGTCTCTAATAGGTCCCCATGTAAACTATACTGTAAAGGTTAGAAAAATAAATTCTAAGTCTAATTCTTTTGTAGTTAATCCTATTTAACAAACCTACTCATTGGAAGGTATATCTAGTAGTTTTGGCTTAGTCAATATGCTAGTTTCTTCTTCCTCATCCATAGATTCAGATCCATTCATTGGAAGGCATATCTAGTAGTTCTAGTTCAATGAATATGCCACCTTCTTCTTCCTTATCTATAGAGTAAGACCTAGAGGAAGATAGCAAATGGAAATAAGATGGTTTTAATTAAAGGTTTTTCTTTTATTAGTTTCTATGTATATAAACTTATGTTTTCAAAATATGAACACTTGTATAATTATCTTTGGTATTTGTAAATTATGTCTTGAATTTCCTTATATATGTGCTATTAGCAATATTTTCTATAAATGCTTATTTATATTCTCAATAAAGTTAAAATAGTAAATAAGTTAGTGATATCTTAAAGGCTTATGAGAATAGCTGCTTAATATATCAATACTAATAAGATATCTTTACAATAGTCACGATATCTAAGAATTGGGTTATGACACTAATATAGTAGCAAATACTCTTAGCAAGAAAATGGTAAACAAGATAATGGAGGCCTTCTTAGAGGACCAAGGGGCATTGCTAATGAATGTTGCAATCTAATCAATTCATATAGAAAGGATTACATAGGCTTAAAAAGGAGACCTAAGTTATAAAATTTTTTGTGCAAAAGGCACCGTGGGAGTGGAGTCTAATTTAACCATTGATAAAAATAGGATAATGCACTGATAAGGAAGAATTTGGGTTCCTTCAAGTGAAAGGAATAAATTGATGCACCAATCTTAAAATGCATCCTATACTATACACCTTAAGTTAGCAAAGATGTACCATAACCTAAAGATGTTTTCTAGTTGAAAGGAATTAAAAGAAACATGTTGGATTAAGTGATGAAATGTTTGACATACCAATAAGTGAAGGAAAAACATTAGGACCTAGCTAGGATGCACCGATTATTTTTGATATCGAAATGGAAATAGAAAAGCATTAGAATGGATTTCTTAGTTGCCTAAAACTCGAAAGGGATATGATTCCATAAAGGAAATCATTGGCAAATTAATAAAATTAACTCATTTCTTACTTATCAAAACCACCTTTAAAATAGTTGAATATGCACAATTATATCTTGATAAGATTGTACCTTTAGATAGAATTCTGGTCACTATCATGTTCAAATATAGCACTAAGTTCACTTCTCATTTGTCGTAATCATTTTAGCAACCATTAGGAATTAGTTACATTTTTGCATAGCTTTCCATCCCTTAACTAATGGCTAATCTAAGTGAATTATTTACATTTTGGAAGATATGCTTATAGTGTGCACATTAGAATTAAATGGAATTTCCTTATAACAGTAGGTATTATTCTGACTTTCAACTAGCACTCTACAAGTTTTTTATGGCCTGAAATTAGTAGAATGATTTGAATCAAGAGAAGAAAAACTCTTAAGATAGGACTTGGTAATTGATGCTTTATAAAAGGTTCAAATCTTCTGAGAATGGCTAAATATCACTCAAGATAGGCAAAAGTCGTAAATAAGAGAAAAACAGAACTAGAGTTTCTAGTAGGGAATATGGCATTCTTAAAAGTCTCACCTATGAAGAGCATGATGTGTTTTAAAAAGAAAGGTAAATTAGCACTTTACTTCATTGAACCATTCCAAATTATTGAACATGCTGGAGTTATGATTTATTATCTATAGTTTCAGATAGTTTGTGAGCATTCATCTTATTTTTCATGTATTGATGCTTTAAAAGTATCTACCAATAAGTCCAACATAATTCAAGACAAATGATTATTGATAGATCCTAAATTAAGGTATAAGGAATAATTAGTTGGAATATTAAATCATCAAGTTAGAAAGCTGAATTCTAAGGAAGTTCTATTCGTGAAGGTTCAAAAGGAACACTAAGAAATGGAAGAAGCTATGTCGAAATTAAAGTCAAATATGTTGTAGAAATATCCTTATCTATTTAGTGAGTGATAAATTTATTCTGTATTCTTATTAGGATAATGAGTGCTCTAAGAATTTAAGGATGAATTCTTTTGATGAAGGAAAGTATTGTTATGCCTCTTTAAAATATAATAATATGGAAATTTATTTCATGATGAGGTTAATAGATTTAACTAGTATATTATTAATTAAAATGGAATATCCATACAAATAGGTAATCTTTTAATGAATAATTATGAATGAATTACTGAGGAAAAATAACAATCAATGTTAAAGCAAGTTATGGAATGGAAACTTAACGAGAAAAGAATGAGGAAAACAATTAAGATAATAAGGTTATAAAGTTTAAGGTTTTGGGTTATCATTAAGGAACATTTCAATAATGTCTTTAGCACTATTCTTCATTTTTATGAAATCTTCCTTATTTTTCTTTACTTAATTCCCCATTTCACTAAAAGCACTCTCTAACTTTTATTTTTTCTTCTTTGTCTATCTTGTCTCCAAATTTAAGCAATAGAACATCAATATTCATTAAAATTTTCAAATAATCAAGGTGAGCGCATTATTATTTCTAGAATTCCTCTTTACCATCTTTCATTTGATGAGAATTAAAAATATTTGGCTTTAAAAGGGGAAATGAAACCTTAACCAAGATTCTCTTGAATTTAATGTGATTAGGCTCAGGGAGTATTGATTTTAACCACTTAGCATCCTTCTCCATATTATGTGAGTGAATATTCTAGCTTTGATTCATTAAATTGATGGGAAATAATTATTTTATATAGATATTGAGTTCATGATGATTTTGTTGATATACAATGATTTTATTGAGTTCAATGACAAGGGATGCTTGTGTAAGATGTTATTTATATGCATTAATGATTGGAATCTATTTTGTTGAGTGCTAAATTAGTTAGATGCATATTTATATCAGATGAATATTGCTAGACCATCTAGAAAATATTTTGCATTCATATGGATAATGCTCCTTAGGCTCAAATTTCACTAGGTCAAGAAGTAATTCACAAAACACTTCATTGCTTTAAAAAATTACTAGAAATCCCTAAGTCCTTCATAAAGCACTTCCCAATGCACTATTGGAAGAACTTTGTGAAGTGATTCTTAAAGTCTTCCCAAGACATATCTTAGGTTTAAATTTCACCAAGCCTTTTGCGAAGTGCTCATCTTTTCCAAATATTGCTGGAAAGGCTAAAGTGACTCCTAAAGTGTTTTTCCAACCGTATTTTATATTTTAATGTTGATATTAAGTTCAATTACTCTTGTAAGGCATATTTAACCTAGAAATTAACGTGTAAACATATTGATAAGGATTCTTAGTTCTCAGGCTTATGTAATGTAATTGTTATGAAATAAAATAAGATTAGACATAATGTGAGTTATGATACATAATATAACGGATCTTGTTTATGCAATTGTGTAATGAATTAAGGTATATATTCATGCATTGAAACATAATATTATTATCAATACTTGATGACAATGTTTGAGAAATGTGACAGGGAAGAATGCCAAATGCCTAATTCCAACTAATATATTTCTGATGGGTATAAGGTTGACCCTAGAAGAATAAGGGCAGGGTTTGTAAATGATATAAGGTTGACTTGGGTAGAGGTGGCAAATGGATGGGTTAGGATGGATATGGATTAGGTCAAAAGTGGATGGGTCATTGTTGATCCACTTTTCCATTTATGACCCAATATAAAATTTTAAATGGGTCATGGATGACCCATGACTCTTGAATATATGGTTAACCTCACCCATCTATTTATCCATCACATTATTATTATTATTTTATATTTTATCATTTTTATTAATAATATTTTTAACCATTATTTTATATTTATTGGTATTATTTCAAAACAAACTTATGCTATTAAAATTTTTATTCTTTATTTTTATTTACTTTTTAAAATTATAATTTTTATCTCATTTTCTTAATATTAATTTTTAAGAATTGTTTTAATATTAAATGTAGTTGATTAAATAATTTAATTTTAATGTAAATTAAATAAAACTTATTTAATTTAAAATAGACATTACAATAAAATTAAAAAAAGTAAATATTCTAAATTATATGTATTCTTTTATAATAATAAATTATACTTTTAAAATTGCATATATATCAACAATTAAATTTTAATTTGTAAAGTATCACCTAAAAAATAAAAATTAACCTTATTGGTGTGTTGATATTTATAAAGTATAGCCAAGAATCCAACATATAGTTATAGGGAATATTACATGTGACACATAACATTATAAGATTTTTTATTTAAAAATTGAAAAAGATAATTTTGTGATTATTTTTAAGTTTTAAAAGTAAAAAATAATAAATTATATAAATTTTAGTACAAAAGACTAGACTTGATTTTACTTTTTATAAAAAAATTGATATTGTCACATATATAATAATATTATAATATTCTATTTCAAATAATTAATTTTAAAGATATTTAATTTATATTAATTTTTTAAAGATATTTTATTATAATATTTTTTATTTTATAATATTTATTTATATAGTGTACAAATCTATCTTCTATAAATATAAATGGATAAATGGTTATCCATGTGTTAACTCAAAATAACCTTTATTTCAATAGGTCAATAATGACTTAATCCATATTTACCCTAAAGTTAAAATGAATAGATATGGATGAGTCAAAATAAGGATGGATAAATGGATATAGGTCAAGATTGTCAAGTTTAGACTTGGGTGTTATGAAGAGGATGTATGTATTTTATTATTTATCATGCATATTGTGATATGATATTGGTATTCTGTAATATCCCAATTTTAAAATTTAGAATTTTTATAAATTTAATGCTTGTGAATAATCATTTGTTTATTTACTAATTAATAGTTAGTTTTAAATTATTTTCTATATTAATGGTTCTGGAAATATTGAAATCATATTTATAATAATATTTAAAGTTTACTTATTTTTATGGCCATTTTCCAAGGCATTTTCCATAAGTTAAGAGTAATTTTATAGAAAAATGGATATAAGAATGTATTGAATAATTTGATTGTATTGATATATTATTTTGAGAATTATAAAGATTTAAAATAATTATTTTTAGATTTTTGAAATTTATTAGGTTATTGAAAATATATAAATATTTTATATTCAAAGAAGATTAAAATAATATTTGGGTTGAGATTATAGACAAATGAGTTTTATGAAAACTGATTTTCTAAAATATAAAGTCAAATATATATATTAATATTAAAGGAAAGTTGGATTGAATTAAAAAAAAAAAAATGGGAGTGAGCGTACGGTGCAATAGGTAACATGATTTGTTTTCTATTCCCACCGCCCTGTCTTTCTATTGGTTTTCTGTCTTTTCCTCTTTTCTTTTAATTTATTTTGGTTGTTGTCCTATTTTTCTTTCACCTTCCAGCACATTCCCGTCAGCCCTCTCCCCTGTCTCTCTCTCATCTTGCTTCATCGACTCTCTTCCCTCTTCTTTCCTTCTCCCTGCTTCTTCTTTTCTCTCAGTGGAGCAGCTGCTGTGCGTGTGGTGCGCCTCCCGTCACCGGTGCTAGTGCTAATGCCACAATGGTGGCTTGTGCTATTGGAACCTTTGCGAAAGAACAAAATTACCCACGAGCTAGTGGGATGCTTCTCCGGTGAATTTTCGGCCACCGCGTGGCGTCCCAAACTGCTGGCTTGTTTTTTTTTATTTAAATTGCGACGAGCTCAACGGGCACAGCAACATAAATACTGCTCTTTCTGAACTTGTCTCCACTGTGATTTCCCTTGTTCCAGCACGATTTCACCACCGACGGAGCTCCGTGGATTAATCTTGAGCCCGTAAGTTTCCAATGTCTTGTACCTGAATAGAAGGAGAACTTGTTTCCATATGTTGCTGAACAGAGTGAGTGCTTCTGGAAAATGGAGATACCATGTTATAAAATGTTAAATTAATATAAGTAAAGTTAATTTGGAGAGTTACATCTGCATAAATTTAATTATGAAAGTATTAATCTAGAAGGGCCTTTTAGGAATAATTATAAATAGATGATAACAGCTTGAGGCATATGATTTTATGATGTAGTCTATTATAATACTATGATTGAAATAGTTTTAGAAAATTACATTTTAATATCATGGTTGACTCAAGTCTAAACTGAAGAACTCTTGGAGATGCGGAATAGGAATGGATAATTTTAAAGAAATAAAGTTAGAAATATGAGAAGTTAAGTAAATAGTCTTATTAAATAAAGTGAGTAAAGTGTGATATTCAAGTGTAATCCAAGAATTTCCATTTATGTATAAAGTTTGAATAAATAATGATGGTTGGAATTCTATGTTGCAGAATGTGGAAACAATATAATTAGAGTTTTATATAAGTAGTTTTTGAATTTTTAGGTTAGTTTGGAGTGTAGTTAAGAGGAAAATGCACTATGTCTTTTGTATAGATACTTGAAAGCTTATGGGTATATTATTAACATAAAAATAATATTTTTTGTTGTTATATACTTTAAGTGGGATGAGTTATTATATATGAGAATTTTTTAGTTTTCGATAATAAATAAAGAATATGATAACTTAGGAATTACGGAGCATCAAGTAAGCTTTTTATAACTTTAAATTCTAATATTTTCATTATCTAAGTTAATTTTTAAATAATCATATAATTGCATATCTTGATTTTATTATATAACGTTAGAACAATAAGGAGTTAATAACTAGCTTGGTACCGTACCATGATATGACATAGAAATTGAAATGATTAGAAGAAATGCCTAATTATTTACAATCATTTTTCTAAATTATAAATAGGAAGAAGAGAACAAAGTTGAACTTGAATGATTTAAGAAAAATGAAATAGGTGGATCTTACCAAGTGAATATAGATCTCACCATTATTCTTATTTTAATAAGAAAATAATGTAAATGCTATGAATTGTATTCTTTTTATTGATAGTATATATTTCATATTCACACTTATGTTTATATATATGAACTCAGTTCTTGAATAGTTAGTTATTAAGTGATTGCTAACTAATCAGAGTGCATAACAAAATTATAATGATATTATTAATTATCATCGAATGCTTATGGTTAAATTGGGTGTCACTTGTATGCTAGGAAATATAGTGTGAAATATGATTTGAGAGTTAAGTTCTCATGTATATATTATTTATGCATTCTGCCATGGATGATATTGAAAATTATAAGCTGTATTCCAGCAGTGATATTGCGAATTATGAATTGTATTGAAAGGATACTCTAAAAGCCAAATGAAAAATTTTCGATAGGCAATTATGGGAGAGATAAGATTGATTTGAGAGTTGGATAAGGAACTCCTAGCATTTAGTTGAGAATAATAGAAAATTGACTTGAAATCAAAAAGTGATTATATGTCTGCTAATTATAGCTGGATGTATAGTATGTTGTGATGTTGGAATCTTGTTTGTATTTGAATATCATTGTTTGACATGATTACAAAAACTTAATGTGATTGTGATAATTTATTTGTATTTGAACCTTAATGAATGTTTGTGAATGTGATGTCTACCTGGAATGAGTAGTATACAATATTGAGCTCTAATGGATAGTTAAGACACTTATGCTTGCAATGCAAGAAATTAAATTTAAGTCATGTGTAGGTGGGCTCTTATTTAAATAATGGTTTCACATATTTTAGAAATTCAAGAATTGAGTTTATTAGTATATAATTAATCTGTAAATATTATATAAAATTGATTACCTGCAAAATAGAGATAGATATATGCTCACTGAGTTCTTATAACTCACTTGATAGTATTTTCAATATTTTTAGGTTTAGATTTGAACTTGTTACATCCTTGGAGAAGTAAAAATCGCCTAAAATGAACATTTAGTAGTTAGGATTCTTGTTGGATTAGGAATAGAATTTGAGAATAAACATGATATTGATTCAACAATTGATGTGTCAAATCGTTTGTGTGTAGAAATCGAAATCTATATGGTACTATATGTATGGGTAATTGTTATCGTATTTAAAAAATAAAATAGGTTTCATATTATATGGTGTGTGGTTCTCAGGAAGTGTCCAAGAATAGGAGAGATTTTATCCATTTTTTTGTAAAAAATTTAAAGTGAAATTTTAAATCCCCTTAGAATTTAGAAACTCCTATTAAATAGAATGAGTAAAAATTTATAAAGGCTTATGAAAATCGATAATGAGATACATGCTAGTCATGATCAGAATGGGTCATGACATATTCCAAAGTCATTAGTTACTTCCACATGGTATATTCAAATTGATATGATCATGATTTAGCCTCTTATAATTATTTGCGATTGAATTGATAAATGAGAATTTATGTGTTAAGTATTACAAAAGAATAATCTGATTGGTAAGAGGATTTGTTATTATGTTTATATATTTTATAATATTCACTTATGACACATAAACTAACTCTTTCATGTTTATTTTATAGATACATAGGTTGATCTTTTATCACCACCTTCTTAGAGTTATTCCTATTGAGAGCTTCTTTAGCATGATTTTAAGTAGCTGATATGTATGTCGCAATGCACTAAAATTAGTTAAAACTAATTTGCTAAAGAAATAATGTAGAAAAATGATATAACCATGTTGTACCCCTAATAATTCTTTAATATTATCTTTTTTAAATAAATTCCTAACAATATTTACACAATTGTTGAATTATTGATGTAATGAAAATAAAAGAAATTAATACAAATAGAATGCAATTGCTATAAAATAGAATATTGTAACAGTATGGATGCAATATGCTATATGCTATATGAAAATTATGTAGAACATAGAATGCAATATTTGGGGGCGTTGTTTGTACGAAATTAAAACAATAGCAATAATTAAAGAAATATAAAATAGAAACAAAACAAAAAGGAATTCAATGGAATAAATCAATTGATTTAGGAATTGAGAATTCTAAATTGAATTAATCATGGATTAATAATATTTGACTTTCTAATTAATTCTTCAACTTTGAATTACTTAAAATTCCTACGATAATTTACGAATCCTACACTAAATGATCGTCTAGGATTTGATCAATTAAGATTAGCTAATTAAGCAACCACTATAATTCCTATACTAGATCAAAACTAATTTAATGATAGAATTCAATTGAATTGAGAAATTAAATTGGAAACCTCTAAATTAATCCTTTAACCTTTTGACCCTATGTGTGAGAATATGATTTACTAATCACAATTCAACATTAAAATAGCAAAGAAATTAAATATAATTCATGATCTCATAATCTTTCATAGGAAAGTTTCAAACTCCTTGAATTAACTTTGAATTTAAGTTTCTATTGATGAAGAACAAAAGAGAAAACAAGAAGAAGAAAGAGCTATTTGTTGAGTCTGTGTGTAAAGTTTGAATGTCTAATAAGCTTCTCCCTATTTATTTGACTTGATTACGATAAAACCCTATTTGACTTGAATTGTATGATTCTTAGGATTATAATAACAAGATTTTTCTAATTTTTAGAAGTTCAAACTTACTTTTTACAAGTTAAGTAAATCTAACAGTTGCATTAGTGAATTCCCATAACTCTAACTTCCAACCAATGTTTAACCACAAAATTAATGTAATTTGAAAAATTCATAAACATGAAACTTGTAAGCTTGTCTTATGAGAATTTAGATGCTGGTTTTAGGTTAATTAGACCTTTATAGCTCTAGATATAACCCATAAATAAAGGTGAGCTCAATTGGAATAGAAACACGACTTTATCTTCTTACCCATATGTAATCTTCAAAATGTCTGAACTGGACTTGGGTTAAAACATAAAAGTTGTAAATCTCTTTTCAAGGTTTCTAACAATATAAAGTTCACCTTAATTCAATATCTAGAGCTCAAGATATAACTAAAAAATAGAAATAGTATCAAAATTTAATATTTGCTGAATAAATTTAGAATATTGTAAAATCAACCCAAAATTATAAAACAAGGCCTAATTAGTGAAATTAAATAAATATAACACCTAAGAGACATAAAATAGAAGAAAAATAAAATAATAAATATTTTTCTCATCAAATTCTCCCACATCTTGCACGTTCTCGGGTAAGACACAATTTTACTCAAAAGCAAGATCAGAATGCTTATTTCCTAAAAAATTTAAATTCATAAATCCACAAGCAAGAATCAACCAAAGGCAGCAAAAAACATAACATATCATGAGAAAAAATCTTGGCAAACTTGGAACTATCCAATGTAGCAATTTCATTCAAAAAAAGTATATCAAATTTGTAGATTCTCATAAGAATCACTTTCTAACTCTCAAGTGTCTAGGCTAGTGTTTAACTCAAGCTCTTTTTATGAAATTTTCTACCATAAGCTTGCTAATCATCTAATCTCCATTACTCAAATTACATGCATAACATAAATAAAAAAAAATTATTCATGGTTGTAATGTGACTAAGGTAAAAAAGAAGGAAAAAATAAGGATATGGAATGTTAGAAATCAAAGAAATTAATAGAGTACTGAATAAAAAATATATGGTCAAATCATAAACAATTACAACTCAATATAACAAGCAAATTCAAATTTAACTTCTTAATTTTTTTTCCTTTTCCTTTCTTTCTTCTTTTCTTTTTTCTCCTATTCAATTTTTTTATCCTTTTTTTTACTTTGCTTTTTATTTCTTTTCATTTTCTCCTTTTATTTTTTTCTTAATTAACCTTTGATGATAACTTTTCACAATATATAAACTCACACATCCTCCACACTTATTTAAAAGCTTATCTGATAAAAATTCAAATGTTTTACTAATCTCTAAGGTTAGATAAAGTCATTTGTTTTTCATTGAAAAATTATGCTCAAGAGTTAATTAACAAAGAAAAGGCAATAAAAGTTTAATTGGGCTTAACAATGGTAAACATTTCTAGGTTGACTTTATGACTCTAGTTTAAAAGAAAGAAAGAATGCCTTAATTATGTTTGTGCATACATGTGCAAAATATAATCCTAAAAAGATTCAAAGTAAGTTATAGAAAAATAAATTATGGAAAAACATCACATAAGAAAGAAAGACATTATTATAAATTCTCAATATAAGGCTTACAATTTTACAAGGTAAGTCATATTACCAAATTTAATCTACCAATTCAAAATTCATTATTACATCAATCAATTTCAAGAAGAAAAATTATTCATTCAATTATGTTATTAATCTTATCTAATTTCAATTAAATTTTACTCATGAAAATATAAAATCTCCATTAATGGATAAAAAGGACTCAAAATGACTTAAAAACAAGTGAAAAATACATTTTTTTAATTTTTAATTTTTCTATTTTTTTAAAAGGCTCTTAAAAGTATGAAAGAATAAAACTCAAAATATATCCTAAAAGTCTCCCTCCCACTTAAATTTTACATTTTTCTCAATGTAAAGTATATCAATATTATTAAGAATAATATCAAGAATGACAAAAGATATGGAAAATAAAAGAGAATGGTAGGAGAAAGTAAATTTCTAAAATAGCTTGGGTAAGTGCCTCTCTTTAATGTTTTTTGTTAAACATGACTTTAATTTCTTCACCCAGAATCTACATGAGGATCAGTTACCTCTTTTACTTTCAATTTGCCAAACTTTAGGTCATTCATTAAAGAGATGATTTAGAATTTAGGATCATCCACCATAAATGCTCCAAGTTTGATTCTTAAATCACTTTTTTTTAATGCTTTAAATCATCTAGTAAAATAAATTCAACATGATCAACAAAAGGGTGAAAAGGATCAATGTAAAAACACTTTTTTGTCCTAAAGGTGGAATGTCCTCATTATCTTATTTTTCTGTAATTTTTGAAGCAAAAATGTTTTCTTCACTTAAAAATGTAAAAATTTTTAACACAAATGGGACATTTAAAATCATTATCTTGACAAGTGCATTCATGGCTATTAACACAATTTATAAATTTTGAGAATTTAGGGAGCTTAACAAGTAGATCATCTTGGATAACATTAGCATATAATTTAGAATCAACACATGCAAAACTAGTAAAATTAGAAACATAAATGCCACAATAAAAAATAGCATAAACAATAGCAGAAGTAGCAAAATAAGAATGAGGACAATCATACACTTAAGGCTCTAAAATACTAAGGATATGGAGTTGTCTTGCATATCTTTAGAAATATGAAACTTGACTATAATATCATTAAACTCCATAACTAATGTTCCATCTTGAACATTAATTATAGTCTTTACTGTTTTGAGAAAAAGTTAGTCAAGAATGATTAGTGGAAAAATATTAGAATCCTTATTTTCTATCTTCAAGATGTAAAAATCTACTAGAAAGATTAATTCATTAACCTGCACTAAAATATCTTCAACAACTCATAAGGGATAAATGTTAAATCTGTTGGCTAATTGAACAATAATTCTTTTTCTTTCAAAACTCCTAAATTCAAAGCATTAAAAATAAAAAGAGGTATGATAGTTATTGATACTCCTAAGTCTAACATGACATGCTTTATTTTAATTTTTTCTATGATACATGGAATGGTAAATTTACCTAAATCTTTACATTTTCTTGCAAGTTTTCTTTGAATGATTGTAAACACATTTATCCCCGCACTTACTTTTTCATCCACCCTTTAGTTTTTTTTTTTGTTAATGCACAAATTTTTTAGGAAGTTAGCATACTTTGAAATTTGTTTTATCAAATCTAGTGAATGTATGTTAACTTCTATTTTTCTAAGGGACTTTAAAATCTGATTTTCATCTTTATTTTTCTTTTCATTTTTCTTTTGATGAAAAAGTCTTCTATTTAGAAAAAGGAAGGGATAAGGAAAGAATTCACCTCAATGTCACTATATTCTATTTCTTTTTATGATTTATCTCTTTTGCTTGTTTCTATTGATTCTATTCTAGTTGATCTCTTATTTTTGGTTGGGTGCTTTCTAGTTTATGGCCTGCTGGCTGATTTTCTTTTGGTGTATGGCTTGATTCTAGTTTATCCACTTGCTTGTCATTTCTCAGCATGATTGCATTCACCTTCTTTATACTTTGTGTTGTTGCAAAATAGATGATTTAACCCTTGTGCCTTAAGGTTACTTAATGCAAAAGTCAATTGGTCTATTTGAGTTTGCAAATTCATGATGGTAGCCTCTATCCTCTGCTAGAATTGCAAGTTATTTATTGTCATTTACTTGACTAGTTCCTCAAATGATGGTTGAGAGTAAGAGGAATTTGCTTTTGGTTGCTGGGCAGTATTAGGTTGAATTCTAGTGTATGTAAGAGGATATTGATTTTGTTCTGCATTATATCTATAATTCTAGTTATACTGAATTTGGTTTTGCTGTTGGTTGTCTCTCCAACTAGAATATTGAACTTGCTGCTAGTGTTATTGGTTTAGTTATAACTACTGGTATTGAAGTTTCCTAGGGAAGATGGCTATTACATAAGTTAGAGGACAACACTTATCATCTTCTAAGATAGGATAGGAATCTATTTGATGAGTTAAACATGAGCAAATTCCATAGATTCTAATAGGAGAGGTTGGAACTTGCTACTGTTGTCCCATAGTTATTTATTTTACTAAGGAGGTTAATTCATCCAATCTATTCTCCAATCTCTGTTGGTTTGAACTGGGGAAACTCATCTCATTCACACCTCTAGTTGAAGTAGCCATAATTCTTGTTCCAAATCGCTGTGAATTTATTGCCATATTTATAATGAGATCTCTTGCTACCAAAGGTGGCTTGTCCATTAAAGTTCCATCACTTGCTACATCAATCATATTCTTATCTTTTAAAAGCAAGCCTTCATAGAAATATTGGATAAGGAGTTGTTCATTAATTTAGTAGTGAGGGTTGCTAGCATACAACTTCTTAAATCTTTCCCAATTTTCATATATTATCTCCCTATTCATTTGCCTAATTTCATAAATCTTTTTCCTTATTGTAGCAACTCTAGAAGCAAGGAAGAATTTCTTCAAGAATTGCTACTTCATATCTATCCAGCATGTAATAGAATTAGGCTAAAAGTAGTAGAGCCAATCTTTTTACAACATCAACAAGTTAAAAGGGAAAGACCCTCAATTTGATATGATCTTCTAAAATGCTTTGAGGCTTCATTGTTGAATAGACCGCGTGAAACTCCTTTAGGTGCTTATGAGGATTCTCACCTGCAAGACAATGAAACTTTGAAAGCAAATGTATTAAATCAGACTTAAACTTAAAGTCAGCATGTAATTTAGTATATTAAATGCCTAATGATTGATATGTAACATTAGGGATAGTTAAATCCTTCAAAGTCCTATTATTAGCCATGTATTCAAAATTATCTAAAGATGCAGAATAAGGTTATGAAGGCTCAAACTATTTGATTTTTACTCCTATAAAGAGAATGAAATTGTTAGGATCGGGAGCCATACGAGCGCAACGAAATAAATCGATCTCAGCCAATGGATCCATGCAAAACGTTAAATTAGAATGTAGGATTTAGGTTATACCTTTATATGATTCCAGATTTTGTTCGTTGATCACCTTTTCGACTTCCTTTCGGTCAAAGACTTCAAGGTATCCACACGAACTAGTAGATCACCAATGAACGTCCTCACGATCATTGGTTGGAATTCGTCTCCTTAGCCTCGTAGTGCCAGCTATATCTCTTTAAGGATTATGGTCAAGGAGAGGTGCTAGGATTTTTCTATGTTGTATGGAATGCGTGAATAATGAATCAACCTTATTATTACCCAACAAGCCTATTTAAATAGGAGCATAGAAAACCCTAACTAATTTGGGCTTTGGTCTATGTATAATTATAGGTTTATTATTAAGCCTTATAATTATAACATAGAATTCCCAAGTATTAGGTCCAAACAATTTGATCCATTAATTCCAAATCTACTAGGCTCTAAGTGTGTGACCTTTTAGGCTCTCATTACATTAGCAATAATCATTAATCATATTAATGACCATAAACAATGAGCGGTGTCTAGCAACACATCATTGTTACCTAAGTAATGAGAAAGTCGGTGATTCGACTGAACCTTTATATGTGATCATCATCTATATCTTTTTGTCCTAAACATCTAGATTGAGCACGAGATATGGACCGTGTCATTCCCATATAGTCCAATCTCGAGGCTTTTTGATCCCTAAGTAAGCTGACTGAAGCAAATGTAATTGACATCCTATGTCAATTGGATGTCAATTCATTTGAGCATGACCATGCATTTTCTCAACTTTACTTAATCAAGGGGCCCACAGATGTTACTCCTGTTATATAGGAGGGACAAATTCCATCTTGATCACACAAACCCCTCCGCATAATATGTGACATATTTAATAACTACCTTTGTATTCACTCAAGTATGAGCGACAGAATAGTATCAAAATATAAAAATCACATGTAGGGAATCTTGGTGATCTCAAGTCAAAGGACCATAATAATAATGATTACTAAGAATCACTCGTGATACTCATATAACAATTCATGTAGTATTCTTAGGATGGGTCAGTCCAGTATACAAGTTCTCTAACTTCTACTCATGTGTAAGCTTAATATCTCATATAAGTCACTACACATGCTAGTCTTAACATATCAAAGCAACCTAATCCACAATGATATATGATTAAGGACATTTAAGAATATAATTATTCTAAGGTTATTATCATAATTAAATATATTACGCAGAAAATATATATAAATATAATAATTGGAATTGCCATTAAAATAACATGATTCAAAATTACAATCATCAATATGATTGATTTTAAGGCATATACACTAACAGAAATTTCCTATCTATTTCATAATCAAAATCACACAATTTAGTAGACTAGTCCTAGTCATGCACTGCCACTACATAGCGTTATAATAAGAAGCTATAGGAACATAAAAACATAAAAATGGTAATACAATATGAAAAATCAACCTAAACACATCTAAGTAACCTATCTAAACATTTTTGAAAATTATGAGGCCATTACAAAAAGTTTTTTGCAATCATGTAAAACCCAAAAATGTAACAAAAAAATCCTAAAAAATTAAAAAATGGTCAAAACAATAGAATTTGGCGAAGAATAGGGCATCTCACAAGCAAAGTCAGTGACTATTGATGAGAAAAATTAGATCTAGCACTTGTAAAAATTTCAGCTCAATCGAAGCTAATGAAACCCAGTATAGTTCCTAGGAGGGGTAAGTTGAAAAATGCTTGAAAATTAATTTTCTTGGGGAAAAAAGCTTTGTTTTAATGTTGAATGATGTATAATATGATAAAATATGATGGATTGAAGTGGAGGTATGAAAAGAAAATAAAGAATGCAATGGAATTCAAAAAAATGCTGAAAATTATAATTACCATAAAATGTAAGAAACACAATTAATAAATGCAATTACTAATTAAAATTCTTGAATAATTGTATAATATACTACTAGAAATATGTGGGAAAATATAAATTCAAGAGGATCCTTAGCAATAGCACTAAAATTTTGATATACTCATCACAATGCACTAAAATTAGTTAAAGCTGGTTTGCTAAAGAAATAATGCAGAAAAGTGGCACAACCAAGTCATATTCCTAGTGATCCCTTAATATTATCTTTTCTAAATGAATTCCTATCAATATCTACACAATTGTTGAATTATTGATGCAATAAAAATGAAATAAACAAATGTAGACAAAATGCAATTACAACAAAACAAAATATTGTAACAGTATGGATGCAATATGCCGTATGCTATATGAAAATTATGCAGAACACAAAATGCAAAATTGCAATGGTTATTTGCATGAAATTAAAATATTAGAAATAACTAAACAAATATAAATCAAAAGCAAAATAGAAATAAAATAGAAAGGAATTCAATGGAATAAATAAGCCAATTCAAGGATTTGAGAGTCTTAAATTGGATTAATCATGGATTAACTAAGATTTGACTTTTCTAATTAATTCTTCAATTTTGAATTGCCTGGGAACCCCTACAATAATCCATGAATCCTACACTAGACGATCGTCTAGGATTTAATTAATTAAGATTAGTTGATTAAGCAACCATTATAATCCGTATAGTATATCAAAATTGATTTAATAATGGAATTCAGTTGAATTGAGAAATTAAACTAGAAACCTCTAAATTAATCCCTCAATCCTCTAACCTTATGTCTGAGAATGTGATTTACCAATCACAATTTAACATTAAAACAACAAAGAAATAAGAAACCATAAGGATGAACATCAATTATACTAAATTAACATCCAACCATGTAATCTAAAGAATTTAGTACAAGTAAATAAGAAAAAGAGAAAATTAATTAAACAAAATCAAATTACAATTCATGACCTCATAATCCTTAAAAGGAGAGCCTTAAACTCTTTGAATCAACTCTGAATTTAAGATTCTATTGATAAAGAACAAAAGAGAAAACAAGAAGAAGAAAAAGTTATTTGTTGAGTCTATGTGTAAAGTCTAAATGTCTAATGAGTTTCTCCTTATTTATTTGACCTAATTAAGATAATACCCTATTAGACTTGTATTGTATGACTCTTAGGATTACAATAATAAGATTTTCCTAATTTTTAGAAGCCTAAACTTATTTTTTACAAGTTAAGTAAATCTAACAATTGCATTAATGAATTCCCATAGGTCTAATTTTCAACCAATGTTTAACCATGAAATTAATGTAATTTGAAAAACCTATAAACATAAAACTTGTAGGCCTATCTTTTGAGAATTTAGGAGCTAGTTTTAAGTTAATCAGACCTCTATAGCTTTAAATATGACCTAAAAATAGAGGCGAACTTAATTGGAATAGAAATATGACTTTAGCTTCTTAACCACATATAACCTTCAAAATGTTTGAATTGGGTTTGGGTTAAAACATAAAAGTTGTATATCTCTTTTCAAGCTTTCTAATGATATAAATCTCACCTCAATCCAACATCCAGAGTTCAAGATTTAGCTGAAAAATAGAAACATTGTCAAAATCTAGCATTTACTAAATAAATTTAGAATATTGTAGAACTTAATCAAAATTATAAAGTAAGGCCTAATTAGTGAAATTAAGCAAATATAACACCTAAGAGACATAAAATAAAGGAAAATAAAATAGTAAATATTTTTCTCATTAGTAGCATAGATGTCGTAAATTGAATTATTTTAGGTCTTATTTTATGCAGGCAATGGGTGGAGGAACATATGTACTAAACTGCTCTAGAGGTAGTTAACTTAGCTTATCCTCAATTGAGAGGATTATGAGCAATTTTAAGTTTTTTCTCTTTTGTAAAATTATTAATGATGAATGAATTATCCTTTTTTCCAAGAATGTGATTCTTATTCCTTTGTGCATTTACTTTCACTACTATCAAATGTATAACGACATTAGGTGTTTAGATGATTAAATGTCAGTTTATGGTCGATGTTTAATTAAGTAATACTATATGTCAAATTTAATGTTTATAATATAATTGCCATAAAAATAATAATAATTTTAATTAATATATATAAAAAATTGACATCATAACATTTACTAGTGTTATAGGAAAGGACATTTAACATTGATTTTATTTTATAAATAATTGATCTCTGGTGTCAAATATGCCACTTTGATTTATATAAATAATTAAGGTGGTATATTTTGTCCCTAACCAACCTTACTTTACTCTCCTACTCTAGTTGCCCCTTCCCTGCCCTAATCTCCTTTGCTAGTTCCTTATTTTCAGATCCTCTCTATTTACCCTATATTATGCCTTCTAGTATACTATATCCAAAAATAGAAAACTATATCACATATAACACTACAAAGTACTAATGACAACAATTATAAATAATAATTTTGTAAAAAAAGTTTGAAAACTATGAGAGGTTATACCAAATAATCTAATCATAGATGGATGATGCATTAAATACTATTTTGATATCTATTGCTCAATATGTGAAATAAACACTCCTTAGAAAAGTTGATTGAATGCAATTTCTATAAATGTGATAAGCATTCAATAAATTTTGAGAAAATGATGACATATATTTCATATAAATATATAGTTGTGATACTTGATAGAAATCCAAAAGATAAAACTCCTAGAACCAAATTAGAGAATACTCATTAATAGGTAATTAGTGAAAATACCTATTAATTTTATATAGAAAATGTAATAAAATTTATTTTAGAAAGAGAATCTGTTTTGTAATGCAAATCCAAGGTTTATAATATTTTAGAATAACCTAAACTTTTTACCCGATAGCATCCTATAAAAATTTTAGAAATTAAAATTGTAGAATTTTTGAAGCAACTATAAAAAGCCAAATTTTGAATATTTGATTTTTAGAAGAAAATAATTTTTGATCTTCTTAAAATATTTTTTATTTGATTAAGTGAAGAATTAAGTGTAGCACTCATTAGTATTACTTAATTAGTACTATGGATTCAAGTGCCTAGTAAATTCAGAAAGGAATTATGGTAATTTAATTACAAAATTTGATGTCTTCAAAAGGGAATTATAGTGTTCACCAAAAGTAATGGGTTCGTCTTAACATTTTCATAAGTATTACTTTTGAGAGGTGATGTAGATTAAAGAATATTATTTTAATTAGCTTAGAAACACATGTTAAATTAAGAGTACTAATAGAAATGTGACACATCATTCATATGAGAAAGAAAATATGGCATGTGAGTTGTCATCATTAGAAAGTATAGTACTAGGATTTTTGTAGATTTTATTGGAGATTTTGTGAAGATATTAGTAAAATATTAAGCATTATTTTATTCAAGGATTTAGCATGTGAGAGAACATGTGTAATGATAAGAGCATATTTTGATATTCTTATTCCCTTTTGTTAGTGAAAAATGTAGCTTTTAGGAAAGTGAGTAAAGATAGTATATTGACACTTTAGCCTTTAAGTTTGGCTATAAGTAGAAGCGAAAATTTCATTCCTTTCACCCTAAAACTGAGAGTTCTAAACAATTAGTGGGAGAGGGAGAAATTAATGAGAGAGCACTTAAGTTTTAGTGATAGAAAGTTCTTTACTTTTCTAGGTTCTAAGAGAGATTTTAATGTTGGAGGAATTTTTGTAGGGTTTTAGCTTCTTTTGATCTTCAAGAAGGTAAAAATCCTTATACTTTTCTGGTTTCATCTTTTCTTTATAATTCTTTTCTAGATCTTGCTAATCTTGTGGTATTTTGTAGGCGGTAAACATGAATCCAAAGGATTATAGAGAGTTCAAGCAAGAACATCAAGGGTGAGTGGAAATTTACCTTTTTTCTTCATAATGTTCTTTTAAAAAGATTTTTATATATGAGGTGTATATGTTTGTGGTTGTTGTTGTGTTGAAACCATGATTTATCATAGTATATTTGTTTAAAAAATGTTTCTTGAAAGAATTTTGAAAAAGAGTTACTTTGAGTCATTTTTCTGATGGTTTCATAAAAGGGTTTTCTTTAGAGAAACAAAACATATTTTGGAAAATGAGATTTCTTAAAGTTTTCACCAATCCTATGCTTGAAGAATCAACAAAGATGAAATCTTAAAATCTCTTTCAAAAAGAAGATAAAATGAGTTTTATAGAGGTTTTGTATGAAGAAAAAAAAAGCTTTTTTTAATCACTATTTTAGAAAAGAAAAGCACTTAAAAGAAGAAACAAAAAGAATATTTTCAAGAGGATTTACTAAGAAAATATCTTGAAAGTGATACAAAAAATGTTTTCTTAAAATATTATTCAAAATATCAAAGTTAGAAACATGATTTTATATAAAATGAAACAAAACTTTTTTTTAAAAAGAAAGAGCAAGTTTCGGGTGCTCCATGTATTATGGAGAAAATCCTTGTTTTTCAAATAAAAATTTAGTATACTTTGTTTTAGAATATATTAAAAGTATTATATAATTACTATATCAAATTTTTTAAGCAAAAATCTATTTTGAAACCTCTTAAGAAACTATTAGGTCCTATGAAACTCAAGGAGGAAAAATAATGTTTTTCTCACTATAATTTACTACTTTATGTTTTAAAATTATCCTAATATATTAGTATATATTTATGTTAAGGTTTTTGAGACAAAATCATTTTGAAAAAAAAAAGTGGCCTTCAGTTTTAAAAGCATATAAAATTTTGTTTTGAAGTTAAAGTTGGTTTCCTACAAATTGGTTTTTAAAGGAAAATGGTTTGAATAATTAATGTAACATATTTTTGGGTATGTGAATGCTAAAAAATGATGTTTAAATATGTTATTTACCTATTAGAAAATTTGAGAAAGTTTGCATAAAAACTTACATAAGAAGATGGAAATTCAAAAGTAAAAAGTGCCTTTTTCAAAGTGTTTTAATAATTAAATATGTGAGTAACTTGTACAACTTGTTTAAAGCTTGAAAATTTTTGAAAAATAAATTTTAATACTTTTATTTTAAATCTTGAAAGTTCCAAAAATTTCAAATAAGATTTGATAATTAAATTGGGATTTTTCAAGTACGTGTTGCTTCATAAAACCTACGGTAAATGCATACTTGATTGTGTGAAATTTTTATGCAAATTTGCGAATTGTTTAAGCAATTTTTAACTATTGGATCATGGGCTAAAAGGCCTAAGTTATTAAGAAAAAAACAGTCTTCTTACTTATCATATATAAAAGAATAGGCTTGAATAGATGCAAATAGAAATTGTTAGCACTTGGTGAACCTAAGTTGTATGTTGTAGTTTTCTTAATAAAAATTGGAAAATTTTTAAGTATCTTTTCAAGAAAAGAATATTGCTTATTATAATATATAATTAATAGCATAAATTATGCTTCAATGAATGGAAAATGCTTGAAAAGAAGCATTGTGATCTATAGGTTTTCTTGTGTAAAATCATGAACTTTATAATCTATTAACGCATGATTGAGTTATGAAATTTATTTATGCGCTAATAAATTAATATATAAGGGTAAGTGTGATATGATCGTGAAAGTATAATAGATCTCATGAGCATGTATAACAATGCTTGAATTAGTCACTTGAAATATTACAAGATAAAATATGAATCCTATCTTGTTAGATTTTAAAGTGTTGTTATGTTATTTATAAATGTTTATTTTGGTAATGGATGGCATTTTATCCCTAGCCTATGAAATGTGAAATTAAAGCTTTTATGCCTATATGATTAAAGGCTAGAATGCGTATGTGATGATATGACATCATATTGAGATTATACAATAATGACCTTGTGGAAAGTATAGAGATTTGGCCTCACACCTTGTGTTTCGAGTCACACAAAATGAGATATGGAAGGTGGTATTATCAGAATAAGGTTAGGAAAAGAATGATAAGGTTGGTTTAAAGTAATAAAGAGGAACCTTGCATGTCTCTTTGCCATTTACTTTGCTTGCTTATGTGAGTATATCTAACTAATTGCTTAATTTATCTAAAAATATTTACAAAATGCCAAAAAAATAATTCGATATTGTGAAAAAGGTGTTTTTGGTAAGAAAAATGCTTTTAATATATATCTTATATATAATTGATTTTCTTGGCTAAAATCCTTTAGAAAATGGGAAAGATAGTCATTTCACTAAGTAATTGTCATGACTTGATTCTCAAGTATTGTGATTGGCGTAAGGACACTTGACTGGTATTAATATACTGACCACTTGTGTTTATGAGCCTTTAAGAGATTTTTAACTTATTTGCCTTCATAACTCTACTAAAAATATAAATAACCACTTATAGAAAATAATTTTTACTTGCATGCGCATAAAAAGGTTCAAAACATAATTTATATAAATTAAATAATATTTGTACAAGAGTGTAATTTTTTTTCTTTTGAAAACACAACTTGTTACATAATTACTATCGAAAGATAACGCTTCTAGCTAAGACACTATGGAAATATTATAAGAAAGGTTCCTAAAAGTGATAGAAAGATTGTTGCATAGGTATCAATCTTTATGGGATTCTTGCTCCATATTTGTATGTGTGAATATTAAAATATTCAATAAATGGCTGCTTTTCTCCTTTTTTCTAGAGAGTTTTCATTACAACAGACCAAATATAGTTAACAATGTAAAATAAAATTTAATTGAAGCACTTATGTATAATGTTTTCAAAGTTCATTAAAGAGAATGACAACAGTTAGTATACATGTTTCTCTTTATATCTTTGATCTAACTTTATCTCCAATCACTCTTGGCACAAGGCCACCGAATTTATCCTTCCAAACTTTATCACTTCTCTCCTTCTCTGCCAAGGATGTATATCTCTCCTCCAGAAATTAGATTTAGGGTGAGTAATATCAAGATATTACATTACTTATTTCATTTATTTCATAAGGTATGGTCAAAGTATCAACTATGGCATAAAATTTTGCCATTCTCATATGCATTCACATTTTATCATCATATAGCATTATATCCAAGGTTGATATACACCCTTTCCATTCATGATAGCAATGATACTTAACTCTTGTAAATAACTATCAGTTATAATTTAAACATCATCAATTACTTCATACATTTTAATGTCTTATAATATTTCATAACCCGAATATTCAAAATTTAACTTGGTGTGTATTATGAAAGATTTCCATGGTTTAGTGCCTTTATGAACTACCAAACTAATTTAAAATTTTACCAAAACTTTATCTAATGCCTTTAATACATTAATAAATATCAAACATAAATTTTCTTAGAATTTAGTCATTCTTAATTATTGTTCACTCATTACCAAAACCATAGAAATCAAAATAGGATAGTGTAAGATCAATCACAATAAAAGTCCCTTTATAATAATCAAATCAATTCCAATTTTTACCAAATTTTAATACAATATTTCTAATATGTTAATTGATGAAAAATATCAATTATTTTACAAAAATTTCATGTGGTTACTATTTATATATAACCAAAAATTCAAAATCACTAATTTTGGTTAGTTTTGGAGTTGTTGTGAAAAATAGGTCTTTTGGCATCCAAATGAAATTCAATTACTACCAAATTTTTATGTAAGGTTGCTAACATGTTAATATTTAAAGAATATTTTCCTTAACCAATTTATGGTATAAACAACACTAAATAACAGTATCTAGATTTCAACATTATGTTTTAAGCAATTGTATCAAAAGTCTATTCAATTGCACTTTTTATAACTCTAAATTTTTTTAAAAATTCTTAATGTTTTTCCATACCCATCCTAACACTATTTGTAACATGATTATACCAAAAATCAAAATTTAAATAGCTCCTAACCTTTATTTCTAAAGAAAAATAGAAACATACCATTAAACTTTCTTGATAGAATTTTATTTTTACATTTTCCTATGATCATTTCCAAAGGAAAGATATAATGAATTGTAACATTCCACAAGTTTATATTTAAATTTTTATAAATATTCGTGTTTATGAATAATTATTTTAATTATTTATTTAGTTGATATTTAGTTTAAAATATATTACTTAAATTAAAATTTTTGAAATATTGAAAATAATATCTTTTATAACATTTGAAAATTATTTATTTTTTTATGTGGATAATATTGATTCAAGATTATATTGAAGAATGAAAATTGAGTTGAGAGATTTAAATAAAATATATTTTATGAAAATGACTCTTAAAAATAAAGAATGATTACGATCGATTTTAAAATAAAAATAAAAAAAGTGAGATTTAAGGTGAGATTGAGCTCATGAAAAGTGAGGAAAATAGAATGATTACCTCTAGGCTATTCTCCGGCACGTTCTCTCTCCTCTCTTCTCTCCTTTTTGTTTGCCACGTCCCATTTCTCGATTTTTATGCCATGTTTCTTTTATTTTCTGACTAATGTCCATGTTTCCCTCTCCCACTGACGTACTGCTTCTTTTTTAATTTATTTTTGCCTTTTCCATTGAGAGTTCCCTCTCTGTTCTTCATTTTATTATTTTTTTAGCAGCTCAGCTCTCTTCTTTCTCTTCCCTGTGTTTCTTTTCTCACTTTCTTCCCATCGTCAATCTCTCTCTGCGTACGCCTTCTCTCTTTACCGAGCAGCCACCACGCCGTGCTCGGGCCTCTCATCACCGGTGCTAGCAATTACTGCCACGGATGGTTTCTTGTTGAACATTCAGCTAGGTGTTGGTGCGTGGCGGGTTGCAAATCACGAACAGCGGCAGGTGCAATTTTCTCTTCTGATTTGGTGTGTTTTCACCTTGTCTGAAAGTAGTCCAGCTTCCTTTGGCAACTGGACTCCATTGCACACTTGGGAAGACTTCTTCAGTAGCTTGGGAACTGCACAATGCAAGGTGAAGCTGCTGATTTGAGCACGGACAGAGGCGCCACGTCTCTGCAATTTCCGGCAAAGGTGCCGGTTTCTGACATCGGTGAGCTGTCACCGAATATCTTGGATCACGTAAGACTTCTACACATCCAGCCCTCATAATTTCAACTGTTTTGTGGTTGCTCTAAAAATATATATACATATTTATGTATATATACATAATAAAATAAAAACAAAATATAATATAAATATGCATATTTACTAGATAGGAGTTGTAAATAGTTGGTAGAACATAGTTAAACTATTACTAGAATATCATGATCAAAGTAAATATAGGACATTAAATTTTAGTATTCTAAAGGTTCTAATTTGATCCAAACCATCTCATTTATATAAAATCTGGATAAATGATGAAGGCTTGGAAAAATATGAATCATGTTGCATAATGTTAAAATAGTATAATGAATACTTTTATATTATTAATCTTCATATTTTAAGGTGCCGAGAAACCTCAGTCCAAATATATAGATGATGTTCTCTTAAGATAAATAAATGAATATGGAAAAGTAAGTGTATAGTTTCATAAATGGTATTAATAGAATGATCTCATAGCATAAAATTTTAGCATTTGTGTTTAGAGTTTGATTTGGGAAAACCCTTATTAGTGGAAGTTCTTGATTTTTTTTATGGTAACTTATGAGTAATCTTGGAAGAATAAAGTAATTAATGAATCTAAGTTGTTAGTATATCATGATATAAGTTGTAGTATTCGTAAAATTGGTGATATTTGAAATTTGATTTAGAGAAGATTAAAATACTTTAATTAGATCTTAAATACAAAAATAATAATTTAGGAGGAAAATGGGTAAATCTAATGCATTTATAAGTTAATCTTATAATTTGTGATATAGGAAAAAATGAAAAGATAAAAGTAGGATACTTGAAGGTCTTGAAAGTGAATGGACTCCACCAAGTGAATATATATATCACCACTGACTTTACTTTAATATAAGATGATTTGATTGTATTTTTCTTATTGGTAATATAGATTTCATATTCTTTATATAAACTTGGTTACATGATATAAGAGTAATTAGTTATTGATGAATGATAATTTATCAGAGTGCATAGCGAAAGTATGGTTTGTCATTACTAGTTATTGACTGATTGATTGTGATAAGATTGCAATAGACCACATTGCAATTATGTTATATGCCTTGATTGCCCGTAAGTGTTGAACAATTGTTTATGTGAGCTTGTATTGGATTTAGTATTATAAGTAAAACGAAGCTCTAGTGAAAGGATTACATTATGAACCAAGCTTTATGAGGCATTGGAAAATTGTGGACTATGCTAGAGTAATGACATTGAATATTGTGAACTGTGATAAAGGGATAAGATGAAAGTTGGATGGAAAAATTCTCGGTTAACAATTGTGAAGGATATAAAATTGATTCGAGAGTTGGATGAGAAATTTTCGATGAGTAGTTGAGAGAAGCATGTACTTGATCTTGAAATAAAAAAAACAACTACATATATGGCTATTATAATTGAATGTGTGATTAGATATGTTATTAGAACTTTGCTTGTTATTGGATGTTATTGTTTAACATTATTGCAAGGACTAGTTGTGGTGGTGAGGATTTGCATTTGAGCTCAGATGGTTTTTTATGAATGTGATGTTTACCTAGAATGGGTAATACATGATATGATAATAATAGTATGTAATAATAGTTATTGAGTCTCTTACATTTTGTGATAGGAGATACAAAGTTAAGTTACGTATGGGAGAACTTTCATTTTAGAGCATGGTTTCGTATATGTTTCTAAAATTTAGGAAATATGGTTTTGTGAATATTTTAATGTAGTACTGGTTTAATGTGAGAATGTCAATTATAAAATTGTTATCCTGCAAAATATGGATAGATATATACTCACTAAGTTCTTATAACTCACTCTATTGTATTTTCAATGGTTTTAGGTTATTGTGAGCATAGTTGAACTTGATGCATTTATGGAGATTCAATATCACCCTACTAAAGATTTGACAGTTGGGAATACAATCAACATCCAAATAGAAAATTATTGGATTATTTGATGTGTTGAATCATTTATGTGTGTATGAATTTGAAACTATACTGTACTGTGTATATGTGTGATTATTGTTGTATCTGGAAAATAATACAAGTTTTGAATTATAAGGCGTGTGATCCTCGAGAAATGTTTAAAAATAGGGAGATTTTGTCCATCTTTCTACAAAAATTTTAAAATGAATTTTTAAGTTCCCTTAGAATTTGAAAACTCTTGTTAGGTAAAAAAAGTGAAAATTGTTAAGGCTAATGGAAACTAGTAACATGATTTACACTAATCACGATCAGGATGGGTCATGACATGAATCTTCTCCTACTCATCTTAACATGATAATGTTAACATTATATCCTCATATTAACATTTATATAATATTAGAATCAAACCATTCAACATCACAATTCAATTTACATCTATAATGGCCAATATCATCAAATCTCTTTATCATTTATGGAAAACTCAATGAAATAAGGTATAGTTGTCACTCACCTCAACTTCTTAAGTCTCTAACTTTTCAAAAACCATTTAGAATAGCAAATGACAACCTCATTACAATAAACCAAAATTTTATAAGTTTTGGAGATGAAATTGATATTAAAACTTAAAAGAGATTATAAAGAACCTTAGTTATCTTGTTAGAATTGGTCAAAACCTCTTGGAAAAGCTAGAAAATTGAAAACCCTAGTAAAAATCTCTTGGAAGGCTCATGTTTTGACTAGGAAATGAGCAGAAAAATGTGCAATTTTGATTCCAAAACTAAATATATATGTCCTAAAATTTTTTCATAAATCATTTTCTTTTTCTTTTTCTTTTTATTTTTTATAAACTTTTTATGATGATGGAGTAACACATGAAACACATTTTTGTTGACTTAAAATTAGAAGATTATCTTCTTAAATCCAATAAAATTCACCTAAATAAATGTCTATGCTTGCTAACTAATAAAAGCCCTTAATTTTCCATTTTTTCACCAAAATGCCATAAGTTTCTCTTATAAGATTAGGCCTTATTAGGTCTTGTCATTTTTTTGTTCCAAAATAGTATTTGGGCCTAAAAAGGTTGGGCTAAATCAGCTTAAGCAAGCCAAAATCATTTATTCCAATTTCAGGCTCAAATTCTAGATTTTCAAACTACCTAAGCCTATTTTAGGCTATTAGGCCCTTAATTTCCTATTGGACCTTTGTATAATTTTTTTCAAACTTAATGTTAAGCTTTTTATGATATTTTCACCCATACAAATGCATAATAAAATTTCTACAAGAAATCTAATTAGGTGAATCCTCATACTATCTTTACAATTTATTCAAATTTTACCCAATTATGTTATTGGGCTTTTGTTAGAATGATTTCTATTCTAATTTTCCTCCTTTATTAGGGTATCATAGTAATTTAGTACTTACTCTATTTATGGATATACTTTTTCAAATATGCCTCCTGTTAATGGCTCTTATGATCATCATTAATATTTGGAGGTATACTTATGAGACTGCTTATGGGTGGTACCAGTTAGAATTTTATTTTGGTCAAGGTATTGACCATACTAGCCTACAATTGATAGCTAAAGCTAAAGTAGTGAAGATGGATTCAAAAGTTCCTGAATTGGTTCAAGAGTACCAATTTGCCCTTATAGTAAAGGGTGTATACTATGCAACCTTAGTGACTCCAATTCTAGTAACTACCAGTTATGTTGCTAAGTTTCAAGTTGAGGTACTCCTTAATGTTGGGTTTCACACACATCATGTAGTGCAGCAGAAGGTAGATTTTCAAAATTCATATAATGTGAAACTTTTTACCGGATTAATGAGTAAAGACATAAATTAAGAATCAAATGATTACCTTTTAGAGTGCATATTCAAATCACAAGTACAATCAAGTGATGGTACCTCACAATATCCACACAGAGTAAATGGTGACTTCTCAACCTCCATGAAGCTACTGGGATTTGTCTTTTTCATGAAGAGGGAATGATTTAGTGTGATTTTATAGGGTGTTTTATGTGATTTTACTGGTGATGAACTTTCTTATTTTCATGTATCAATAATGATGCCCTTATGCCTCTCATGTATAGCTAAAGGCATGCATCTTTTCTAGTCATACTATGAAAGTTACAACTAACCTAATCCTACTTAATCACTAATACCTTATCTCTAATATGGTGAGAGTGAGGAGAGATAAGGCTTGTCCATTAGTTATTTAATATTATTTTAATATTAATAACTAAATATTATTAGATAATAATATTATCTCATAATATAATTATCTAATATTAAATTGTATAATAATTTGATATTACTTTAATATCAAATAATATCATATAATATAATAAAATATATATTATTTGGATAATATATATTATTACTTTGATAATATATAAAAAATATATACAATAACAAGCTTAATTAATAAGTTTTTAGTTTAACCAATAACTAATTAATTATTATTTCATTTTTACTCTTTTTGTGTGATCCTGTAGGTTCCTACTATGTTGACAATGATCTATCATTGGACCATAGACACTGAACGGTATCTAGTAATATATCACTACAACTCAAGTAGTAAGAATGTCTGTGATTTGATATTCACCTAATGTGTGATCAATGCTTTACATCATAATCCTTTTTGTAATGATATTCAAATCGAACTGGAGACATGCAGTGTGTCATCTTCGTCAATGTTCAATTTATATTTCTTGATACTGAGTAGACTTAAAACAAATAATCAATATCATATATTGATTTATTTGAGCATGGCCATACATTTCTAAGTCTCACTCAATCAAAGGACCTAAGGATATCTCTCCTTTATACAGGAGTAACAAAATTCAATCTACATCACTCACTTCTCTTTGCATAATTCGTGATACACTCAATTAACGCTCTACATATCATCCCAATTAAAGGTGATATAGGACGACATCAAAGTGAATGACCCCTCATGTAGGTAACTATAATGACTTCAGGTTAAAAGACTACGTGCATTGTGGTTATATGAGAATAACTAATGACACATGTCTATCCATGCAATATTCTCATAGTGGGTTAGTCCAGTACATCTATTCATTAACAATGTACCCATTTATTGACTTGCTATCATATATCCATGATTTATAATCATAAGTCACTTATATATGATAGTCTCAATGTATTATAATTATCCCTTTTGTAATGATATTCAACTATAGATATTTTAGGAATAACAAAGATATTTCAGAGACAATTATTATATTTAAATTATAATTAGTGCAAAAAATATAATCTAATATAATATAATAATTGTATTACTAAAAATAAAATGTAACATATTGTGTATTATTACAATTATCTTATGATTGGCTCTTAGGATACACACTAACACTTAATTCTTCCATAGATCCTACAGTAGTTACAGCACTAGCAGCCATAATAGTCTTATAGCCATTACCTGAGTCTAACCCCTTTGTGGACATTTATGATAGTTACCATAACAACTATCATATTTTATTTTATTTTCTATTTAAACATCATTCGATCTTTCTGCATTACTTGTATAATTATTCTAACTTTTGACTTATAGGTTACGATGTAGCCTAGTTATCATTATCATATATATACATTCCTATTATACATATTTTACTATGTGGTTATTACATGCTTACTATTATACGTGTTTTAAAAAGGATTTCATGAATTTTCAAAATTAGAATTTTTGCATGGTGCATGTTTCTAGAAAATAGAAAAAGATTTTGTTTGAAAAGGCTTGTAAAGATATCCAAGTGATATCTTTATGCTAGTCATGATAGTCTAAAAATTAGGTCATGATAATAATGGATAATACAATTGAATGTTGAAGACGATGAATGAAATGAAATTCCTTACCTATTCAAATATGTAAAAAACTATATCAAAATAAAAGGTAACAAAATAGGGTAAATTATAAAACCAAAAAATAAATTAAAAAATAAAAATAAAAACTAAACAAATTTTAAATTTTAAATTTTATTTTTTTCCTATGAATAAGTAACCCTTACAGATTTAGTGACAAGTTAACAAACATTTATTCTTTTAAAAAAATTTTGGTAAGCAAAAATATAAAATTGAAAATAATCATCTTCAAGTTAGAAGGAGAGCATACTTCATTAGAGACAGAATTATTCTAAGGATGGGAAATATTTGAGATGAAATTTGCAAATGATATCATTACTTCACTCCTTTTATTTTTAACTTGCATGCTAAGGGTTAGGGTTAAGATATTGATTATTTGTAATAAACAAACATGTGGACTACAACAATGTAGTCCTACTAACAAATAAAATGAAGTTGGCTAGTATATAAATAACCAATGTTGTAAAAGACATTGATTTTAAATTGAAAATCGATGTATTTTTACATATAATTTTTTTAAAAAAAAACCTATAAAAAATAGCCAATTGAAAACACAATCAAAGCAACCAATTGACATCTACAAAAACATATTACAATTCATAACAACTATTGAATGAGATAGAAATTAATAACTACACAACTAATTGTAGGAGATTTTATGCAAGGTCTCTGAAATTTCATTTACATATCAAGATATAAGTTTAATAAGTTATTTATAGCTAAACCAACTATTAGTAACAAATTTACAAATACTTGATTAATTACGACCATCAGTCATATTCAAGAATGCCTAAAGCCATTCATTCCAATTAAACCTTGGGTCTGATGAAATATCATGGCTAAATCTTTTTAACCTTATTAAGCAATTCTTGAATGAATAGCTTAGGTTTCTTCTCAAAGAACTATAATTTGTACAAAATTAATATGTTATCATCAAGACCATTTGAGTTAATCATATTGGTATATTATGAGTTGTAAATAAGTAAATGAGTACCTTATTAAGGAGTTTATGAGTAAACAACAAATCATGCATGTAGTGTATAACATAATAGTCACACTTTATACTTTTAGGCTATTTTGTGCAAAACAATAAAATAGAAAGACACAATCTTCTAGGTTAAACATCATATAATCTTACTATTAACAACATACTTTCATTTTACCATTTAGAAAAGTCATTCCATCTTTAGTTGCCCATCTTTCTCATAAGCAGTAATTAAAGCTTTTTCTAAGGAAATCTATAACTTGGATTGTACCTCTCCTAATAGAAGATCTTTCTAATAGATGAGCCTCCACCTCGATAACACCATATCAAGCATCCGATAGCAACTACAATACAATGATATAACAAAACCATCAAAATCTATTTAAGAAGAAAATATCACAATTGATGTATAAGTGAGACTTACCATTTGTAGTACTGTAATGATCCTGAATTAGTACAATAGTGACAAAAATATATATATAATGATAATAATTAAAATAATAATATAAAAAAAGAAATTTTTATTGAGATTGTAATGAGTGAAAATTTACTTAGAAACCTAAGAATAGATTTTAGAAATTTTCACTTAGAAATTCATTGAATTTCTGTACCCAGTAAAGCGAAAAAGTGAGAAAATGAGTCGAAATTATAGTAAATTAATTCAAAAAAATTTTATGGATGATCAAAAATAATTTTCAAAGCTAAAAAATGGTTATGGAAAGTCAAAATAAAATTTTTAAGATATTTAGAAGCCTAAGGGTGAAAATGTAAAGAAAATAAGTAATTCGGGGCCGAATTGTAATAAATCCTTTTTATTTTTTTGTTGTATAGGTTGGGTTGGCCCAAGTTTTTTTCAGAACCAAATGTGAAAAATTAAGGCCCAAATTCGTGATCCAATACTAGCCCAAACTTCCAAGGGAAGCCAAGGACCAAAATGAAAGAAAATGATAAAATTTGGAGGTAAAAGAGTAATATTTAAAAACTTTTGATTTGTGTCTCATTTTTATTAGCTAAAAGGTGATTTGATGGTCTGAAACCCCAGCTACTTGGATGTCCCATGCAGCCCTCCATGTGTCCCCAAAATCCCCCCCCCAAATCCAAGGCAAATTTAATTTTGAAATTGATGAAAATTGTAGAATTATTTAGAAATTTCTTTAAGCAATTTTTATATAAAATAAAAGAGGCTTAGCAGAAGCAAATTTGCTGCTCCTCTCCAGCCAAACGTGACCACATAGAAGAAGAAACAAGGGAAGTTAGACAAAGTAGATTCAAGGGAAACTTGGCAAGTTAAATAGGTAGATTTTAATACCCCTAAATTCTTGTGAAATTCTTCTTCCTCTTAACTCTAAAATCTGATTTTTATTTTCTTGAATTCATCTCCCTCTCCCTTAGAATTCAGAGTTGAAAAGAGGAAGAAAGAAGTAAGGATTTAAGGTGAGCAATAGCTTGTTATACATTTTATGAATTTCTAATGCTAGATTGTCATGATGAATATGATTCCTTGGACATGATTTGTGTTGGTTGCTGTGATAATTAGTTCAACATGATTTGAACATGTGATGATATTATTGGAAATGAGTATTTGGATCATGAATAATGAGAATGGAAGTGGTTTTGGCTGTTGCAAAGAAATTGTTAATATTATGTTGGAAATGGTATCAAGAAGGGTGAAGAATGCTGTTGAAATTCTGGTTGGTGAATAGTCACGTGGAACCTAGGTGATTTATCATCAAAAAATTTGATTTTTGATAACTTAAGGTATCTCATGATGTGAGGTTGAATTCTGGAAATTTTGAGGATTTTTAGAAACTTTTAGGGATTTTAGAAGAATTTCCTAAATCAGGTCATCAGTGCTGTCCAGGAACAGGGCACTTTCACGTTGGCTTCTTTTTTCGAATTTCTTGGGGCCTAAAATGATCATGAAAAATCATGAAAAAATTTAGGGAAACCAATTAAGGTGTTATTAATATTTTTTATAATTTTCAGGGCAATCAGAGATGAATTGGTCACCCAATAAAATGGTGAAAAGGAGCTGTTCATGACAAAACCCGAATATGCCCAGTCTTGTTCACGAAATTTTTAGGAGTATCAAATGGTTAATAAAAATTCTGGAAAAATTTTTATGAATCACTCTGATTGTGATGTAGTATGGGTTAAAATTTTAAAAATAGTAAATTTTATTTAGTTCTTCAAATAATTCCTGCTCTTATGCTGCCTAGATAAGGTCCACATACAAAATATTTTGTGTGACATGAATTGTTTGATTTGTGTACATGACATATGAATTATTTGATTTGTATACATGAATATCCTTTAGGGTTTGATATGAGAATGAGCATAGAAGGATAAATGAAGCATAAAATACTTATGGCATAGTTGGTATTTTGACATATTCCTCGAGGAAAATTGTGGTTGATGCATGTGACGTCCCACAATTGTTTATTCTACTTACAAAAATGTGGGAGGGAGAAAACATCCTTCGCATAGAAGGAGAGGAGGGGTAAGTAGTGGAGGGAAAAGGTTGGTGGCCTCGGGCCTAGGGTGGCAGGGGACAAGGTTAGATCGAAGATATAAGGTGACACTACATACCAACTAATGTCATTCCTCAAACAACGTAATATCTAAACTTGAACTTTTAATTAGAAAAGTAACCTTAGATGGGAAAACTGAAAAAAGACAATAACAGGTTATTACTCACTGAGTATATTTATACTCATTTTGTATTTTCTTTAAACTGTCTTTTTAGGTAAAGACCATGGATCCGTGGACACGCGGTAATACTTACAGAGGATATGCCACGACACCCCTTGGGACGTATGGAATAGAGTTCCACATAGAGATTCGGGTCACTTTTAACGAAATAAATATTTTGTATCATACAAACTATTGGCCCATGGACAGGGAGCCAAATGTCCTCAAATTTTTCTTTCCACTAGTACTGGTCACCCCGGATGACGATTCCGGGAGTAATGTGACACCGTTAGGGCCCATAACGTCTAGTTCCAGTTCTCCTTCAGAATCTGATCCGGAAGAGGAAGGCCCTAATTAGGTTAGTGAGTTAGATGACTAGGTTTAATGTATTTAAAGTTATAATGGACTTATCTTTGTAAATATTTTTGTGTTGTTATATGTATATTATTTTGGTATTTTAACTTTTTATTATCTACTTTCTTTCAGCACGCCCTAATATTATTTTTATAAGTATATGCGATATTATGTCATCTTTGGGGGCTAGTAAGGATATCTTATTAGTGTGGAATGCTGATTGGATATCTTTACGCCAATTACGACTAAAGCACGTCGGGTCGTGACAAGTACAACACAAAGTAATAAGTTTTCTTAGGATTATAAAGTAAAGCATTAATAATGTGCTCCTGCCTTGATACCTTAATCAACGTAGGTTCCTCATTGAGTTGATATAGATCTAAAAATCCATATGTAACATTCATCGATGATAGGAGGTCATAACAATGCCTATAGAAGGATTAACGTGAGTTAAACGTATATTTAGACATTAGTATGTGTATTTAGACATTAGTTCAATTAACTTATGTTTTGTTAAAAAAGACCATGCACACTTACATAATATATAGTAATATAAAAAGTCATATCAAACATTTTGAACTTTAGCAACTACTAGATGAAAGCTTTGTCAATGAAATTTGGATTTTTAAATCTCACCACTTCCTCTGCCAATCTAGAGCTCAACTTTAGACTATGTCCCCCAAAAGCTATTAATGAATGCCTATAGCTCCTTTTGAGCATGATCAATAGATCGCTAAAGTACAAATAATAATGGTTAGTAATCTCACACAACAATATTACAATAACATACAAAAATATATTAAAAGGATAATGATAGGGAGAATACATAATGATACATCCAATGAGAATTAAATAAGGGTCATTGGCCATGTGATGGAAATTTCATGGATTACTTTTATTGTCTAAACTATATCAATTGGCATTGTCATATCAAAATTGTAAAGTAAGGGCTTGTTAACTACCATTTTAACTTGATTGTCCGACAATGATTAATGATGTAGTTCACGACCTACCAAAATCTACCTATCTATAACCTTTCACAAAGATGGTCCAACCACTATTAAAGCACATCGAGTTCCACCTTATGCATTGTGAACCCACTATTATAGGATACTTAATTCATATATAGACAATATGAAAAGGTTTAAAGGGTTAAAGATGATATCTACCTTAGGTATAGTTTTCAAAAGGTCTACAACCATAGGAGCTAACACTATAAATATTAGCATGTCCTCCCTACTAGTCACAAGAAGGATCAATTCCCTATTCTAATTATGAGTTTGCCTTGTTAGCTAGGCATTGGTTGTAAAAGCTAACTTATTCAAAGGAGTAATGGACCTATAGCATGGTTGGATAAACATTATGAAACTTAGAGGTAAGGTATGTTAGTTAGTTATCTATTCTTGTAGAGAGTGAAATGACTTTTACTGCTATTATAAGTGCTACTTTTGCCTCTATTGCAACCTTGCCTTTAATCCACATTGAGTTTCTACACCATGTCTTTGACAATCTTTACTCCTAGGCTCGCTAACTTGGTACTTGAATGTCCTATTAGATAGCACTTTCATAAGTTAAAGAACTCCTTATAACCAACACCATGTATGATAGCCTAAACACAATTGAGATACTCTTTTATTCCTAAAGCTTTAGTTAGGATGTCATTCTTCCCAACTGAGCCAAACTTACCTTAAGAGGCCTATTGCATAAAAGTGTCCTATAGCAATTAACACAAAATAGATCATTAGAATCAACTTCAATGAAATATAAGATTTAAAATTTGAACAACATATTTTGGCACAAATCTTAACATTTTCAATCCTTACTATAAAGGCCTAATTCTCCCAATTTATGCACTACCTTTGCTTCTTTACTCTATATACTCTCATAACTTTGTGGAGTACTGGAAGTTGCCTCATTAACATCCTCGCCTTCTTTAACTCTAACACACCTTTCAACTAACAAATCTTAAGCTAGCTTTTTGTAGCCTCTTCATAAAAGTTTGTGTGAATATGTATTCTTCATTCACTTCTTTTGGTTGGTCTAACTTAACTTTTATTAACTAAAGGACATATTAGTTCACAAGTATAGAAGACATGTAAATAAGACATTGAGATGAACTAGATGATAGAATGTAAAAATTTTACCTTAAAATACTTGTCCTCACATTATTTTTGGAACTTTTCCTATGATTCTTGGTCAATATAGTTCCATTATTGCATCAAGTTTGTTTTTATGGTTTAAAGATTTATGTATTCCTACCTCAATATTATCTTGAAGTCCCTCTACAAGGTTATTGCATGCAATAATACTTTTTTACACATTTATTAGATTTTTGAAATACGGAAAGAACTCTATAAGAAAAAACATAAAAAAGATAAAATTATATGTGAGTATGTTATAAATATAGTTTCTCATATCTATAGTATAAAACTATCCAAATCAAATACATATATTAAAACTCATCCTAAATGTTTTCCTTCAATCTTAAGAGGGATTTTCTTCCAATTAGGAATAGCTATTGATACTTTCGACTATACAGCCACCAACATAATGATTATATTACAATGCATTTTCTCCATTTAACTGTCATTTCTTGTTAAACTTAATATATAATTTTTTATTATTAAATTGCATTATAGTAATACATTTCAAGGTTATGGGACCCTTTCTATTCTTTTGGTGGAAGTAACTACCTTTCCAGAAGGATTAATATTTTAGATTTAAAAAAAAATAGCGTCAATCATGTATAATGATATGCAGTAAATGTTATAAGTTAATATTACTTATTGATAAACAAAGTAATCAATATGTGATTGGTATTCATAACAAATGTTGCACTTAATTGCATGGCAAAACACATAATTTGAATGACAAGTAACTCGATTAAGATTGCATCAATTGTTAAACTTTATAAACTTCTCCACTAATCTACATAACCATGGAGCAAATAAGAATCATATAGTAATATATAATATATTCGACACCCTTAAGAATACATAATAACATGCAATGAAAATGGTAGCAAATAAAAATATGAGAGACATCATCACTTAAAATAACATAACTATAGTAACACATCTTGAGGGTGATTAAACCTGAAAATCATTACTAAAGACAATATAATATAATCTTAAGCTTATTGATTAACAAGACTATTATAATATCACTATACATATAAATACTAATTAGACAAAGCCAAATTTAATCTTTTAATATTCATAAATATAAACAAATGAGAGAGAAAACATGCCTAAGAAATTCATTGATGATTAAAATGACCATAAAGCGAACTTTAAATGTAACAAAGAATATGAAAATAGAGATGATTTAGGACTTATTGGAGAAATTTTAATGGTAAAGGTTATGCTAGGAAATGGCTTTCAAAAAGGAAAAATGATGGGAAACAAATAACTAAATGCAACTTATGTAGACAAAACAATTACATGCCTGTTTCTTAATTAACAATCAATGTCTTTAGTAAATGACATCAAGTTAATAGAAAACTAATATATAAAGTTAAGATGATATTTACAAAAATAATGTCAAACAATCAATTTAATATTAACTTTTTAAATAACTAATGCATTAAGTTCATTTGCCTTTCAAATATAATGATTTGCATTCATTTCCATGTCGATTAAACATAGAAATAGTATCTTAATACCATTTTTATTTTAAAACATGTTGTCCTCGATAAAAAAGGCATCAATTTTTAACTTAATCATCATCTTAGGTTTTAATTGAATCTAAAAGATGCCATTGCATAACCAAAAACATCAATTTTTTTACAATCACTTTTATTTGTCTTAATAATTTAAAAAATGTCACTGTATTTATATAGATGTGGGTTTATTCTATAATCAAAATCTATTGATTGACATAAAATTATAATTCCATAGTAGTGTTTAATTTTTTGAAATTGATACAAGATATAGATTAAGCTAACAGAAATTGAATAATAGGTTCTATGCTAATCACTATTGGGTTAGGTTTGTGATATTGGTTTAAAGGATACATGTCCTTTTTTGCAAGACTTTCTTCATTAAGTGGTAACTTCCTAGCATGCATTAGACAAAGAGCAATGATGGTGTCTCTTAGTCTTAGCTTGCAAGTTTATGTTATATTGAATAGAAGTTTGAGTTCTACGGTTGGTTTAGGAATGGCCCCATTCAGCCACTTCCTCAAGAGAGACCAAATGGCTAAATGGTCCTTCCCTTTAGGCCATAGTCCTCCCACACTTTATACATTTTGCTTAAAGCCCAATACCTTTGTTGTGTCTTATTACTTTAGTACCCTATGTTTAAATAGGCTCACAACCTAATTTTTCAACCTATTCATAAAACATTTTTCCTAATATTAATTTTTATAGTTTCTAATTCATCCATGCATAACTTATACATATATGCTCATAAATAAGCACAATTATTTGCATACATACATGTTTGCTTACACTTTTAATTTCTTATATATCGATTGTTAGAGAAATTCATGTATATATCAATGTGTAAGGAATTTCTAATTGAAATGTACAAATAAAAAAGCCTTGTATGTTTGTTTTCACCTTTACTAGCCATTTATGAATTAGACTAGTATAGATTAAGATATAGTTTGAGTACTCCACATATGTTAGAGCAGTCTCACCCTAGCCTTCCATTAAGTGATGTGATTTCTTAGGAAATATTGATTAGGTGTTAGCTCATGAAATTTTTACAAAATATAATGTTATTTGATAATGTTTCACTAATTTTGTCCATTCATCAATCAAACCTCCTTAAACAAAGTTATGCCTTAATGATTGCTGACTAATCACTTTAGCACGTCTAGAATTTCACTCTACTTAAAAAATTTACTATTATTTAGCATAAAGATAATTTATGAAACTTATAGGGACTATTGCCTCGGATCCTTTTACTGAATCTTTTAAAAATTCATTAACTGGGCATCCTAATCTTAAGTTATGGATAAAGAACCACTACTTGTACAAAAATTTCTCCTACTATAGCAATATACTTGCTTCACCCTTTAGTTTGTTTTAACCTTTCTTCCTTGTATGACTTTTTCTATGATAGTTACAAATCACATACCTTCACTTATACACTCCTATTTAATGTGTGCTTACATTTCATCTTCTTGGTATCTAAGGTCTTTACATGTCATCACCAAATAGAGCATCAGCATAATCATATATCTAGAGGATAATTAAACCCTAAAAATATCATTAAACCTAATAGGTAATATAAATCTAAACTTAACAATGAAAGATACTTTCATAATGTCATTATAAACATATACATACATGCACAAAACAAAGTGAAATAATCTACTAATATTGAAAAATTAATAAAGATGAGATAAGATAATGTACCTGAGAATGATTATGATGACAAAAATGAGCTTGAAATTCACCGTGAATAAAATGGAGAATATGACAGATTAAGGTGTAGGAATCACTAAATAAATAATAAAAGGAAAGGTTATTATCAAAGAATATGGGTTTCAAAAAAGAAAAGTGAGAGCAAAACAAATGACGAAATGAAAGTTATGCAAACAAAAATTTTAGATATCATTTTTTCAATAAATAATAAATGTCTTCAAGAAATGACATTGGTTTTCTATAAAACAAATGTATAAAATTAGTCTAATATTTATGAAAATACCATTACTCATATCACTTTCATCGTCAGTTCTTAAACATATCCAGCATAACAAGTTTGCTTATTACTCATTAGAGTGATGGTTCATATGACTTTAGATGATGGTTTAGTGAAAAACTAATGCCTTAAATTTTCCAAAATTTCAAAAATGATATTGTGTCCAAATAAATGTTTGTTATATCTTTTATCTATCATGTAAGTTTTCAAATAATTTTAAAAATATCACCATTTCCAAATAGAAATTGATCTTATTTATGACTCATCATCTTAATCTTCCAAATAATTTCAAAAATATTACCTTGTTATAATAAGCATTGGTGTTAATTTTGATTAATGTCTATTTGCAATTTTGTAATAATGAGTTCTTGCTTAATTGTGATCACTTTAACTTGAAGGTTGTAGTGCTTAAACATATTGGGTTTTTTATCATACTATTTCATAATGAATATGGTTAGTTCTAGTTGTTGGTTTTTTCTTAACTTGCTTTCATCATGCAATCTAAACTCTCCTTTTGAGTTCAAGGTTTTCGTACTTTAATTCATTTAAATTATTAGACTTGATTTTTATTAACATATTCTATATTTGATTACTTGTTTCTTTGCTTTTCATTGTTTATGATTCACTACTAGAGAATTGCCCTTTAACATCATCATGTTTATGTCGATTAACAAGAAAAACAACATATATAATAATACGGTGACATTTTTATAAATAAGTATAAAACATTGGTTAAAATAAAAAACCAACATTATAAAAGCTTAATTTTGCAAGAAAAGATAAGGTGTTAAGCATAGGTAAACTTAAGACAATGATTGTATAATAAACTAATGTCTAAAGGTTATATTAATGAAAACTATTCAAAATGTTAACACTTATAACATTAATTTTTAAATAGTAACTAAGGTGGATTGTCTTGTACTATCTATAAACTGCATCTAGAGTTTCTTTTCCCTTCTATTCTTTTTTCATTTAGGGTTTGACTTTATTTTATTTATATGGCATAAGAAGATAATATAAGATCGATATTGCTTAATTATCAATTGTTAAGATGCAAATCATTGCTTCTAGATGCCATTATTTGTAAGTCTTGCATCATTCATATAAGAGTATTAGTAGCAAAAAAGAATAGGTATGGAGGTATTCATTAATAAGAAAATTTTATTTACAAGTTTTACAACATTCATATGATAGCATACTTTATTGAAATTTTACCATTGATATGAAAGTAAGGGGAAGAGACTACCTCATAGATATCATGTAGACATTCACTATCACTTTTCTGCAAAGTCATGAGATCAAATGATTAATTATAATATTACTATATAATGTTTACTAGTTAATGTTGATAATATTATTAGAATAATGATTTATAATTATATGTGTTTTTAGAATAATGTTAGGATGTAGAAGTCATAAAATAAAATAAAAAACAAATAAACCACATTGGTTATTTATTATAAAATTGATATGGTTATGAATAGGATGATACCATGTCAATTATTTATAACCAAATTAATATATGAAGATATAATAATCACCATTAAACCATAATAAATAATGGCAATAAATATTTGCCAAGGATGGTGTTTAGGAGGTATCAATATAAAATGTCTATTTTTTAACAACTGACATATAGAGGATGGTTTTTTCTTTCATTACTAGCAAGTTAATATATGACATTAGGTTTATTAAATATCAATGTCTAAATTTTGGTAATCTATTTTAATAGGATGACTCATTAACAATTTGCACATCGTGATGATTCATTAACAATTTGCACATTTTAACGATTCATTAATAGTTTACATGTTATGACAATTCATCACTAATTTTCTCTTAGCCTATAAATAAGGCTATCCTCAGCTATTTGAATTAATTATCTATATAACTTTCCTTGAAGTACTTGATTGCTTTATTTTTCATAAGCATTTGACTATTCTTGTGTTTTAGTGTGAGAATCAACATGTTGATTGTTCTATGTGTTATGTTAAACTTTGATGCACATAAAGCAAGCAACACCATTCTCACATTGAAAAATAGGAACACTCAAATGCTTAAAGCAAATGATCAATCAAGCTCCTTAGGTCAATGGATATGAAATTATTATGTCAAACTTTAATGGGTTGTAAAGTGAAGATAAATTGTTGTGAGAAGAAGTAAAATCTCTAGTCTTGCCTTTATAGGCTTATGTGCAATGCTAGATTCATGATCTTACTTTTTCTAACTATAATTTATCATCAATTTGGACTTTGGTTCCATTAATGACATCTATTAAAGATATTAAGAAAGCATAAAGATGACAAAATTGATAAGGAATTGTAATGAAAAGAAATAGCATGTCCATTTTTGCATTAGAAGTTTTGAGTTCAATGCAAAAATGCATGCATTGATTCTTCTAACTATAAATTATCATTAATTTGTTACCTTTTACATCATCTAACTCAGAAACCCTCAAGCAATATAAAGAAATTATAAGAAAAAGTATCCCACTTTTTCTTTTTATTCAAAGCATATTGTTCATTGTAAATTATAGTCTCTTATTCGTTAGATTATTCAATTTATTGCTGATTGTATCTATATAATTATATAAGAAAAACATTTTGATTTTTGAATTTTTTACATTCATTATTATTATATTTATTGTTATTTGTTAGATTGTTTATTTATAGCCTTTTCATATATATTATTATTTGTATCTATATAACTGTATAAGAAAAAAATGATTACTCAATGCATAAAAAATTAATGTTATTGAATTGTAAAATTATAAAGTTTTACTTGAAAAATATTTTAAAACAAAATATTTTCGTTAGTAACAATAGTTTTTTCTTAAAAAGTTGTTATTTAACCTTTTATAATTGAATGGCATCATTTTACTATAAATGTTAATTTTTTTTCTTAGGAATTAACATTTAATATTAAAATAGTTCAAATCTATAATATCTCAAGTTAAAATATAAAGTTCTATAAATTTTGATGTTTATGGATAATTATTTATTTATTTAGTCAATATTTGGTTTTAAATTTATTTTTCATATAAAAGGTTCTAGAATTTTAAAAATGATACTAATGATAATATTTGAGAAATATATTTATTTTTATATGACCATTATTAATTAAAAATTGAGTGCATGAATTTATAAAATAATTTATTTATATTTGATAAATTATTTTTAAAAATTATGGAAGTTTAAAATAATTATTTTTGGACTTCTAGAATAATATATATATTCGGGAGAAGATTGAAAATAATTTAATTAAGATTGTAAATAAAATTAGTTTTATAAAAATTTAAGTATTAAGATTCTATGTATAAAAAATCATATTAAAATATTTTTTTGGAAAGTGTAAAAATTTGAGAGTGCGGAATTTATGAAAAATGTATGTAAGTTATGTTGAATGATTTTTATTCATAAAACTTTGAATTGTTGATGATATTCTAGAAATTAAAGTTTGATTATATATGTGTATATGAGATTATATAAATGATTTTTTAATAATTATGTGTATATTAAAATATGTTGAATTATAAAGGATTATTATAAAGTATGAATATCTGGTAGTTAGGATGGTTTTGATTTAAATAGAGGGCTAAGATTAAAAAAAGGCAAGTTTACATTGTGCGAGAAGTACTGAATCATTCCCTTTAACTCCCTTTTAAGCTTTTCTATCTCTCTCCTTTCCACTTATTTTTCTATTAGCCTTCTCTTTCTTCTTATTCTCTTTACTGACACTCTCATTTCTTCTTTTTTCTTCCCAATTATTACTTTTCTTTTGTTTAGACACAAGGTAATCGTTGCAAGGTGTTTCCATCACAGTGGGTGGCTATTTAGTGAAAAAGTTAAGTGTTATAGTGAATAGAGTTGAATAATGCCATTATAACCTATGTACAATAGGTTGTCACTACTTATCTCTAGCACAAAGAACGTCATTCCTAATCACTGTGAGCCACCTCTAATTATGCTACTTTACATTAGATAGCACTTTACCAATGACAAAATAACATAGCAAAATGGTAGTAAAGTAGTATGGAAGACTCTCTCTCTCTCTTCTACTAGGTATTTCCCTATTCTCTTTTCTTCAATTATAGCATTACCAAATGCCATTGCACATGGTGTGTCTCTTCTTGGCCATGACCACAACTGGTGGTGTAATGGAACTCTTAAAGGCATGGCATGGTCATGGCTTTTCTCTATTAATACGACAGATTGGAAATTCCTTTTTCCTCCTAATGATTTGTTGCTACTCCAATGCTGGTGAGCTAATGGTGGCCCTTTAGGAGGTGATAAAATATTTTTACAAGATCTTTAATGTTTTACTAGTTAATTCAAGAAAACCCATTTTAGATATTTATAATATATATGATGTATGGAAAAAATATGATTTTTATGATGCAAGATATTAAAATAAGGCGATTAAAGTATATATGGAATATTATATACTATTATTTTGAAGGAATTATGCATGATCTAAAAGGAAAATTATTTATGGGTACTTTGAGTATATGTTGATATTTATGGAAATGCATCAGTATGTGTATATTTTTATGCTATAAAGTGTTTTAATAATATAAACAAAACTATAATACAACATTATACTATAATATTGCTGATTATATATTTTTAAAAAGCAATATTATAGGTAAATTCAAATATACATTGATAGTTTTGAAAAATAAGAGTTTTATAATATAACATACTAAAACAAAATGATTAAAGTGTTCCTAAACTATTATGTCCCAATATTTTAAGGATTTGGACATGATTTGGGGAACTTTCATTTTATCATTTTATTTGGATAATTAATATAGTATTTGATAAAATAAGAATTTTATGATCCAAAGTATTAAATTAGTATATTCATAATATATTTTTGATAGTTTTGTACTTTGATTTGGAAAAGTTGTTATATACAAGAATTTTTTATGTTCCAATGATAAGTTTGGAAATAAAAAGGGTAAATATCTAGGATAATTTAGTGGCATACTTGGATTACTAGTTAATATTGGGAAATATAAGAAGCAAGTAATAAGGAATGTTATAATATTATAATTTGAATAAGGATTTGTAATATGAGGAAAGAAGATAAGTAATGTTTATACAATTATAATTTATTTTTGTAAATGGTGATAATAGGAGAAAGTTATGAAAAGATGAACATGGATGCTTCAAAGTTTTCAAGGGTGGATTAGCGTTACTAGGTGAGTATATATCTCAGCACAAATTAATATCGTAATGAAAGATAGCCTAAATGTGAATTCTATTTTTCTTATTGGAAGTATAAATATTATATTCATGTGTAAATTTAGTGCCAAGGTATAAGCGTAACTAACTATTTGAATGAAAGTTAATGGATTAGAGTGCAGAGTGGAAGCATGATAGTGATGTTTCTGCCTAATGATGAATTGTAATTGAGTTTCTATTGTATCTATATGTTATTGCTATGTGGGTGAACATGATAGTATTATATACATATACTATGGTATGCTTGATATTACTCCATGATGAGTTAGTTATCTTGCATTAAAAGTCTTATAGATAAATGTGATATGAGAACTGAGCTCTTCTATGCTTATTATCTGTGGATCATGCCAATAATGGTATTGAAAATTGTGAATGATCATAAAGTGATGATGTGAAAGCTAGGTGAAAAACTCCCAATAACAGTTGTGAAGAATATAAGAATGATCTGATAGCTAGATAGGAAATTCCTAGTAAATAACTTGTAAAGGATATGAAATTGGCTTAGAAACCCAAATATGGATGTATATATGCTTACTATAAAAGATTATGAGATATTAGGACTTTCCTTGCGATTAGATATTACTGTTTGATGTGATTGTAAAGATTTGATGTGTTTATGATAATTTGTTTGTATTTGAAGCTTAATAGCTATTTATGAATGTGATAACTACTTAACATAGGTAGTATGTAATATGATGGTAATGTTGTATGTTAATAGATAGTTAATCTTTCTATAATTTGTGATATGAAATATATAGTTAAGTCATGTGCAGCAGAACTCCCATTTCGAGGCATGGTTTCATATCCTTCAAAGATCTAGGAAATTTGTTAAATATTCTAATATTAGTACATGATTAACCTATGAATATTAATTATAAAATTGATCTCTTACAAAGTAATGATAGATATATGCTTAATGAGTTCTTGTAACTCACTCCATCTTATTTCCAATTGTCTTTAAGTTAAGATTCAAACCTTATAGCATCTGTGGAGAATTAAGACTACCTTGCTAAAGGATTCGATAGTTAGGATTAGAATCAACATTCAAATAAAGATTTATTGATTTAGATGATATGTTGAATTGTTGTATATGAATAAATTTGAAACTATATTGTATTATGTATGTGTTTGACACTGTTGTATCTAGTATGAATACAAGTTTGTATTTAGGGCATGTGGCCCTCAAGAAATGTCTAAAAACAAGGGAAACTCTACTCTTTTTTTGCAAAATTTAAAGAGAATTTTGAGTCCTCCTAGAAATATAGAGATTTTCATTCGATAAATTAGAGTAAATGTTGTTAAGGCTTATAATAATCAAATATTGAGATCCATGCTAGTCATGATTGGGTTAGGTCATGATAAAATCACAATCAGCAAGATGAAAATAAAAAGGGTAGAGTTATGGGGCCATTTACAAATTTTATCATGAAGCTTTTCCAACCTAATAATGATTCTTTCTTTACTAAGGTATACTAATGTTTCAATCTTAAAATGATTTTCTTCAATTTTTTTGTGTCTTTGCTCATTAATTATTTGATAATATTGAAGAGTATATCTTATAAGGATAATGGTTGTGAATTAATAAGTGTAAATGATAAATGAGAAATACTTTTTATTTTAGATAGTAAGGCTTAAAATTGTATGACTAATGAAATACAAATTGAGGGATATGAATGAATTTATGGCATTAAAATCTTTGTGGATGGATACTATTTTTACTTACTAGGAAATGCAATTGAATAGATGATATGTATGATTTGAGATAAGGTTGTTAAAGCACAATCTAGTTTGATTTGAAAGATTCCAATTAGAAATTAAAGTTGAACTTTTGTGGTTTTATAATGAGATGCGAAGTGTTTGAAAATCATAGTATAAAGACCTAAGATAAGTTTAAGAAATGACTTTAGTTGTTATAAGGATCACTATTTTGGATTTTGTTAAATATATAAATTATGCATCTTTTGATACCAAAAAATGATTAAATGAGCTAAGGTATGATTATTCACAATTTTGGATTTAAGGAAGGATTTTTAGATGGAGGAAATAATAAAATAAGAAAATAGGTTAATTGATCTTAACAAAGTGTCATGACCCAATCCTGATCGTGATTAGTGTAAATCCTGATATCCAACTTCCATAAGCCTTAACACTAATTTCTCAAATTCTATCCAATGAAAGTATCCTTATTTTAAGGAGACTCAAATTATACTTTAAATTTTGTAGAAAAATAAATAGAGTTTCCCCTAATTTTAGACACTTTCTAAGGGTCACACGCCCTAAAATACAATACGTGTCTTTATCACAAATACAATAGCAATAAACATACACACAATACATTACAATTTCAAACTTATACATAGATAAACAATTCAATACATTTAATACTAAATCAATAACATCTCTATCTTAGATTTTGATCCTAATCCAAATATCAAAATCTTTTAAAAAGGAAGTCTTAATTCTCTATAGTTGCAACAAGGCTCAAAAGCACTTATCTTAGCCTAAAAACATTGAAAACAAAATGGAATGATTTGTGAGAACTGAGTAAGCATATATTAACCACTACCTTGCAAGAGATTATCTTTATATATACATATATAATAGTTACAAATTAATCGTATATTAAATTAGAAACTAATAACAAATCCATTCCTTGGATTTTTGAATTATACAAAGCCAAGTCTCAGATTGAGTGTGCACCTGCACATAACTTACATTCTATAGCTGACATGACAAGTCAAAGTAATCTTGACTATTCACTAATGTACAATATCCTTATCATATAACATACAATCCATTCTTTGTTGTCATCACATTCTTAAATAGCTAATAAAGCTCAATCATAATCAAATCATCATAATCACATGCAATCATATTAAAGAGTATCATTTAATTATAAACAAAGTTCTAATATCATATCATATCATATAAACACTTATAACAAACATACATGCATTCATATTTTGATTCATGAGTTAAAATTATATCCTTCATAAACTGTTTGCCAAGAATTCCTCATTAGGCTTTCATATCATTGCCTCATTGCATTTCTCATTTTAAATGCCACTCATGGCAAAATTCACAATGTAATCATCACATTAGAGTTTAGCTTTATATACATCAAGACTTAATGCAATTTCAACATAAGCTAACTATTTCAACCTCATGAGGTAATGTCAAACACACATTAACATATATTTATAATAATATGGCCAAAACATTCATCCTCATTCGATTATAATTTATACTATATTTCCTACTATATAGGTAATAATCTTAACTTAACTACAACTAATCAACAATTAATAATAGTCCCACCATGCTCTCTAGCATTGTCATTTAACATTAGCTCAATTCATATGCATTCACAATTAGTTGTTCCATCAAATATAGGCACCAACCAATGGTACTAAGTTACATTTATGCTTTGGCTTCATCTTGAGACTTCACAATATAAACAATCATCATCTTTCTGCAACAAGTAAAACTTATGTAGAGGTTGTAAATTATATCACTCATCAATTAACAATGATAAGAAAATCTTGGGGGCGAGGTATATGCTCACCTCAAACCACCTAATAGATTTGAGGATTCCCAACTCTTTTACTTTCACCTTCCGTCTCTTCTTATTTGTCAATTTACAATAATAAATTGTAATCATGTGCATATTGCTTATTTTCTTTCCATATATTACAAATCCATATTCCAATCATAATATAATAGCATTTTGTATTACTTGCTTCATATATTTCCTAATATTAACTAATGATTAAAATATGTCACTTAATCCTATTAGATTTTAGCTTTCTTTTTTTTTAAAAAAAACTTATCATCAAAATATAATAGATTTTTATAAATAATAAGCCTTTTAAATCAAAGTAGAAAATGATTAAAATATTAGGATTATAACTCTTAAGAAGCTCTACTTAAATCACTATATAAAGTTATTTAATTATTTCCTTATATTTTTAACTTTCTATAAGGAACAAGAAGATCACGTTTATCAAGGACTTTTCAAATCAAACTCCAAATATCATGATATTAGATTTTGATGATATAAATGTACTCTAAATATACTAGCCTCATTTTCTTGAGCATAAATTCTTATTTCACTAATTCGATGGCAAGTAACTAAAACACAATGATAAAAATAAGGTCTCTTTGAAATAACTTTGAATTCACTTAGGTATTAAAATATAGTGTTCTATATTTACTCTCATCATATCATACTAGCACTTCATAGGACAAAAATCTTATTTTTAAGACCCACCATTATGTATTTGAAATCACTCAAAATATAGGTTTTCTAAAATATAAATACATATATATATAACCACTACTAAAATATTATAGTATAATACTCTAGAATAGTTCCACTTTTGTCATCTAATCACTTTATAGCATAAAATATTATTTTTTTCACATATCATCATATTTCCCAAAGCTGATAAAAATGGATTTCCTTACATCAATCTAAATCATTATTAAAAATGAGAGCCTTTCTGAGTTAGCTTCAAACACCTGAGTCTAGTAAAGTTGATAATATAAAAAGATCTTAGCTATGCTATTTTAACACTCCATAGCATAAAAATCCCATTTTTTAGAGACATCACCATTTTTCTTAAAATATAAAAAAATGCTTTTTCTTGTATCAATAATATAAACATTATAAATATTAAAATTATAAGATAAGCATATTCATTGTCATCCATAGAGGTTGACAGTAGCTCACCAATTTTAGACATGGACCCAATTGCTGACAAAAGAAAGTGCTTTTGATCTACTTTGTTAATAAAGAAAAACCCAACACCACCCCATGATTCTACAACTTCTTCATGCCACTAACAATGATATCTAGGCAAGGTTAAGCAATGTGGACGATGGCACAATGCAATGGCACTCTGATTTGTAGCAAACATTGATCCATCCACAACTTGTAACTTTTCCTTCGCCTTTGAAGACCCATGTTGAATAGGGATAGCATGCAGTGACAACCTCACCATGACAAGTAATAACTAGGGAAATAAAGTGATAGCAACATTTTGGTTAAAGAGGAAGAGAGAACACTAAGAGAAGGAGAAGGAAGGAAGAAGAAAAAAAAAGAAGGGAGAGAGAGAGAAGTTAGGGATAAGAGAGAGAAAAAGGGTATCAATATAATTAAGAGGGGAGAGAGAAATGTTAAAACATGAGCTACAAAAAATGATTCCATGCTTCTCACACTCTGAAGCTCATTTTCCTTCATATAAAATCTTAGCCTTCCAAATCTCTTCAATCTAATCTCAGCCATTCATTTATTTCAAAATCATTTTCATGAAACTAATTTTATTTAAAATCTCAACTTAATTATTTTCAATCTTCCCCATTATATATCCCAATAAAGTTGGAATTTCTAAAATAAATATTTTAGTTTCCAAAAATAATTTTTCAAATACCAATAATTAATTTTATAAATCTTTGTACATTTAATCACTAAAAATATTTCCAACTTGCAAGAAAATCCTTATAGAAAATATTTAAACAAACCTTGAACTAATACTAGCCAATTAAATAAAATTTGAATATCAAAAGAAATTCAATGACAATTATTAACTAAATAAATAAATAAATAAAAATAATTATTCATAAGCAATGAAATTTATAAAGCTTTAATTATTAACCTGAGTAAGGTAAGTTTAGAAAAGATTAATTAAGGAAAAGCCATGGAAATTTGATATATAAGAGATTCCTATATGAGAAGGGTAATGACCATGAAAAATTATGGCTATGTTAAGATAGATAATTAAATCAAAAGAAGTATATTCCTAATAAATCTTATGCAGAAAAATCAAAGATAGAGTAAGATCAAACCAATGAAGTTTAGAAACTAATACTTTTACATTTGATCAGATTCCTTAAAGCTTTTACATAGACTATTGACAATTTTGTGCAATCCTATTATGTTTAGTAAAAATTTACGGATCAATTTTCTTTAAAAAGGGTAGAATTTATAATACTTGGTCGAAGCCCAATAGGATAAACCACTAGAACCAAATTAGAGAGAATTCATTAATGGGTAACTAGTAGAGGTATCCATTAATTTCAATAGATTGAAAATTCATTAGAATTTTTATTAGAAAATTTGACTACTTTTAGAAGTATTCAAGATCTAAGGTTAAAAGTATCTTCGAGTAACCTAAGATTTTTATCTAAAAGCATCCTATGAAACCTAAGTAATTGAAAATAAAGAATTTTTTGGCAAATTTAAGCCATATGCACCGCCACACCTTGGAATCAAAACAAGAATATTTATTTTGAAATTAAATAGTGCAAATATTCAAGAACTTGACTAGTACCTATTTAAAATGTTTTTTATGAATGACAATTTGATAAAAAAAAACATGAATGTATGAATATTTTTCTTGAAATAATGTTTTCATAAGTGTTTTATTAAAAAGAAAATTTTGATTTGATTTAATAAAGAAATTAATGAATCACTCATTGATGTTGTTTGATTAAACTTACTTCTTAACTAGCACTATGGATACAAGTAAGTGGAGATTTAATAAGAAATTAAAGAAAGGATTCCAATATTAAAAATATGACTTCTAAAGATTATCGATTTTGGAAATTAAAGAGAGTAATGGATTTTCTATTTCTTTATTGAAAAAGAGTGATTTGATTTTAGAGTTAGTTTAATTTCCAAGTATTTTCCTAGAATAATTTTATTGGAAAATTAGAGGTGATTTTGTTGTGATAATTAAATGAAGTATGTTAGTATTTGGATTATGATTTTTTTATCACAATTATTGAAGAATAAAGGGAATTAATGATATTTCCAATAGTGATAGGCTAGTTTTAATAGTTTCTAAGGGATAATCCTAAAAGAGATAAGGTGGATTAGGTATTATTATTTTAATAAGCTTATAAACAGATGTTTAAATTAAGAAACCAATAAAAGAATACCATGTCATAAATGTGAGGGAAGAAAGCTTAGTGTATGGGGCATTTAATAAGAGAATTTTATCTTGGATCTTATGAAAGATATTATAAGATATTGATGGCTTTTATGGGATTTTCCTTGGATATGCAATAATGAAGGAATATTATGTTGGATTTTGCCTAAGATTTTATGGAAATATTAAGAGACAGGAAAGCATTATTTTAAAAAAAATTAAGGCATATTGGGAAAACAAAGTCATGTGAGCATTAATGAAAGGAATATTTAGAAGATTTGAGAAGATTTTTTATTTTAAGAAGAAAAATTGTGGCTTCTTAATGGAAAGAAAAGTTGATGCAATATCATAAAGGATTTTTAGTTTGGCTATAAATAAAGGTAGAATTTCACTTCTCCTTACCCATTTCAAGTACCCATCCATAGATTAGACAGATGGAGGAGTGAAAAGGAGCTATTGAGTTCCTGGAGTAAGTTTTAGGGAGAGAAATAGAGTCCTTCATGTTCTTTAAAGTTCTTAGAGAAACCTTAAGGGTTATTAAAGTTCTTAGAAGACTAAGCTCTTTTGTTCTTCAAGGGAAGATAAAAATTGTTTTACTTTAGTGGTTTCATCTTTTCTTTTATGATTTTTAGTCAAGTCTCCTACTAACTTTATAATATCATCTGATGTTGAAAACTTGAATCCATAGGAAGGAAGAATAATCAAGCAAGCATGAATCAAGTGAGTAGAAACCTACCTCTTTTCTTCTTGATTTCCTTTTAAGGAAGTCTTTATAAAAAAAGATATGTATATTTGTGCTTGGATGATGATGTATTGAAGTCATGATATCCATGGTTGACTTGTTTGAAAAGAATGCTTACAATATCAAAATGGTTTTTTGAAAGTCTTAAAAATGATATTGTGATTTTCATTCCTGGAAGAAGAAGAGTTTTTAAAAAGTTATTAATTTTGAAATCACTTCTAGTTTAAAAAGATGAATCTTTGAAAATATTGCTTTTTGAGTGATCCTTTTTACAAAAGAAATCGTATAATTTGAAAAATATAGAAGTTTGAAATGTTTTTTTTAAAAGATAAGGAGACAAATAAGTTTTAGAAAGGGTTTCTTGAAAAAGAAAAGTGTTTGATCATCTTATGTTTATATGATCTAAAAAAGTTTGATCTTTGAAAGCTTATCTTGAAAAAGAGGAGTCAAAAATTATTTTTGGAAAGGATTTGTAAAGAAATTAAATTTTAATCTTTGAAAGATTAGTGAAAATGATTTTTGTAGTTAATGTTTTAAGTAGCAAGTGATTTGAAAACATGGTTTTTTACAAAAGAAGAAACAAATCTTACTTGGGAAAAGCAAGAAATAGTGATGAGAAAAATATTTACTATTTTAATTTTCCCTATTTTATGTCTCTTAGGTGTTAAATTTACTTAATTTCACTAATTAGACCTTATTTTATAAATTCTGGTCAATTTTATAATATTATGAATTTATTTAATAAATGCTGAGTTTTGATATTATTTTTATTTTTTAGTCATGTATTAGGCTCTAGATGTTAGATTAAGACAAACTTTATGTTGATGGAAAGCTAAAAGAGAAAACTACAATTTTTATGTTTTGGTCCAAACCTAATTCAAGTTATTTGAAGGTCATATGTAGCTAAGAAGTTAAGGTCATGTCTCTATCCTAACTAAACCTACTTCTATATTTAGGCTATATCTAGAGCTATAGTGGTCCGATTAACCTAAAACTAGTGCCCAAATTCTCACAAGATATAAGCTTACAAGTTTAATGTTTATGGGTTTTCCAAATTACATTGATTTCATGGTCAAAATTTGGTCGGAAATTAAACCTGTGGGAATTCACTAATTTATCTATTGGATTTAATTGACTTATAACAAATAGGTCTGGGCTTTTAAAAATTAGAAAGGTCTTATTATTATAATTGGAGTCATACAATCCTAGACCAATAAGGTTTTATCTTAATTAGGTTAAATAAATAAGGGAGAGACTCACTAGACTTCAGACTTTACACATTATTTAGATAGCAAACACTGGTTTTCTCTCTTTTCTTGTTTTCTTATTTTCAAGCCATGAAAGGCTAAATATTTTTAGTTAATTCAAGGATTGTAAAGCTCTTCTCTTCAAGGATTATGAAATTTTGATTAGTAATGTTGATTACCTCTATTAATTTTCCTTTCTCTAATTGTTTATGCTAAATTATTGAGATTGCTTGTGTCAAGTGCTGATTTAATATAATTGGTACTCGATCTCATGATTTCTATTCTTTTGCTATTTGAATGTGAAATTATGATTAGTTAATCATGGTTTTACATGATGGGATAAAGGGTTAGGGGATTACTTCTGTGGTACCTGATTTAATTTTCTAAATTAACTAAATTCTATCCTTAAGTCAATTTCGATCTAATTTAGGGGTTATAATGGTCACTTAATTCAACTAATCTTAATTGACCAAACTCTAGATGATAGTCTAGCATAGGATTTATAAATTATTGCAAGGTTCTGGGTAATCTAAAGTTGAAAAATTAATTTGAATAATTAAATATTTTATGATCTAGGATTAATCCATATTAAGAGCTATCATATCCTTGAATCGACTGCTTTGTATATTGAATTCTTTTTGTTTACTTATTATTTTGCTTCTACTTTATGCCTATTTATTTAATTGCTATCATTTTAATTTTGTACAATCAAAGCCCCCCAATTCTGCATAATGTTCATTCTACATTATGTTTCATAGAACATACTAAATTATGTTTCTGTTACAAGATCTATTTTATTGCATTACATATTGTTTGTATTAATTTCTCTCATTCTCTTTGCATCAATAAATCATAATTGTGTAGATATTGTTAGGAACTTATTTAGAAAAGATAAAATTAAAGGAATTACTAGGAGTACGACTTGGTTGTGCCACTGTACAACATTATATTTTTAGCACACCTATTTTAATCTAATTTTAGTGCATTGTGACATGCATATCAAATAGCTCATGGGTTTCCTATGAAATCTTAGGTAAAATTTTGAGTTTCGAAAATTAAAAACAACTATATATTATTTTTAACTCATATATTATTTTCAACTATAATACAATTTTTATATGATATTTTCAATCAAAGTTTTTAAGAAAAATTTTATATAATAATTCTATCCAAATCACATGTGTCATAATGTATCTTAGAGCAAATTTTTAATTTTTATGATAAGACCAAGTTTATGATGTTATCAAACAAATTAGGGATTTTTTTTTTTTTTTGCAATGGTTACATTGAAGATTTTGAACAAAAATAATTTTAGAAAACAAGGAAAAACTCATGGGTTCTTTGCTAGAACCTAGAGAAAAATTTTGTTTTAATTTGAAAACCTTGTTACACTTTATTTTAAACTCTTTTAGAAAGTTTTGTAACATTAATATCAAGTTTTTGAAAGAAAAAATAAATTGAAAGTATAGCATAAAACTCATGGTTTCATGCTATGTAAACAGCTTAAGAACTTTATTTTAAAAAATAAATTTATCCCCTACATAAATAATTTATTTGTAAAATATTTTGATTATTTGTATAAAATGTTTTAAGCAAGAATATAGGAAATATGATATTCAATGTCATTATTTGAAGGCTAGAAATTTTTAGGAAAATCTTACAAAGTTTGTCTTCAAAGTAAAGGTTCACTTCTTACAAGGTGAAGCGAAAATTTCATTTAAGAAAGCATGCATTACTCTCATGTTTCTTATAGAAACCATGGGTGTGATTTTGATTTTTATGAAAAAATTAAGTATGCATTATTTCAAAACTTAGTATGAGTATTATACAATTGTTATATGAAAGTTTTAAACCAAAAAAATATGTTGAAATATTTCTTGAAAGCTTTTCAATTTTTTATTGTTTTAAGGGAAAACTTTTATTTTTCTTTGAAAAACTTATTACATTATATTTTAAACATATTTTGAGATGTTGGTATACATTTATGGTAATATTTTTAAAGCAAAATCATTTGGAAAAAGTGAATAAAACTTATAGTTGTAATGCTACCAAATAACACAAGAATTTTTATTTTAAAGTTTAGTTTGGTTTCTTATAAAGAGATTTTCAAGAAAATTATTTTAGGTAAATAATGTAACTTTTTTTAGGTGTGAAAATGATTGACAAATGATGTTTTAAGCATTTGTTTTATTTTTGGAATATTTGAGAATATTTTCATAAAAGTTACATATGAAAATGGAATTCCAAAAACTAAGTGTTTCTCTTTGAAGGTTTTTTATAGCTTGTCATGTGAGTGACTTGTATAATTTGTTTTAAGCTTGAAAAATAATGAAGAATGGACTTTAAACATGTTATTTTAGATCTAAAATTTTTTGAAAAAAGATAAAAAAATTTTATATTTAAATTAGGACTTTCAAAAAAAGGTTGCTTACATTAGTATAGAATAGCAATTTGACACTGGATGTTTATAGGATTACATGTCAAATAGTGACCAATGTGTAATTGACCATCATAATATATGTGATTTTAACATCAATTTATAAATTGATGTAAAGTAGAAAAATAATTTTGATTTTTATTTCATGAAAATTGTTATCATTTATGTTTTTATAATTTTGGGAAATAACATTACATGTTGTTTACTATCTAATAACTAGAGTCTAATAGCCAAAATTTCATGTCAGTTCATCTAATTAATTGGTGTTGTATGTTCATCTAACCCACCAACCCAAAACCTAGCCCTTAGTTCCTCACTTCCTCATTCCAAACTATCCCTATCCTATATCCTCACATCCTTATCCTCCTTATTTCTCCTATATTCCTAATAAGATATAGAAAGTTAATATCTTATATTACGCTGCAATACAAATTTAAACAACTTCAAAGAATAAAGAGAATAATAAAGGATTAAAAATCATAAAAGATTGTATATAATACCATAATCAAAGATAAGTACTTCGCTAATTTTATATGTTGATACTTGTAACTTAGTATGAGAGGTTTACACTTCCTAAAAAAATCCTTTTGAATATAATACCTATAAATGCAATGAGCATCCATGAAAAATTGGTTTACTCCACATTTTTATGTTAAAACATAGTAATTAATGAGATCAAATTTCTTACCTATACAAATCTATAAAAGTTGCATCAAAATGATAGGAAATAAAATAAGATTGAATAAAAAATAAAAAGTAAATTGCAAAAAAATAGAAGAAAAAAATCCTCCTAATTATATTTTGAGCCTTTCTAGTGAGTGTTAAATCTCATATATTTAGCCATAAGCTAATTGAGTTTTAGTCTTGCAAAATAATTAGTGAGCAAAATACAATATTAAAGAGAATTATCTTATGTTTGGAAGGAGAGCATATCTCATTAAATAAAGAGTCATTTTAAGGTTCGGAAAGCTTTTGAATGAAATTCACAAATGGCATCATGCTTTACTCCTTTAATCCTAAACTCGTATCATGCTTTAACTTTTTAATTTTCAATTCATGCTTGTGGTCTAAGTTTTCACATCATTTTTTGAAATGAACTGATGTCTAAATTTAATATTAGACATTGATTTTAAGAAAAGATTATCATTTCTAATGCAACAAAATTATCCTATTAAGTAATGTTCAACACCAGTTTCTAAATAAAATTAACATCTTAATATATGAATGCCTTTTAATAAAAAAGAGTATTCTTTTTTTAGGCCGCTTTTTCTATAACCATTTCAAAATAATCTCAGAACCTTTCTAAATCATTTTAGAATGGCCAAATACAATAAGCACATATATTAGACTAAAATTGATTCAATTGTATACATCATATGCATTAAAATTTATAATTTCTAGTTTATATCACACACATACACACACACACACACACATGCACATATATTAAACAAGAATGCAAAAATACAACTATATCACATATATACAAGCAATAATATTATATGTCTTAAGTTTAAATCTTGTTAAAAACACTAACATCATTTTGTGAAATGATGCTTTCTTGTCTTTATTCGAGTTACTTTAAGTGAATTGATAGCATTAAAATTCTTTTTACATTACGACACTTTCCTTATATAATTAAATAGACACAATAGTAACATATTGAATTTCATAAAAAATATGAGAAAAGAGACAATCTATTGCAAAAATTAATTTTGTTTGCCATTTTATTTAGTTCTATATTAATACATGAATATATACAAAGAAAAATTTATTATGTATAATGAACAACAAATTTTTTGTTTATAATTAACATACACAACATCTTTACATAAATCAAAAGGAAAATTAGTTATCCTCTACTCATAATTCTTGATTGCTTCATTTGCTATAAGCCACTGATTGTCCCCATTTTTTTATGCAAAGACATGTTGATTACTTGCCCTATGTACTATCTCAAATTTGGTAATAAATGTCCTATTTATGCCATGCCAGTCAGTACTATGTGTTGCCAAACTATTGTTTTAGAGCCTTTCAATGTTCCATGTATTAATGTAGGATATGGTAGTGTAAAAATTATGAGTTATATTAAAATTATAGGGCTTTAAAACTTATGCCTTTATGAACCATGTCTTTTATGGTGAGTGAAAACATGATAAAAGATATTATTCATAAATGTATGAGTTTTGATGGTCCCTAACTTACTATAACACCTAATTTTTGCACAACCATATTCTACATTTATACATGAAAAAGATTTCATAACAATAACTTTGCATCAAACAATACCAATTGACAAAACAAAAATAGGACTTGTTTTATCAAGTTTAAGATATGACATAGAATAAATAGTATATCTCCAATCTCATATTGAAATATAGTGAGAATTGAAGGCACATATTAAACGAAGAAATCAACCATTTCATTAAACAAAAAATTAATCAAATGAAACACCTCATAAACCTTTTATTTTGATGAAAGGAGAGCTATTTTCATAGATCACTAATATGTTTCTTCTAGGTAGAATGAACCTTATTTATAAGGTAAGACCAAATCATTAGATATCAGTCAATAATTTAAAATTGATATCATAAGTTTGACTATTTCTACAAATTTGAAGACTTAAAATGTTGGTTAAATGCTAAAATGACATATAAATTGTTGATGAACTATTAACAAGATTGAAAAGGACTTAAGTGATTATTATTAAAAATAACTGGCATTCTGAGTCCTTTTATTAATTGCATTAATGATGTTGTCTTCAATTCCATTCATCTAAACTTCTTCAGTTTCTTTTATTTAAACTTCCTTAGCTTCATTTATCCAAACATCTTCATAAATTCATTTATTTAGCCATATTTGCTTCTTCAATTCCATTCATTTAAACTTCTTCACAAATGACATTCATATAGATCTCCACATATTATGAGAAAATATCATCATATTAGATGTTAGTTAATAAAAAAATTAACATTTTTGTATTTGTCATTTCCTTATCAAAAGACTTTCAATTTTTTCACATCTCTATCATGTAAACAATCAAATTTGAAAGGAAAGTTTTTCTAAATTAATTTAACACAGAACATTCAATTTATTTCAATATGTCTTCTTTTTATTAATCTAATTAATCCAAATGTCAATTATAGAAATTTAAGTTAAAATAATATACATATAAGTGAAGATAAATTTTTCTACAAATTTAAACACTTTTAATTGTCATTACTTTATTTATAATGAAAGTATAAATAAATGTGTAAATAGAAACAATATCTATATAAATCTATAAAAAATAATTACTTAAAATCATCAATAAACAAAAACTACACATCTACATATGAATATACAAAAACAATAAAAAAATCATTATGTATTAAAATCTTCATTCATGATGCAAACTCTAGCATTTTTACTAAAATTTCTCTAATTTAATTATTCTATAGGAAATAAGAAAGTATGCAATAGGAGAAGTGGATGGAAGTGGAGTGAATCCCACATTTACCTTATGGGAAATGAAAAATTAAACAATTAAAAAGAAATTAAGGTTAAGGTTCATCCATCGTACACTCTCTTGATGAAAGTAAAGTGAGAGATTAGCAATAACATTACATACTAATCTCATCATACTCAAGAGCATATTGAAGAGATGTCTGAAGAGTTCGTGTGGAAAAATAAAGTTCGAGTAAAGGTTTATAGGGAAAAAATAGATGTTAATTATTAAACAAAATTAAATTCTTATGAATATGTATTTTCTATTTTTACTAATTAAGTGCCTTTTACATGATAGCTACTAACAAGGACTAACTTCCTAAGCTTTTGCTTTCCAATGAGACTTTTGAAATGCTTTCTGGATTATGATTGTTAACTAGAATTGATGTCTTATGATTTTGTAATTTTGAATAAGGCTTTTGAAATTCATTTAGACAATAGTTGTCTTTAAAATCAACATTAAAAGTTTTTGAGCAATGTTTAGACATCAATTGTACTATTATCCATTATCTTAAGTTTTCATATAATTTTTAAAATGCCACCACATTAAAATAAATGTCAATTTTCTTATAAACTGATATCTATCAACTAACATAAATCACTAATTCTATGGAAAGGGTTATGCTTGAATACATGAAATTTTAATGTGAATATATGATGAAATCATGTAGCTTTTATACTACTATGTTGCGTACTATAGTACCTAAATTAGTAAGATAAAATAGTTATCTTATTTATTAGTACAATCACAAATTATATGCTTTGATTATATACAAGTGAGAAATATTTGAACTAGGAAAACCCAAGTTGTTTCTCTTAGGTTTTTTAATAAAAAATTAAGATTTATTATTATGTTTCTATCATGTCCTAATTCTTGGATACTATGACTAACATAAAGACACCTAACTAGCGTTAATACACTAACCAAATATCCTGACAAAAAAATATTTACTATTATGTTTTCCTCTATTTTATGTCTTTTAAGTGTTTCATTTGTTTAATTTTACAGAATTGACCTTATTTTATAATCATGGGTTAATTTTGTAATATTTTGAATTTATTTGATAAATGATGGATTTTAACATTATTTCTATTTTTCAATTATATTTTAAGTTTTTAATGTCAAATTGAGGTGTTAGAAATCTTAAAATAGATTTGTAACTTTTATTTTTGGCCTAAGCTTAGTTCATATATTTTGGAGGTCATATATGACTTGGAATTTGAAGTTATATTTCTATCTCAGCTTAGCTCACCTCTATTTTTGAGCCTTATATAAAGCTATAGAGATCTGATTAATTTGAAACTAGCACCCAAATTCTTACAAGACATAAGCCTATAAGTTTGATGTTTATAATTTATTTGAATTACATTGATTTCATGGCCAAAAATTGCTTGGAAGTCAAAACCACAAGAATTCACTAATTTAACTGTTAGATTTAATTGTCTTGTTAAAAATAGATCTGGGCTTCTAAAAATTAAGAAGGACTTATTATTGTAATCCTAAGAGTCATACAATCTAAGTCTATAGGGTTTTAGCTTAATTAGGTCAAATAAATAGGGAGAACTCATTAAATTATTCAGACTTTTATAGATCACTTAGCAAACAATTTTTTTCCTTCTTCTTCTTTTCTCTTTTGGTCTTCCATGGAAGCTTAAACCCATGGTTGATTTAAGGAGTTTGACACTCTCTTCATCTAGATTATGAGGTTATGGATTATAATGTTGATTTTCTTTAATTAATTTTTCTCTTCTCCTATTTACTTGTGCTAAAATTTTGAGATTACATGTGTTAGATGTTGATTTGGTATAATTGATATTTATCCTTACGATTTCTAATTTCTTTACTATTTTGATGTTGAATTTGTGACTGGTAAATCACAGTTTCACAAATCCTAAGTGATCAATGATTAATCGAAACTAGAACATTTAATTCCTTGAATCAACTATTTTGCTACATTGATTTTCTTACTTTTTGTTTGCCTTGTGTTTTTATTTTGCTTAATACATTCAATTCAATTTAAATTCACAAAAACCCCCCATTTTATGTTTTTCATTCTGTTATTGCATAGTTATACATACAACATACTACATATTGCATTCTGATACAACATTCTATTTTAATGCATTTGAATTCTATTTTACATTTGTTGCATTAGTTTCTTGTGTTTTTATTGCATAATAAATTATATAATTGTGTAAATATTGTTAGGAATTTAATTAGAAAAGGCAATATCAAGGGATCACTAGAGGTACGACCTAGTTGTGCCATTTTTCTACATTATTTCTTCAATAAACCAATTTTAACTAATTTTGGTATATTGTAATGCACATATCATGTCCATTCAAGCCTTTAAAACACTTTTAATTCAAATAAGCATTTATAGAAAATAATATTACTGGCAAATGCATAAGAAAATTCAAAACATAATTTAATAAATGATATTTATACAAGAGTGCAAATTTTTAAAAACATAAATTTATACACAAATACTATTAGAAGGTAGAACCTCTAACTAGGACTAGTTTATCAAGATCTAACTCTATGGATGAGGAAGAAGGAGAAGTTGGTATATTGATCAAGCTAGAATTACTTGCTATGCCTACTAGTGAATAGGCAAGATTGGCTAGGAGAAGGTTAGGCTTAGAATTTATCTTTATAAGCTTTATGATGTAACCTACTCAAGGAGCTGCTACAAACATTTGAAGTCTATAGCAAAATATTATTTAGAAGGTTTCCTATGGTGAAAGGAATATTCTTGCATAGGTGTCAATCATTCTCGTGGGATCTATGTTTTACATATGTAAATAATATACAATAGAAAGAGTGTGAGTATTGAGGAAGAAGGAGAAGTTGTCATATTGATCAAGCTAGAATTACTTGTTATGCCTTCTAGTGAATAGGCGAGATTGGCTAGGAAAAGGTTAGGCTTAGAATTTATCTTTATAAGCTTTATGGTGTAATCTACTCAAGGACCTGCTACAAACATTTGGAATCTATAGCAAAATATTATTTGGAAGGTTCCCTATGGTGAAAGGAATGTTCTTGTATAGGTGTCAATCATTCTCATAAGATCTATGTTCTCCATCTGTAAATAATATATAATAGAAATAGTGTGAGTATTGAAATACTTAGCAAATGACTACTATTCTCCTTTTCTAGAGAATTTTCACCATAAATTATAAGATACAAAATAGTGTACAATAATTGATTAAACCTATTATGTATTTATTATAACTCTTATGTATAATATTTATAAAGCTTATTAAAGAGAATGACTATAGTTGGTATATAGATTTTACCTTATATCTTTGGTTTCACCTTATATCTTTCTTGTTTTATTTATGGTATTACATGTTCTTTCCTCTTCAAAAAAAATTATCTTTGAATTTTGAAGGAATTGTGGTAGTATACCGAATTATTAATAGGCTGTGTACAAGTTTTAGATAGAATCTTACTAAATAAAGTTGGATATTGTTCCTCATATCCTTTTCTAGTTCCTTTATGGCTTCTGATGCTCCATGTTTCTCCCATATCACCTCCTCCATTGGAGTCTCTTTGGATCGTAACTTCGTCACTTATTTGTCAATGATTTGTGTGGGTTGCTCTTTATAAACTAATTTCTGATCTATTTTTATTAGTACCTCTTTTAACACATAGGATTCATCTAGAAAATATTTTCTAAACATTGAGACATGGAAAATTGAATGAACTGCTTTCATGTTTTCTTGTAGTTCTAGCTAATAGGTGACTTTTTCGATTTGTTTAATGATTATATAAGGATCTATATACCTTGGGGTTAATTTCCATTTTTTTCAAATCTTATTTCATTAGTGAAACTTTTAAGAATGCACAACTTGTAAATAGCACCTTCAACTAGGTCAAGACTAATCATTTTCACCTCCCTTGGTTGAAACCATCTAATAGGTGATCTACCTTTTTTACCATACAGAGCCTTTAATAGAGCTATCTATATACTAGTATGGTAACTGTTATTCCATACAAACTCTATCAATGGAAAATGTAACTCCCTTACTTATCAACACCTTAACCCTCATTAAGTAGGTAATTAACGCATACTACTTTGCCTTCTATTCCAAACTACTCGGGATATCTCAAGCTTGCGTATTTCATACAACATGATTAAAAGTCATATAATTATACAAAAGAGTTCAATTTACAATTCGTACATCCATTATGTACAATATCACTAACTATATAGACATATTCTTGTTTTTATCACATTTACAACCTCAAAACATCATTGACCTTTGTCATGAGAGCCTTTGGAAGCATCACCTGGAATGGTTAGTAACAATACAGAAAACATAAGAAACAAAGTTTCCCAGTAGCTAGCTATTGCTATAACAACATATCAAGCCATTCCAGATCCTTAAGCAAATAAAACATCCATTTCGAAATCAATTAATCATTTGTCATCATATTCAATATCATACCATTGTAAGAAATATGCACTACACACAGCAAACATCATGCCCATTCAAGGACTCTTATCAATATCTAGATGGCCATTACAGATAATCGTACCTAGGCCTATATACAGTATCACGCTGTCTTCCCGGGGTACTCGGGCCAAAGGCCTAACATACAGCATCACGCTGTCTTCCCAAGGTATCGGGCCATAGGTACCGCACACTTGTCATCCCCGGGGAACTCAAGCTATGGGCCTAACACAGTATCACACTGTCTTCTCGGGTTGTGCGCACAACAAAATTCATACACATTCCATACAATGGCATAAAATTCATAAAATCATGTAAATAGAAAACAAAGCTTAAGGATAAAGCTAACTACCTTTCACAAGCTTCCAACGTGATGTTCCCTTTGCTCTCACTTAAAAACTCCTTTATACTTCCTCTTGCCTTTGCAAGTTGTCACTCTTTAGTCTATACAAATACACATCATAACTTATATTAGAACATTATCACTTTCCCTATTCCTCATGTATTCTTTACTTTCTTCCACCTTAATAAATGCATACTTAGATACTCTATACTTTGCTTTCAAGCTTTAAAATGACACATATGAACATTAGAAAAGGATCCAAAGGTAAAACCATACTAATCCTGAAGAAATCAAGCCAAAAAGTTCACTTGGAAAAGTACACGGGGGTCCCATAACCCCGTGTTCATGGCCGTGTTTCTCACTGGATGGCTTCGAGCTTCACTGGATTATTCACAGAGAAGTACACGGGGGTAAACACGGGCCGTGTTTTACCCCGTGTACCTTACTGCCCTTCAGTCCTGAATTAAACACGGGGAGTGTTGCACCCCATGTAGCACACTGATCAACTTCGACGAGGAACACGAGGTACAACACGGGCCGTGTTCTACCCCGTGTACCTTGCTGATCCTCCGAAAACACATTAAACACTAAAACTCCTTCCTTCCTTCTTTTCCATTTCATGGTTTTGGTTTCTCAAAATGAAAAATACACACAAACACTTTCATAACTTCAAAGTTTCATCTTCCATGGGCTTCATCATTCATAAAACTTATTCTAACTTCACCAACTTAGCCAAGTTCTAAACATATCATGCCCATACTACACATACACCATTATACCTCTAAAACTCAGGTGTGTAATCATGGTTTCCTGTTGTTTTTACACCAAACCAAAGCCATAAATCAAGACTACAACATCTAAGACACCACCAAACATGTTCAAATCATCCTAAACTCCATGTTCAATCACCCTTGGCTACATCAACCTCAAGATTTCAAGAAATCAAGAAGAGTACATTAAAGAGCTCTTAGAGAAGATCATTTTTACCTCTTGGTGCAACTTGAGAATCCTCACTTAGAGCTCCCCAAACTTGATCAAACTTGGGCTTTTCTTCAATCTAGGGACATCAATGGATAGAGCTTGATGAGAGGAGCAATTTTCCCTTCTACACCTTAGCTTGAATCTTGGTATTTTGGGGTGAAAAACTCAAAAGAAACTTTCTCTCTCTTCCTTCTCTATCTCACACGTCCAGCTTGCTTTCATGGAGGATTTTCTGCAGCTTTTTGGAGAATGGAGAAGGTAGTAGAGTTTTCATGAAGCTCTAGGGGTATTTTGGTCATTTTTGAAATTCTCAAGGGTATTTTAGTCTTTTTTCACCAAAAGTAAGGCTATTCTTGCCATTATTTTTCTAACAATGACACTTGTCATAAATCCATTGGTCACACTAATAAAAATCATATATTGCACCCCAAAACTCTTGGTTATTCATATTAAATCCCAAACCCTTAATTGTTTTTACTTTAACCACACCCGATTCTGCACTTTTGCAAAATAGTCCATAGGGTTTCTGTACATTTAAAATTCCTTACACTATCAGACTTAGACAACCTCCCCTTTTAGGGTTTTCCAACCTCCTCTGATCATTCATACTATTTAGGGAAATTAATTCTTTCCCTACTATCCTTTTCCTTCAAAATTTCATTTACCCTTACACTTAATTCCTTTCAACTTGAGATTCACCCACCAGGCTAACTCAGACATACTCTTCGTTTCTACAGCCTCAGAAATTAAACATTCAAATAATAGAATTAAAAATTCAGGACATTACAGAAAATGTTTGTTTATCCTAGCTCCCATTAAATTTGATTATGCAAGCTCTAAACATATCTCTTAAGGTTTTAATTCTTCTTTTCAACTGCCTACTGTAATGTCCTAAATTTTCAATTCTATTATTTGAATTTTTATTTTCTGAGGCTGTAGAAACGAAGAGTACATTTGATTTAGCTTAGTGGGTGAATCTCAAGTTGAAAGGAATTAAGTGTAGGGTAAACGAAATTTTTGAAGGAAAAAGGATAGTAGGAAAAGAATTGATTTCCATAAGCAGTATAAATGATCAGAGGAGGTTAGAAAACCCTAAAAAGGGAAGTTGCCTAAGTCTGACAGTGTAAGGAATTTTAAACAGACAGAGACCCTATGGACTAAATTGCAAAAGTGCAGAATCGGGTGTGGTTAAAGTGAAATAACTAAGGAATTGGGATCTAATATGAATAACTAAGAGTTTGGGGTGCAATATGTGATTTTTATTAGTGTGACCAATAGATTTATGACAAGTGTCATTGTTAGAAAAATATTGGCAAGAATAGCCTTACTTTTGGTGAAAAAGGACTAAAATACCCTTGAGAATCTCAAAAAAGACAAAAATGCCCCTAGAAGCTTCAAGAAAACCCCACCCTCTTTTCCATTTCTCCAAAAAGCTGCAGCAACTCCATGAGAGCAAGCTTAAGACGTGCAGGAGAGAGAGAGAAAGAGAGAGAAAGTTTCTTTTGAGTTTTTCACCCAAAAATAGTGAGATTTAAGCTTAGTGGTAGAAGGGAAAGTTGTTCTTCTTCTCAAGCTCTATCCATTGGTGTGCTTAGAATGAAGAAAAGCTCAAGTTTGATTAAGTTTGGGGAGCCCCAAAGTGAGGATTTTCAGGTTGCACCAAGAGGTAAAAATGTTCTCCTCTAAGAGCTCTTTAATGTACTCTTCTTAGTTTCTTGAAATCTTGAGGTTGGTGTGGTCAAGGGTGATTGAACATGGAGTTTAGGATGATTTAAGTATGTTTAATGGTGTTTTAGATGTTGTTATGTTGATTTATAGCTTTGGTTTGGTGTAAAAATAGCAAGAAACCATGATGTACACATTTGGGTTTTAGAGGCATAATGGTGCATGTGTAGTGTTGGCATGATATGTTTAGAACTTGGCTAAATTGATGAAGTTAAATTAGTTTCTATGAATTTATGAAGCTTATGGAAGATGAAACTTTGAGTTGTGAAGGTGTTGGTGTGCATTTTCCCTTTTGAGAAGCTAAAACCATAATATGGAAAAGAAGGAAGGAAGGAGTTTTAGTGTTTAAAGTGTTTTCGGAGGATCAGCAAGGTACACGGGGTAGAACACGGCCCGTGTTGTACCCCGTGTTTCTCGTCGAAGCTGATCAGTTTGCTACACGGGGTGCAACACTCCCCGTGTTTATCTCAGGACTGAAGGGCAGTAAGGTACACGGGGTAGAACACGGCCCGTGTTCACCCCCGTGTTCTTTGTCGAGTAACTCAGTGAAGTCTCGAAGTGATCCAGTAAGGAACACGGCCCTGAACACGGGGTATGGGACCCTCGTGTTCTTTGTTAAGTGAACTTTTTGGCTTTAATTCTTCATGTTTTGCATGGCTTTACCCCTAGATCCTTTTCTAATGTTCATATGTGTCATTTCAAGGCTTGAAAGCAAAGTATAGAGCATCTAAGTATGCATTTAATTAAGTGGGGAAAGTAAAGAATACATGAGGATTAGGGAAAGTGATGATGTTCTAATAAGAAACTATGATGTGTATTTGTATAGACTGAGGAGTGCCAACTTGGAAAGGCAAGAGGAAGTGTGAAGAAGTTTTTAAGTGAGAGCAAAGGGAATATCACATTGGAAGCTTATGAAAGGTAGCTAGCTTTATCCTTAAGCTATGTTTCTATTCACATGATTTTCTGTATATTATGTCATTGTATTGAATGTGTATGAGATAGCTGTGTGCGCATCCCGGGAAGACAGTAATACTGTGTGAGTAAGGCCTATGGCCCGAGTTATCCCCGGGATGGTAATGAAAATTGCTGTGTGCGGTACCTATGGCCTTTAGAGTACCTCGGGAAGACAGTGTGATACTGTGTGAGTAAGGCCTATGGCCCGAGTTATCCCCGGGAAGACAGCGTGATGCTGTATATGAGGCCTAGGTACGATTATCTGTGATGGCCATCTAGATATTGTTTGAGATAAGTCCTTGAATGGGCTTGTTGATTGCTATGTGTGATGCACATTTCTTACAATGGTAATGAATGAGGTGACATATGATTAATTGTTTTTGAAATGTATGTTTTACTTGCTTAAGGATATAGAATGGCTTAATATGTTTTTATGGTAATAGCTAGCTATTGGGAAACTCTGTTTCTTATGTTTTCTGTGTTATTACTAACCATTCCAGGTGATGCTTCCAAAGGCTCTCATGATAAGGGACAATGATGTTTTGAAGTTGTATATCAAAAGTGATTGTATAGTTGGTAATTTTGTAAGTGATGGATGTATATATTGTAAATTGAACTCTTTTGTATAGTTATATGACTTTTGCTCATGTGTATAAAGTACAAAAATTTGAGATATTCCGTATTAGCTTGAGGTAGATGGTGAATGAGTGCGTAATAATCATCTAGTAATTGAGGAATAAGGTGTTAATAAGTAAGGGTGTTACATTTTGCCTACCGATTTGTAGATGAAATGTCGTATTAAATTATAGTTGAGTACCTAATGTCTTCTAAAATGATTGCCAAAATTGAGAGGTAAATTGTAATCCTCGATAAAAAATGATCATAAGTGGTATACTATGCAATGGAATAATTTTATCCATATAAAGATGACCATATTGTACTGTGGTATATGTCATCTTCACCGATAGAAAATATATTGTGTTTTATCATATCATGCACAATCACTTATATGGAATCATATCCTTTCTGGTTTGTGGTAATCTAATTATATAATCTATTGTAATACTTTCCTTTTTCCAATTTAGGAATGCAAATATTATAATAAAGTCTTGTGAGTGTTGTGCTTTGCTTTTATTTATTAACAAATCAAGCATTTGATTACATATTCTCACACATCCTTCTTCATTCCATCCTACTAATACACATTCCTCAAATCTTAATGCATCTTTATTAAACTAGGATGTATTGTATCAGGCAATTCATGGGCCTATTTCAATACTTCCTTTCTTAGAACTACAAGCACCTATAATCGATTTTCATTCTTTATCACTCCTTTTCATTCACTATTAGGTTGGTCTCCTTTTCACTTATAGCTTTGTTTTTTAATTACTCATGTGAAGATTTTCTTTTTGAACTACTTTAGTTTGATCTATTATGGTAGAATGTACAATTATGCTAGCCAAATTTGCACTTTTATTTCCTCTTAACTCGATCCTTTTGCTTTTAGGAGCTTTTTGGCTTAAGGCATCAGTAATTGCATTAGCCTTGCCTAGATGATAATGAATGGAACAATCATAATCTTTCATAAACTTCATCCACATTCTTTGTCTCATATTAAGTTCCTTTTGTTTAAAAATACTTAATGCTCTTATGATCTATATAGATTTCATAAGTAGCCTCATATAAATAGTATCTCCATATTTTCAAAGCAAATACTACAATAGCCATTTCCAAGTCATGAATGGGATAATTTGTCTTATGTTTCTTCAATTGGTGAGATACATAGGCTATCATTTTATCTTACTATATTAACACGTATCCTAATCCCATTCTAGATGCATCACAATACATTGTATATCCTTCTACACTATTAGGCAATGACAACACTAGGGTAAAAATTAAACATTCTTTAATCTTTGAAAACTTTTCTTGTAATCATTATTTCACACAAACTTAACTCCTTTATGAATCAATTTAGTTAGTGATGTAGCTATTTTTGAGAATTTTTTTGCAAACCTTCTATAATATTTAGCCAACCCAAGAAAACCATATATCTCTATCACTGAGGATGGTCATGGCCATTTAAGCACAGCTTTAACCTTCTAAGGACCTACTTGTATTCCTTCTTATGACACTACATGGCCTAAGAAATGTACTTTCTTCATCCATAACTCACACTTTGAAAATTTATCATACAACTTATGCTCCCTTAACATTTGTAGTGTGATTCTTAGATGTTATACATGCTCTACCAAGATGTCATCAATAAAGACAACAATGAATTTATCTAAGAAAGGTTTGAAAATTCAATTCATCAAATCCATAAATGCGATAGGAGCATTAGTCAATCCAAATGATATAACTATGAACTCATAATGGTTATAATAAGTCCAAAAGGCCATATTTAGAATATTCTCTTTTCAAATTTTTAATTAATGGTAACTTGATCATAATTCAATTTTTGAGAAATACTAAGATCCTTATAGTTAATCAAACAAGTCATCTATCCTTGGTAAGGGATACTTAAATTTAATGGTGACTTTATTCAACTATTGGTAATTAATACACTATGGTAATGTTCCATCCTTTTTCTTCACAAATAGTAGTGGTATTCCCATGGTGATACACTGGGTTATATAAAACACCCATTTAACAAATCTTGTAATTGCTCCTTTAATTTCACTAGTGCTATTCAATAAGGTGATATAGAAATTAGGTTTATTCTAGGAATAGTTTTAATTGTAAATTCAATTTCCTGATCCAATGGTAATCCTAGTAAATCCTTTGAAAAAATATTAAGAAATTCTTTTACTATGGGAACTTCATTTATTCCTACTTTTTCTTTTTCAACTTCCTTTACTGAAGCTACCCATAAAATGTATCCTTTATCTACCAATTTTCAAACTTTCATACATGACATAAAAATAAGCATTCCTACCTTCTTTTCACCTTAAAAAATTTGGAATTCTTTCCCTTTTAATCAATAAGTTACAATCTTATGATAACAATCAACACAAGCATGATATTTCGATAACCAGTCCATCCTTAAATTATATCATAAGCCATAATTTCTAATATGATTAAATCAATCAAAGTTGAATATTTATCTATCTATATCATATAAACATTAACATTGTGAGCTACAAGAATGACTTTTCCTATTAGTGTAATCACTATTAAAGGTTCATCAAATACATCTAACAATTTTAAGAGCTTAACCACTAATTTTTTAAGACACAAAGGGATGCGTAGCACCAAGATCAAATAATACTTTTACTAGAGAAATAACCAAAATAATGCCTATCATTACCACATTAGATGCTTGAGTCACTTAACACATCATGGCAAACACTATTGCTTAGGTCCTAACTAGCCCTTTTTCTATATGCTTCCTATCTGATGTCATTGGTGATTTCATTAAAGTTGTATTCTAAGTGGGTCATATACTGGGGGCTATAATGTTGCTCCCTTGCAAGTAGTTAAGCACTCATGAGCTCAATGCCCTATCTATCCACATCTAAAATAGGATCCACACTACCTAAAATAATTAAGGTTACATTAAAGAGAATGAGGAAGTCTATTGGGTAGATTTGGGAATGAATAGGTCTTATTAGAAACATCAAGGCTACTTTCTAATTTGTTGTTATGAGTTCTTCTCTGGAAACTTCTTTAATCTTGAAATCTATTTCTTCCAGACTACTCATTTCTAACTAGCACATTTTGAATAGTTGCCACTTTCCTTATGTCTTTACTACTTTCTCTCTGAAATTTTGTCTTCCTTTTTCCTAAGCCTACTTCTCCATTCTATTTCTTTTTAGTGTATAATTCTATTTTAATTGTCTGACTTAGGGCTTGTTTGTATTTTGTCCTATCAAAAAAATCCAATCAATCATAAGAATAATCCTAAAGACCATATACAAATTAATTCACTCTAACTTTCTTTATGGGCACTAAGTGTTCCATATACTTAGGATAACCAACTAAATTGTGCATCATATTGGGCTACTATCATGGACCCTTAAGTCAACCTTTCAAATTTATGGTTTTTGCTTTTCGGGCACTTGGTAGTAAAAACCTATCCATCAACTTAACTTAAAACTACTTCTAGGTAATTAGTTCATTAGCAGCAACTGTAGGTTCAATGTTATGAACATACCAAAAATGAGCTACATCTTATATAATTAATAACCCACCAATTCTACCATTATATTTTCACTTCAAGTTCTTTTTATTTAGTCCACAAATTAATAGAAATCTACTATTGGATCCATGCTATCATACTTTGACAGGTTTAATTTTTAAAATTCATACACCATTTGTAACCACTCTCTTGGAGGTAATGAAGGAACTTGTTACCTCAGTTCTAGTGGGATTGAGATAGAGCAGATGTCCTTACAAGCCTTTAAAACACTTTAATTAATAAGTACCACTTCTCTAAAAAGAAAAATAAGAAAAAGAAAGATAAGAAAAATAAGAAAGATAACTTTAATTAGTAAGTACCATTTTTATAAAAACAAAAATAAGAAAAAAAATACCTATTATGCTTCATGGATCCACTGTGATTAACATTTGATTTTCCTTTAAATTTCCATAGTCTTCATGATTTAATTGGGCCCCTTTTTTATTCTCCTATAAAAGGTTATCTAGGATCATGCTCTGATACTAGCTCTATCATGACTTGATTCTTGGATATTATAACTAACATAAAGACACGTAATTAGTGTTAATACACTAACTAGATGTCCTTACAAGCCCTTAGGACACTTTTAACTCATTTACCTTCTTAACTTTACAAGAGTAGAAATAAGCATTTATAGAAAATAATACTACTTGCACGTGTATAAGGAAGTTTAAAATGTAATTTACATATACATAAAGATATTTTATACAAGAGTGTAAATTTTTGAAAAAATAAATTTGTATATAAGTACTATCAGAAGGTAGAACCCTTAAATAGGATCAGTCTGTTTCCATTCACACTCTTCACCAAGATCTAATTCCATGGATAAGGAAAAAGGAGAAGTTAGCATATCAACCAAGCTAAAATTACTAGCTATGCCTTTCGGTAAATGGATTCATTGAATAGAATTGGCTAGGAAAGAGTTAAGCTTAAAATTTATCTTTCTAAGCTTTACTATGTAATCTACATGAGGACTCACTACATACATTTGGAGTTTATAGCAAAATATTATTTGCATGGTTCCCTATGGTGAAAGGAAAGTTCTTGCATAGGTGTCAATCACTCTCATGGGATCCATATTTTATATCTATAAATAAAATATAGGACAAAGAGTGTGACTATTGAAATACTCAATGAATAGCTATTCTTCTCCTTTTTCTAAAAAGTTTTCACTATAAATGATTAATATAAAATAGTGTATAATAATTGATTAAAGCTCTTATGTACTTATTGTAGCTCTTATGTATAATATTTATAAAGTTTGTTAAAAAGAATGACTATAGTTGGTATATAGATTTCACTTTATATTTTTGGTTTAGCCTTATTCCCTTCTACCTTAAGCATAAAGCCATTGACCTTATCCCTTTAACCCTTACCATGCTCTCCTTCTTTACAAAGGATGTATATCTCCCCCTACAAATAATACTTATGATGAGCAATGATAAGATGCCATAAGCATCAATTATTTACTTCATTAGGTATGATAAAAATGCCAACTATGCTATAAGAATTTTGTTAATAAATTTAGTCATTCTCATGTATTTAATGTTTATCATCATATATCATTGAATTCAAGGTTGATATACAACCTTTCCATTCAATGCAATAAGAACACTTAGCTCCTTTGAATGACTATCTATTATAGCTCAAGCATCACCAACTCTATCATAAACTTAAATTCCTTTCAACATTTCTCAACAAGAAATGTCAAATATTTAGCTTGTTAGGTGGTATGAATACTCTCATGGTTTGGTACCTTTGAGGCTTTCAAATTAATTCAAATTTTTACTAAAATTTTATTTGATGCTTCTAACATATTATTGTTCATCAAGCATCAATTATTTTATAACTTTCTATTCATAAGTACTATTCACACAATACCAAAAACATAAATTTTAAAAGAGGAGTGCACATGAGTAGTTGCAATGAAAGCCCCTTTTCAACATTCAAATCACTTTCAATTATTACTAATTTTTTATAAAATATCTCTAACATGCTAAATGATGGACAAGTTCAATTATTTTACAAAAATATCATGTTAGTACAGTTCATACATAACCAAATACACAAGATTACGAAAATTGGGCAGTTTTGGAGCTATTGTAATAAAGGAACCTTCTTGACATCCAAATCAATTCCAATTAGCACAAAATTTTTATAGAAGGTTAATAGCATGTTAATAGACAAATATCATCAATTATTTAAAATTTTCTCAATCAAATTATTGCACAAATAGTGCCAAACTTCATAACATAGAACCTAGAATTCTATTTTGAACTCTTATAACCAAGGTTCATAAAAATTCATTTTTCATATCTTTAAAATCTTCCAAAAATTATAAATTTCTTCCACACCTATCTTAACACTATTTGCAACATTAAAATAGTAAAGGTTGAAATTTTGGCAAATCTTAACCTTTTATTTTGAAGAGTACTAGAAAATACACTATTATCCTCCCTTAAAAGTTTTATTTTCAAACTCAACAAAACTCTATTGTCATCTTCTAATGAAATTTAGTGGATCCTATGCTACCAATCTTGGCACTAAAATGATAATATCATATCATCATGTCAACATTTATATAATGCCAAAACTAAACCATATGGCACTATAAATTAACTCAATATTTATAATAGCATACATTATCATATTCTTCACCTTTCATGAGAAAACTTAAAAAGACAAGGGGTAGTTGCCACTCAACTTAAATTTTTTATTCTCTAACCTTTCAAAAGCCTCTTGGAGTAGCAATTTTAGTAAAATAAGCTAAGTTTTAGGAGCCTTGAAGAGAAATTTTCCACGAAAACTTAAAGGAGATAAGGGGAAACCTCGATTATCTTGCAAGAAACTTGATGGAATCACTTAGAAAACCTTTTGAAAATTGTTAGAAGCTTGAAAAATCTAGGAGTGCTAAATTTCTAGGTTGATGAAAAAGTTAAAATTCCATTTCAAAAATGGCCTCAAATGCCTTAAAATGATCCTTAATCTAAAGCTTCCTTCATAAGCTACTTCTTTTTATTTTATTTTATTTGTAAAAATTTGTGACAAATTAGCACATGATGCATGGCATTTTATGGTTGCATATCAGAAGTTAATCTTCTCATAACCACTTAAATTTAGCCAAATATATTGCTTAGAAGCAAGCACTAACCAATGCCTCAAACTTTCCACTTATTCAACTAATTATCATTAGCTTCCTCTATAAGCTTGGGCTTTGTTTAGGCCTTATTATTTTTTTCGTACTTTTAAGATCATAATTAGTCCTAAAAATTTTAATCTAAATTAGCGTAAATGAACTAAGTTTATTTATTTCAATTTTGGGTCTTTAAGTTTTTAGGTTACTTGAGTCCTAATTTCCTATTGGGTCTTTATAAAATTTCCCCAAACTTACTGTTAGGTTTTTTAATTTAATTTTAACATATACTAATGCCTAATATATTTTCTACAAAAATACTAGTTAGATGTACATCCAAACTATCTTTATAATTCACTTAAATTTCCCCCAATTATCTTATAGATTTTTTATTTAGGGCATTTTCTAGTTAAAATTCATTCTTAAACTTTCTTACTTTATTTGAGGTATTACAATTTCCTAAGATTTATTGCTTCATTATAATACAAATGTATGAAATTAGTAGCATAAGATTATGCTAGAAGTATAATAAATAGAATGCTAAAAAAATATTAAGTGATAATCTGTGGTTTTCATGAGAAAACCATGAGCAATATAGTGTTTCTTCATGCACATGTATATTATGAAATTGTCTATGGATGTACTAATGAATTTTTATGAAAGGGTACTTGTGAATGATGCTTATAAAATTGAATAAAGTTTGATGAACTCTTATATATGAAATGTGATGAAAGATCTAATATATGGATAGGAAGGTATGAACACTTCTTGATATGGTCACTTAAAATATGACAAGGTAAATATAAATACTTCTTGCTAGAATATATATTATAATTATGATTACATTATTTGATTATCATGCCAAAGGATGGCATTTTGACCCTACCCTATTTTATGACTTGAAAAAATGAGGTTTATGTCATATATGATTAAAAGGTAGAATGCGTATGTGAAATCATGGCTTAAATACTATAAGTGAATTGATGGCTTGAATGCCTACGTGATCCTAAGGCTTATACAGATATATGATGATACATCATGATTATATAATATATTATATGTTATGAAACCTTTGTGGATGGTGCAGAGGTTTGGCCTAACCCTTATAACTTCTGAGTCACATAGAAGGATGAGTGGAAGATGGAATGGTCCAAATATAGTTGGCCCAACGTAATAAAAAGGAACCTTGCATGCCACCTTGTCATTTATTCTTTTACTACATGATTATGTTATTTTATGTATGTGATTGAGTTATTACTCAATTAGTCTAAACTTTCTATAATTGGAATAAAATAGAAATATTAAAAGCGATGTGCGTAGGAAAGTTTTCTATTAAGAAATGTCTCAAATATATGCCTTGTATATGATTGATTTTCTTGACTAAAACCCATTAGAAAATTGATGTGATAACCATGTCAATAAGTAATTAAATTACTTATTATACTTGTGGTTATACTTTTTAGATATTGACCTTACCATGATTAATAATGTTTGGTGGTACCTATATCATATTGTCTATGGTTGGTATCAAAAGCAACTTCATCTCATTGGAAGACCCAAAAACACAAGTTTTTGATGGCATGATTAATAACAAGTCTAGTAGATAGTTATCAAGATTATCCAGTTTTGAAATTATATTTTGACTTTGCATATTTTCTATAATTGTTTTAGAATTTAGATGACTTAGTTATTAAATGGCCTAGTTAACCTTTTGAATAATTAATGTAACTGTGTATATATATGATACATATTTAAGTGAATACATGATTTTGATGGTACATATTTCTTATTTTAATTAATTAAATGTTTTATAGAAAGAATGATTTTGTTGACATATAGTAAGTAATATGGTCCACATAGTTTTCAAAAAATGGTTTTCAACACCTAAGGAATTTTTTTTAATATATAAAGGTATTTAGATTACAAAAAAAATATTTTTATATAATTTAAAATTTGAAAACCTTCATATAAAAATGAAGAGTTATCTTCGCTTATTAAACAATTTCTAGAATAAATAAGATATTTACTTAATTTCAAAGGAAGATATTCAATTTTTGACATTTTAAATTGAGTATGATATCTTTAAAAGTATTTAATAAATAAAATAGGATCTTTTGATTTTTGAGTTTCTCTAAATTTGATCCTATTATATTGTATTTATTTTATGTTTTAAACTTTTGTTTTCAAAAGGAAACTAGATTCTTTTTAAGAAGCAAGATAGTTCTTCAACTATTTCCTTTCTAAAATATCTTTCTATCTTCCTGAGAGATTTCAAGAAAAATATATTCAAACAATTTTATAAATCCATTTTTAATATGTTTTTAAAGAAAAAGGTTCTATATATGTCTAAAAACTAATAAGGTATATTCCATCAAGAGTAGTTTTAAAAAAAATGTCTAGTTATTAATAGAGGCTCTACTTGTGAAAATATTACTTTCTATTAAAAAGGATTCTTTGAATTGTCTTTTCTAAGATTTCATGTTGATTGTTTTTGAAGTAAAGATTTCCTATCTATTAAAAGTTATATTTGTTAAAGTTACAACCCATTTTGAAAAATATAAAAAATTGAACTTCATTAGTTTAATGAAAGCTATTTTCAGATATGTACAAAAGAAAAAACTTTAGTGAAATTTCCAAACTTAGATATTCTGAATACTGTAAGTTTTTAGAAAACAATAAAGGTCTTGTTTAAAAGGCTCATAAATATGTCTAATTAACATCTTTACACTATAAAAATTAATTTTACTTCAATGTAAAATCTAGATCTCACCTTTAAATTATGGTATTAAAAAAGATGTCTAGAACACTTAATAATATGAAATAGGTGCAATAAATACCTAAATCATACAATGTTTGACCTTGTATTTTGCACTTTTAAAACCAATTAAATGTATCCTCATATCTACAAAACAAATACATTAACAAAACTCTCATAAACGTCACATTCCCTTTATTGTAACAATATTTTTTCTTTCTATGATGAGAAAAACAAAGCCTACACTTTGATGGTATAAATTAGAGTAGGCTACCTCATTAAAATAATTGGGTTAGGTCATAGATCCTACGTATCATAAAATCCATCCACAACTAACCATTTTGAACCATAATAACATACAAGGCTTATTACAAACAATCACTTTATTTTTAGCCTACATAATTAAAAAATAACATTAGTTATCATTTATAAATTAAAGTGAAGCCCATATTAAAAATTCTAATAATCTCCCACTTAGGCTCACATTAATTTATAAATAATAACCACTTGAAAAGAATTAGTGTTAAAATAGTGCTATTTCACCCATAAGTCTAATTGAAGTTATAAGCATTCAAAAACACTAAATATTATATCCAAAGGAATATTAATATTAAATATGTTGAATGCTTATACATTACTAACTAAATAACTAATAAATATAATGTACATAATGGGATTTACATTACCTCAATATGACTAAATGTAAATCCTCACATAATGGTCTTAGCATTCACCTAAGATGTCTAGTGAGAATCAATATTTTTAACACAATAATGAGATAGGGTCTAAATATCTTTATTAAAAATAATTAGATAAGGTTTAAATGTCTCTACTCATATACTATAACCAAAATATGCACAATATGATAGCATTACAAATATCTCATTATAAGTATTTCATTTAAATATATCATAAAATATCAATAAGCTCATGTTATAAGAAATCCCTAACACTAGAAAGGCTTGGGCAAATTGACATTATCCACATGATTATGCTTTAAATTTGCCCTTAAGTTTTTGGTTAATAGATCTATAAGCATATGAATAACGGAAAACATGTAATATACTCACATTTTTTCTCTCTTACAAACATGTACTTCAATTTGAAGTCTTTTACATAGGTAAATTTATCATTACTAGGAGACAAGCCTATGATAGCATTATTGTTGTGATCAAATCCAATCAAAGCTATAAGAACCCTTAACATGTTAGCTTGATAAGCAAATTTATAAGATGCAACATGCCCCACCAATGCAATTAACTATACAATTGTTTTCAAGACATAGCTCCACCCCGCATATGTCTAAACACTGATTTATGATTACTTGAACAATTAATAAATCAAGCTTGAGTAGCCTATACATATAAGGTTTCCCAATCTTCTATAGACTAATGTGTAATCAATTGTGCCACTTAAACATAATAACATTTGCAATCCATAACCATTGACCTAAATCAATAGTAGGCTACCTATGACTAACATATATGAGATAATCTTTATCATCTGGAAAACATTTAGGCTAAATTAGTATGATCCCTTCAAATTAATCAAACATGAGAGCATAACCACATGTTAGGATCTTTTGGTACCAAAATGAGACGAGCCAAATACCTAGAGGATCTATATGTTATGGATCCAATCTACCACACTTTTACTCCCAAGCATTGATTCTTATTTCCTTTAACTTAACTAATACATCTATATCATAACTAACTTAGTAAAACATTGTCATCATGCAGATCCAAAATTATCAAAATGCCCATACTCATCATACAATAATCTGCATTGCTCTCCTAATATCTAAGAGAAATTACAATCTCATTAAAATAAGATACAACTATATAAATGGAAATTTCTAATTTTTCCATCTTGAAAATTATTTAGCTATTAGTTCAGAAAGTTATTAATTACTAACTAACTTGATCTTGAATCCATAAATTGATTTAAGCATCCTTTAAATACAAAGTTGTATTTGTTTTTGACTTCTACCATTTTAGGAAAATGTGATAGCTCCTATTATCCCAAAACATCCTTAAATAGATATATTCTATTAAGTGCTATAAATAGTTTTAGGGTTAGATTTTAAAATTTTGGATTTTATAAAATTCCAATATAACCCTACCAAACATGATAAAAAAAAGAAGTTTTATTTGTTAAAACATAGCAATTGGTCAAAATGAATTTTAACTATTGAAAATTTTATAAAATATTGTGTTTTTAGTACAAATATAGAAATAAAACCACCATCTTTAGCTTTAATACACATATAGAATATAAAAAAAATCTAATGAAAACATTTATTGCACGCTAAGTTAGAAAATTAATTTTATGTTTTTCATAGTTTATAATAATTAACTAATTCCATAATAAGCCTCCTAATCCTATTAACCTTATTATGAGTCATTTACTCAATTATGTCTATTTCCTCCTCTATTGAATGTCAATGATTTTCTTTATCTAAAAATAAATGGGTCAACTCATTTATTAGTTCAAGGATTCTTTGTCTGATAATCGAGTCTAAAATGACCATCAAACTAACTTGATTTAAGTGTGACTAACTTTATATTCTAATTTTGCACCAATACTCAAATTCATACCAATAGTAGGTTATTATCCTAACTTGCCAAATATAATTTCAAAAGTTTAGCCCTATAAATCACAATTCATCCTATCTAGTATCTTAAAATTTTATTGCATAGATATTAAATTTAGGAAAATATTATAATTATTTAATGCTTATCAAAATTTTAATCATGAAAATATTTTTCCTCACTAAATTATATTATGCAACCACATTCAGTGTCATATTATAAGGACTAACATCAAAAGGCATTTAAGTCCTTATAACATAATATAAAAGTTAAATATTATTAATAAATGCACAATTTCAATCAAATTCTATGTGTTTTATCACTTATTTACTTAGTATCTTGTGCAAATTAATTGAAAACGGGTACTTAAATGTTCAATATTTTGTTTTCAGGTTTTGAAGTGACAAATTTGAGCAGTAGAAAAGGACCCGGAGACAAAACCTTGCAAATTGTGGAGAATCGAAGCAAAGTTGTTCACCTGACAAAGAACACGGGGTATGGGAACCCCGTGTGTAAGGCTGTGTATCTTTCTGGAATGCTTCGAAGCTTCACTGAGCTGCTCGCAGAAGAATATGGGCCGTGTCATACCCCATGTACCATACTGCCTGACACTTCGTAAGTAAACACGGGGAGTGTCATACCCCGTGTATCATGTTGATCAACCTTCGCAGAGAAACATGGGGTATCACACGGGCCATGTCATACCCCGTGTACATTACCCGTATAAGTTTTGTGCGAAAAATTAAGAGAGGAGGAGGAGAACCGAAAATTTGAAAGGGGAGCCGTGAGTAGAAACCTTAGGAGAGACCTAAACTCACCAAGGGCAACTGCTAACCGTGGATTCAAGCAAAGGATTGAAGATTCAAGCAAGGAATTTGTAGAGCTTCATGATTTATTTGAATTCCCTATCTGATTTCTAGTTTTCTGTTAATTGTGTAATGACTTCACACTAAACCCTAGTGCTCAGCTAGGGGTAAACTTGTTTATGGATTTATGGATTTGATTTTTATATAATCTAACTTGATTTACTGTTGATTTATGATTTGATTATACTGTTTTGTATTTTTACAGTTCAATACTTCCGGAAAATTGGATTTGTGTGATAGATTGGTTAATTCTAGGTTGGAATGACCAATTAATAAATCGGACCTTGCATGATCATTAGGAATATCAATTAGACTTAGGAATTAAGCTAATTGGATTCTTTTGCACAGGATGAAATGTCTAAGAATGGATTCTAAAGCAATGTTAATGCAACCTAGATGAGTGATTACTAGAGAAATTCTGGGCACTTAATCTTTTGGTTAGTAGCTAGTAGCCTTGCAATGAGGTATAGCTTATTTTTGGTAATCCAGCAATCTAAATTAATAGTAAATCAAGTTAGAGGATTATCTTCATTCCATAATGAAATGAACAATGGAACCCTAAAACTGAGTACGCTTTCATCTCGTTTGAATTAAACCTTTTTGATAACTAAGCTCTGTTTTGCATTTTACCTTTAATACACAATATCAATCGGTACACCTAGATAATTTACCTCAAAATTCAGTTAGTATTTAACATTCAATCCCTGTGGAGATGATATCTTTTATACTATTACTCAACTAAACTCGTACACTTGCGGGATCACGTCAAGTTTTTGGTGCCGTTGCCAGGGATTGCAACTAGTTGATATTAACAAAAACTTTTGAGTGAATTAGACTAGGTAATTCATTTTCTTTTTAGTTCTTGATTTATCTTGTTCTGATTTTCTTATCTATATATAGTATTTCTTTCTTATTTTGTTCTGTTCGAGTATTATCTACTCTTTTTGTAGAAAATCTTTGTATATGCAAAGGAGAAATCTTGAAGGAATTCTTGACTTAGACCCGGAGATTGAAAGAACTTTGCTTAGGAGAAGGAGAGAGCAAAAATCAGTACATATCCAAGAGGAAATTAACCTTGAACCAGTGCTTGAAGACATGGATAACAGATCTCTTAGAGAATTTGCAGCACCCGACGCCACTGGGCTTCAATCCAGTATAAGAAGGCCTGCTATTAAGGCTAACAATTTTGAATTGAAGCCAGCTCTTTTATCTATGGTGCAGCAAAACCAGTTTGGTGGATTACCAATGGAGGATCCCAACCTCCATATTCAGATTTTCTTAGAGTACTGTGATACAATTAAGATAAATGGTGTAGCAGCCGATGCCATCAAGCTTAGACTCTTCCCATTCTCCTTGAGGGATAGAGCAAGGGCGTGGCTACACTCTTTACCAGCAGGATCTATCACAACATGGGAAGAGCTACTGAGGGCTTTTCTGTCACAATATTTTCCTCCAAGCAAAACTACTCAATTAAGGAATGAAATCACCACATTTTCTCAGAGAGAAGGGGAGTCTCTATTTGATGCTTGGGATAGATATAAGGAACTTTTGAGGTTGTGCCCACATCACGGGCTAGAGAAATGTCTAGTTCTCCATACTTTCTACAATGGTTTGAATTATAATACTAAGCTCACTGTGGATGCTGCTGCTGGAGGTGCCTTGATGAACAAAAGGTTAGATAAGCATATGATTTGATTGAGGATATGGCTTTGAACCACTACCAATGGTCAAATGAGAGGGGATCTTCAAGGAAAGCTCCAGGTAAGTATGAATTGGACGCTTTTAATCATTTGTTAGCTAAGGTAGATGCACTAGGAAGTTTAGGTAGCAAAGTAGATGCACTTATGGCTAAGTTTGATAAATTTCAAGTTAATAGTGTAAATGCAACAGGTGCTACTGACCTTCCTTGTGAGATTTGTGGTATGACAGGTCACATGGCAATTGAGTGTACATTGGGTCAGGATTTCACTGAGCAAGTGAATTATGTGCACAACAGTGGGTATGGACAGAAGAATCCGAATGAACCCTTTAGAAACACCTACAACCCATCATGGAGGAACCACCCAAATCTATCCTATAAGCCCAACTAGCCATACAACACTCAAAACACTCACAATAGACCACCACCACCACCACCCGGTTTTCAAAACCAAAAACCCTATAACCCACCAGCTCAACCCTCTTCCACTGCTAAATTAGAAGGCCTCTTAGAGAAATTTCTCATTTCCCAAGAGAAAACTAATGAAGAGTTTAGGCAGCATGGTAGAGCCATGGAGGATTCTATTAGGCAACTGTCCTCTGAAGTTAACTCATTGGCCATACATGGAAAAATGCTGGAGGCCCAAATAGCTCAACAAGCTTCTGCTTCTTCCTCTAGAGCTTTTGGTCAATTCCCTGCTCAACCTGAATCAAATCCTAGGGAGCATTGTAAAGTAATCACTCTTAGAAGTGGGAGGCTATTGAAGGTTCCAAATGCTACCTAAGAAGGTGAAGAAGCGATAGTTGAGGGGGAAGTGCAGAAAGAAGGCAAAAAGGCTCTAATTCATGATGATGCTAAAATGAAGGAAGGGGAATTACCTGAAAAGCCAAAGTATGTCCCTCCAAAGCCATACAAATCGCCAATCCCTTATCCTCAAAGACTAGCAAAGGCTAAACTTGATAAGCAATTTGGGAAGTTCTAGGAAGTATTGAAAAAGCTGTATATCAATATTCCCTTCACAGATGCTCTTTCACAAATGCCATCATATGCAAAGTTCTTGAAAGACATTCTCTCGAACAAAAGGAAGCTAGAAGAGCATGAGACTGTAGCTCTAACGGAGGAGTGTAGTGCCATCATCCAGAATAAACTACCTCCTAAGCTAAAGGACCCAGGCGACTTCTCCATTCCTTGTGTGATTGGAAATGTTCCTATTAACCGGGCATTGTGTGATTTGGGAGCAAGTGTGAGCCTCATGCCACTGTCGGTTGCAAAGAGACTCAACATAGAAGAAGTGAAGCCCACCACAGTTTCACTTCAATTAGCAGACCGATCAGTGAAATACCTAGTAGGTATACTTGAGGATATACCTATCAAGGTTGGTAAGTTTTTCATTCTTGTTGATTTTATTGTACTTGAAATGGAAGAGGATACACAAATCCCTATCATTTTGGGTAGACCCTTTTTAGCCACTACGGGTGCTTTGATTGATGTAAAAAATGGAAAGCTTTCATTATCTATTGGGGATGAAAAAGTTAAGTTTAGTTTGAATGAATCAATTAAATTACCTGTTTGTAAAGATTCAATATGTAGGATTGATGTGCTAGACAAAGTTGTGAGAGAAAACCTTCTCATGGGGTGCCTTCAAGATCCACTTGAAGCATGTCTAGTAACAGATGGAGTTGTTGAAAATGAGGAGATTGCTGCATATGAAGAATTTTTGGAGGCAAGCCCACTACTTAATGGCCAGAGATTGAAACATTATGTTACTGGGCCACCGATAACCACAGCTCTAGATTGATTAAAACAGGGGTCGAGCTTATGACCTTAAACAAGCACTTCTTGGGAGGCAACCCAAGCTTATTTTTCTATTTTTCTTGCTTTTAAATCTTAGTTTTCCCATTTTCATTCTGAGTTTCTGAGTAGTTTGAGGCATATAAGTCATTAGTTGTAGATTTAAGATGTTCATTTTTGCACTTGGTCTCTGTTTCTGGGGTAAATTAGGCATATATGCATGTTTGTTGTTCATTTTCGTGCACAGAAGGCTCAAAATGCAATCCAGTGAGATACACGGTGTAGAACACGGGCCGTGTCATACCCCGTGTACCTCACTGTCTAGTTAGTATAAAAGATTTATGATTTTCATGGCATTCCAGGAAAATACATGGTGTTGAACACGGGACGTGTTTTACCCCGTATACCTCACTGACTGAACCAATAATAAGGATTTTTGAACATGATTTTCCAGGAGATGATGGCGATAGTGATGCAGCTCCTGATATCGGACCATCATCTTTTGCGGGGGGCACAGTTTCATTCGAGGCCTACTTCCGAGACATATTGTCTGGTCAGCAGCAGATTCTGGCTGAGTTTCAGCACATCTCTGAGCGTCAAACAAGGATAGAGGACCTTTATGATGACTTGGATAGGAGATCCCGACACATTGAGAGCATGGTCGAGCCCCTATTCAAACTTTTCCACCCCTCTTCCCCAGCTGATCCAGATCCTCCTGCTTAGTAGCTCGGATTGCTTCTTTTTCCTTTACTTATATATTCTACTTTTTACTTGTTTCTCATCTCTATTTCTATTTATCTTGGTCTGTACTTATATTAGCTATGCACTTTCATTTACTTGTTATTATTTTACCTATTTCTCTTTTATTATTTATGTCTGTAATAACTAATAACATATTTTAGCCTAGTATTGCATCTTCTTTCTTTTAGATTAGCAGTCTCCTCTTTCTCTCTTCATCTGTCTTTGCTTCTAGATCTCCCTGAAGTCATGATCTATACTGAACAACAATGCTCCACTTGTCAGGGAAGTTTTAGTCCCCCATCTATTCTCTGTCTCTTTTCCATTTACTTTTTGTACATTGAGGACAATGTCCAATTTTAAGTGTGGGGGAGCAGTGTTTAGAATGTTTTGCAATGTTTTGCACTTGAATCTACTTGATTGACTTAAAGTACTGAAATTTACTCTAAATTCAATAATTTTAAAAATAAAATAAAAAATAAAAAAATATTTTTTTATTTTTAGGGCAATCTTTTGATTAAAGTGATTGGTTCATGCCTTGCTCCTTTAATGATTAATTAGTAACTTAATAAGGAAAATCTAAAGCTTAAAGCTAAGAGAAATAAGCATAATTGACCTTTGTGAGATTTGAGCCTTTTTGAGCAACTTCCACATTAGAATTTGAAGCTCATTTTTATCTTCTTGAGGGATTATGTCTCACTCTTGACTTTTTGCTCCAGAACTTGCAATTGCTCTTTTTGAGGCTACATTTTATGTATTTTGCATGTCAAAAATAATGAGGCCATGTTTCTTCACCCTTTTTATTTGTTTAGCTTATTTGAATACTTTTCTTTGATATACCCCAAACTATTTTCAGCTTAAACCTTAGTTAGCCACTTTGAACCTTAAACTTTTATTTCTAGCCTAGCCAACCCATCCTATGTGCATTTAAAGCCACTACCCAAGGGGAACTTAGACACATTAAATGAGTTTGGCTATCACATAGAGGTTTTTACATAGAGCTGCTAGTTGGATAAGTTGATTTATAGCTTTGATTTACTGTTAAAAAAAAACAAACAAAAAAAAAGGTCTTAAATAAATAAGAAGGAAAGAAAGAAAGAAAAGTTTTGTCTGCTGATTTATTGTTATATATATAAACAAAAAAAAGGGAGAAAGAAGAAAAGAAGAGAGAAGAAGGGGGTTGAAGCAAGGAATAGAAGCAAGGTAATATGCTAAGTTGAGTAATGGAACTCGACAATGGTCAAACTCAAGACCAATGTGTCTTTTCCCTTCTCTGACTCTATCACTTTTCATCCCTTAATTTTCCTTTCCTCTTTCCTCACCATTTTCCCTAATAAAGTCCTCTAATTTGCATGCATTTCACAATATAGTAGTGGAGATTAGAGTTTTTGCAAGCATATGGTAGCTTTAAGTCCTGAGCTGATTAATTTGAGAGTATACACAAGCCTTATTCTGAGAGTTTGAGTAAACACTTTACCTGTGAGGCTATTCTCTTTGCTTTTATGCTAAGGATTGACTTATTTAGTTGCTTTATTTTCATTTAGTTGCTTGGCATGACTTGATCCTAATTTCTGATTTGTTTTGCCTAACCAATTATATATATATATAATAAAAAAAAGAAGAAGAAGAATATTGGAGTAGATTTTTGTTCTCTTACTTCCTTACTCGAGGACGAGCAAGATTCAAGTGTGGGGGAATTGATAAATGTACAATTTCACTCAAATTCTATGTGTTTTATCACTTATTTACTTAGTATCTTGTGCAAATTAATTGAAAAAGGGTACTTAAATGCTCAATATTTTGTTTTCAGGTTTTGAAGTGACACATTTGAGTAGTAGAAAAGGATCTGGAGACAAAACCTTGCAAATTGTGGAGAATCGAAGCAAAGTTGTTCACCTGACAAAGAACACGGGGTATGGGAACCCCGTGTGTAAGGCCGTGTATCTTTCTGGAATGCTTCGAAGCTTCACTAAGCTGCTCGCAGAAGAACACGTGGTTGAACACGGGCCGTGTCATACCCCATGTACCATACTGCCTGACACTTCGTAAGTAAACACGGGGAGTGTCATACCCCGTGTACATTACCTGTATAAGTTTTGTGCGAAAAATCAAGAGAGGAGGAGGATAATCGAAAATTTGAAAGGGGAGTCGTGAGTAGAAACCCTAGGAGAGACCCAAACTCACCAAGGGCAACTGTTAACCGTGGATTCAAGCAAAGGATTGAAGATTCAAGCAAGGAATTTGTATAGCTTCATAATTTGTTTGAATTCCCTCTCTGATTTCTGGTTTTCTGCTAATTATGTAATGACTTCATACTAAACCCTAGTTCTCAGCTAGGGGTAAACTTGTTCATGGATTTATGGATTTGATTTTTATATAATCTAGCTTGATTTACTGTTGATTTATGATTTGATTATGTTGTTTTGTATTTTTACAGTTCAATACTTCCAGAAAATTGGATTTGTGTGATAGATTAGTTAATTCTAGGTTGGAATGACCAATTAATTAATCGGACCTTGCATGATCATTAGGAATATCAATTAGACTTAGGAATTAAGCTAATTGGATTCTTTTGCACAGGATGAAATGTCTAAGAATGGATTTTAAAGCAATGTTAATGCAACCTAGATGAGTGATTACTAGAGAAATTCTGGGCACTTAATCTTTTGGTTAGTAGCTAATAGCCTTGCAATGAGGTATAGCTTATTTTTGGTAATCCAGCAATCTAAATTAATAGTAAATCAAGTTAGAGGATTATCTTCATTCCATAATGAAATGAACAAAGGAACCCTAAAGCTGAGTACGCTTTCATCTCGTTTGAATTAAACCTTTTTGATAACTAAGCTCTGTTTTGCATTTTACCTTTAATACACAATATCAATCGGTACACCTAGATAATTTACCTCGAAATTCAGTTAGTATTCAACATTCAATCCCTGTGGAGACGATATCTTTTATACTATTACTCGACTAAACCCGTACACTTGCGGGATCACGTCAATTATACTCCTAAAACCTAATATAAAAAATATGTTTAAAATTATGGTAATATAACATTCAGCCTTACATTAATCGTATAACTAATTTACTATATTAATAATATAATACCAAAGAGTATCTAATATTACTGATATAGTCTTTCCCTTATACATTTTAAAATAAAATTTTCTTTTCCAAAATGTTGAACAAAATTTTATGCAACTGATCCTACAAAAGCAAGTACACAATTACAAGAAAAATTATGACATAATATAAGCACATAATAATTCCTATTTAATGTAATAATACTTAAAAATTATTACATTATTTAAATAGTTTCAAGAATTACTTTGAAAATTCTAGTAAGTAGGTAAAAATACTCAGGAAAAATTTTAGCTAAAAATAATTTTAAATAAATATCCAAATAAATTGAGAAAAAATATCATAAAAAATTTTTATTCTATAGAAATTTGGAAAATACTCATTAGGTAGTGCTTAGAAAGTAAAGTATAGTAGTATTTTCACCACCTTGAAAAATACTTTCTATGGTGGCGTATGCATATCACACTCCTCCTATGTGTGTAGGCATCACATGTGCACACTATTCATCTCTTCCACCTCATAAGTCTATAATTCAACTCGAGTTAGCCTGTTAGCAACCTATGCCATATGAAGTCTCTTTCAATTCATTTTTAATGTCATTTTTTTCTAGATTTTTCTCTAAATCCTTCCTAAAATCATTTTCCAATTGACTAAATCCTATTTTTAAACCAAAAAGGGTGATATAAATCAAATCCAAATTTTTTGCAAAAATTTTGAATAACTATCAAATTATTATAGCTAGTTTTCCTTCTTTTTTTATCTTTATAAAGCCCACTTCATCATGAAAATCATGTCATTAAACTTATGCATTCTATCTAGTGGTTGTATAAAAAAAGGATTTCACATTTCTTAAAAATATTATAGATTTTTCTCTAAGTATTTTGAGAATATCTCCAAAAATCCTTTCTACAACTCCCCATTTCTCTAAGTAGTTTACTACTTGAAACTACCTAGAAAATGTATTTTATAGTATAAACAAACATCCATAGGTTCTCCTAGAAAATTATGATTCAAAAATCATAAAAATGGGTTTGCATCAAATAGTTACTTTTCTTAGGGAATTATACAATCACATTTTTAAATACAAGTGGTTGCAAGACTATTCCCCATCTTATGCAAGAATTATGAAGGCATGTTATTGATGATCTCTGATTTTTTTCTTTCTTGGCATTTGTTTGGAAAACTATTACTTCGTGTTTCTACTAACATACCCAAAAAAATGGTAACAAACCAAAATGGTGAGTGATGACACAACCAAGACAACCATGAAACATCATGTATCATGATGGCAAATATATACCGCATGATTCACACATGAAGAAAAGATCATTTTACACACAATATTGCATATTTGTTTGCATTCTTAGCTAAGAAAAACACAAAAGAAATATGACTAACCAATAACTTATTTAAGTTATGCATCAACATGTGGCACACGCACATTCACCAGAAGTTTACATCTCATATGTAGAGACAAATATACAACAAAGTATTATGATATGCATAGCTTATACATCTATAGCATAGTGTTCTTTGTTCATAATATATAAATTAAAAACCTTGTTTATGGTAGAGATGCATATAGTTCATCATGTTGAACAACATAATAAACATGCATGCAAAAATAGGAATTGGAAAAACTCTAATTTATTACACCAATATATGAACTTGATGTCCATAAGTACCAAGCACACATAAGAAAACTTTATGGATGTTAATATGGATAAAATTATGAAAAGAGAGTGTATAGATTCAATTAATACCCATGTGAAAAGAACACAACTAATGTGTATGTATGTACATATGTTACATGTGAATTGGCATAGAATTAAAAAAGGAGGTGCCATATAAATTTCACATAAAATTTCATTCAAACTCAGCCATAATTCAAAGACTAATCTAGCTCTAATACTAATTACAAGAATTGGTTTTATTTTAATCTTAAATCTAAATCTTGGTTTTAAATTATAGCATGAATAAAGATGTAGAAAACACTTCAAAAAATGAAATTGGTGCAATAAATACTTGAATCATATAGTGTTTGATCCTAAACTTTACACTTCTAAAATCACTTAAACATATCCTTGTATCTACAAAGCAAATATGATAATAAAACTTTTATAAAGGTCACACTTCCTCTATCGTAATTACCATTTTCTCTCTCTAATGAGAAAAACAAAGTCTACACTTTGATGGGATAAATTAGACTAAGGTTAGTTACTAGATATAGGAAACCTCATTAAAATAACTAAGTTGGATTATAGATTCTATCCATCATGAAATCCATGTCCAACTAACTCACATTTAAGTTAAAATACCATACAAAACCTATTACAAATAGTTACTTTATTTTGAGCCCACATAATTTAAAATTAATATTTATTGTTATTTATATATTAAAGTTAAACCTACATTAAAATCTCTAACATACACAAGTTATGATGGCCAAAAAATTAAGTCATGATAGGAAGCAAGATATACAATAGGGGTTAGGTAGGGATGAAAAGTATGGGGGAAACCATACCATGTTTGTTATTTAAAACAACTATAATTGAATATTGGTTATTTTTCCATCATAGTTGTAAAAAAACAAAAGACAACGACTATTATTTATATAAAATCAACATTATTGTGTATTTTGTTTACATTAGTTGTTAACTATTATGTAATAGTCTGACACATAAAAATACCCATATATGCATCAAATTATAACTGATGTTGAAAATGAAAAACAATCATTATTAAAGGTAAATTATATAATAATGATTGAAAAGGTGATTATTTATGGTAATCTAATGCTAGATCAATTTATTGTAATTAATTTGTAGTTAGGAATTATTATTCTTAATTGTTATAGAGAAATTAGGTTTTGATGATTATGTTGCCCACTTTCATTTAATGCCTATAAGAAACAATGAATGAGTTAATGGTTTGTGATTGTGAATTGTTGATTGGTCAATTTTAACCAAATTCTAGTATTCAATGTTATAGTTAATATATTTAAGAATTATAGCAAAATCTTTTAATAATTAATTCTTGAATCAAAATTATTAATAAAGGATTAATTTAGGCAATTGTTAGAATTAATCAATATTAGAAACAATTAAGTATAGCTACAAGAATCTAGGTAATTTCTAGCTAGGTAATCTAATTTAGGATATTTCATTAGATATTAAGGATCAATTAATGAATTGAAGCATAAAACTATGTTAAACTAGAGCCTTTTATTTTTGTAATCTTCCTTAATTTGTAGCATTATGTTATTAATCATTTTTTTATTTGTAATTCAAAATTCCTTTTTTCAATTCTAGTCCTTTTGATACAACTTGTACATATCAATACTGCAAGCTTTTTTAAAGGTAGTTATATTTTGTTATTGTCGACATGCATTATTCACTTTACCAATTAAAGTATATCTTAAACTTTAAAAGAATCAAATTACATCCATTAGTGTATTGTCAAATTCATAAAACCAATAAATATTACATCAATTATGGTCTATACAAATGACATTTATGTAGACGATAGAATCTCGATCATCTGTATAAATTTTTGAATTTTTTTAAAAATATTAAGAAAACTTATACCAAAGACTTTTGTTGTGTGCATAGATTTTTTTTTATTTTTGAGAAAAAAAAGAAAACTCTATGCAAATGACTATGTGTCGTTTGTATAAAGTTTTTCATTTTTTAAAAAAATTAAAAAATTGTATAGATGACCAAATGTCATCTACATAGGTATCAAAAAATTTTATTTTAAAAAATGACAAAATCTCGATCATCTGTATAAATTTTTGAATTTTTTTAAAAATATTAAGAAAACTTATACCAAAGACTTTTGTTGTGTGTATAGATTTTTTTATTTTTGAAAAAAATAAGAAAACTCTATGCAAATGACTACGTGTCGTCTGTATAGAGTTTTCCATTTTTAAAAAAAAATTAAAAAACTATATAGATGACCAAATTTCATCTACATAGGTATAAAAAAATTTTATTTTAAAAAATATTAAAAAAACCCTATTTAGGTGACACAAAAGTCATTTGGATAAGGTTAAAATTTTTAAGCTCGCCAAGACATTGGCGATCGAATTTTGATTAGCATTACAAATAAATTTTTGTAATACACAGATGATAATATATCTTCTCAGTAAAGTGAAAATACAAAATGATGCATGTGCCCCTTACTTCTAATCAATATAGATGACTTTTTTACCAATATAGGCAAAACTTGTCATCTTAATAGGTGGGAGGGACAAAATGATGCATATGCCCTTCCTAGTTAACCTATTGGGATGACTCTAGACCTATAGAGACCATATTTTGTCATTTGTATAATCCTTGCCTATATATTTAGTCCATCTATTCTGTTCATTCACTTCATCATTTCTCCAGTGTAGCCTCCATTTCTCTCAATATCCAGCTTCTTCCAAGTATGTGATCTTTATTTATTTATTTTTTAAATGTTTTTATATTTATCTACTAATTCTTATATATTATATGGTTAAATAATTAGATTTTATTGTTGCATTTTCTATTGAACTTGTTGAATGTTGGTTCATTATTATGTTATGTTGAAAATGCTCATATAGTATATTTTTTAATAGTTTCAATATTATACATGAAAATAAATTCTTACTGTCATAGATTAGTTTGATATAATTGTTATTTTGTACAATTCCATATATATTTAATGTGTTAAATATATGATAAGTATGATAAATATTATGCATATGTTAACATGATATTTTATGTGAAAAAAGTAATTTCCTATAGTTTTATATGATGATTGCTTCAAACATTTGATAATATTGATATGATAGTTGAATACGCATTTATTTTAATGCTTTATTATGTTGGTGAGTGAAAATGATATTTTATAAAAGTTAGTATATTTACTATATCAAATCTCTAGTTAGTTTGATAAAAAAAAATAGGATAATAAAATTTGTAAAAATTTTAACTATTATATTAATTACAATATTAATTTATATTAAAAGAAGAAGTGTATAAAAAAATAATAAACATAAATTTTAATAATTACATGAATAAAAATATAAAATCTCTAATAATATGAAAGATTTAGTAAATTAAGCAATAATTTAAAAAATAATAAAATAAATAATTTGAATATTTAAAAAGTAACTTAATTAAATCTTCATTTAAAAATTATTGAATAATAAGTATTCAATACTTAATAAAATAATATCATTAAATAATGATAGAGAACAAAATACAAAGTAATTTAATACTATAAGTAAGTCACATAATTTTCATTAAATTGTTAAATTTTATAAAAATGAAATTAATTAAAAATGGTAATAATTTATTTTAATAATTACAGTAATAAGTATAAAAAAAAATTTATGATAAAAAATATTTTATAATTTAAGTAATAACTAAAAGTACTAAAAATATAAGCCATAATGAATATGAAATGTATAATAATTTAATATTGTATATAAATCATATAATGATAATTAATTTATTATATTATACAAGAATGAAAGTAATAATTTAAAGTACTAAGAACATAAAAAGTAATGAATAGTAAAATGCATAATAAACTTATAAGTAAGTGACATAATGACAATTAAATCATTATATTATGTAAGAATGATAGTAATAATTTAGAGTACTAAGATATGTATGAAGTAATGTATAATAAAATATATAATAGTTTAATATGATGAGTAAGTCATATAATGGTAATTAATCTATTATTTTGTAGAAGAGTTGAAGTAACAATTTAAAGTGCTAGAAATATAAGCAGTAATGGATAATAAAATATATAATAATTTAATATTATATATAAGTTATGTAATAGTAATTAATTTACTATATTATACAAGAATGAAAGTATCTGAAGAATAATAGCACAATAATTTCACAATTACATTAATAAAATTAAAAAAATCTATGATGTCAAATGTTTTATAATTGAAGAATTTAAAATAGTAATAACATAAATAATAACATATCATAAAATACATAATAATTTAATAGTTAAAATAAGTCACATAACTATTTTTTATTTTATAAATTGTGTGAGAATATAGGTAAATAAAAAATGGCCATAAAATATTTTGATTGTAATAATAGTTAATAGTTAAATTTTTTGTGAAGAAAAATATTTTATAATTTAAATAACAACTTAAATTGCAAAAAATATAAATAATAATAGATGATAAAAAATATTCTCATTTAATGTGAGGGTTTAATAATATAAAAGTAACTAATTTATTATATCATGTAAAAATGAAAGTTATACTAAAAGAATGCCAATTTGTAATAAATCTTAGGGGTTGAATTAATTAAATGTGTGCAATGTTTGATTAAATGAAATATTTATTTTATTAAGTAGTCATTTAAAATAATAAAAAATAATAAATAATGTTAATAAGGAATTAACTATTAGAATATATGTCATTGAATTATCAACATAACTATATGTAAACCGATGAGTTCAAGGTACTATTAAAACTATTGTAATAAAAAAATTACAATATGTGAAATATAAAATATATTTGTACTATAACTTTAAACCTATTCAAGGTTTAGTTGGTGTTCCTAGATGAATCAACCCTTGAATTATCCTAAAAATTTACATGGTTTAGGATATGTCCTTTAGTTATTATGCTTAGCTTATCTGTTCATCATTTCACTTTACAGAAATTTCTTCTCTCTCAATTGTTCTCTAGGTGTGTACTATATTAGTGTATAATATACACACTTAAAGAACTATAGAGAGATGCTATCAAAATGTCTATGCATATGAAACATATCATGGATAAGTTGAGATAATAATTGTAGGAATATCTCCAATAGGATAGGGCTATACCTATTAAAGTTAGAGTGATAAGGTGGATTTAGGGCACATAATAAACATGTACACATAAATGAATCATATGATGACTTATGACATTGTAGGTTAGTTATAACATATCTGCTGATAAAAGTTGGATAACCTTGCGAGATCATTATTTGATAAGCACTAGAATAGTGTTATTGCATTTATGGAAAGAGTTAGAAACTTTGTTGATGACAGGGGATTAGTAAGATGTCCATGTAAAAAGTGTTTAAATGTATTATACTAAACATCAGAAACCATGGAGGTACATTGATGAGAAAAATATCTATTATTCTAGTTTTTCCTATTTTATATGTCTTAGGTGTTACATGTACTTAATATTACAGAATAGGCCTTGTTTTATAATTTTGGATTAATTTTACAAATTTGTGAATTTATTCAGTAAATGTTGAATTTTGACATTGTCTCTATTTTTTACTCATATCTTAGGCTCTGGATGTTGGATTGAGGCAAACTTTATATTTCTAGAAAGTTAAAAGAGAGATATACAACTTTTATGTTTTAGTCAAAACCCAGTTTGGACTCCTTCAAGCCTTTACTTGGCTAAGAAGTTGAAGCTATGTTTTTGTCCTAACTGAACCTATTTTTGTATTTAGGCCATATCTGGAGCTATAGTGGTCTGATTAACCTGAAATGAGCACCAAATTCTCAGAAAACATAGGCCTATAACTTTCATATTTATGGATTTTCTAAATTATGTCGATTTCATGGTTCAAATCAAGCTAGAAGTTAGACCTACGGGAATTTCCTAATGCAGCTTCGAGAAATTTGACAGCTTCGAGAGACTTGATTTAAATAGGTTTGAACTTCTAGAAATTTTAAAAAGCCTTATTATTGTGATTGTAATTCTAAGAGACATATAATCCTAGTCCAATAAGGTTTTAAGCTAATTAGATTATATAAATAGGCAAAAGGGCTAAAGAGAATAACACACTCAGATTACACATAGCATTTAACAAATAACCTTCTTCTTCTAGCTTTCTTTATTCTTCTTGAGGATTATGAGATCATGATTTGTAATGTTGATCTTTCTAAATTAATTTTCTTCTTTCTCTATTTACTTGTGTTGAAAGTCTTGAGATTCCTTGTGTTGGATATTAATTTAATATAATTGATATTCACCCTTGTGATTTCTAACTTTTTTGCTATTTTATTATGAAATTATAGTTGATAAATCATAGTTTTATGTATAGGGACAGAGGGTTGAGGAATTAATTTGAAAATTTTTAATTTGGTTTCTCAAATTAACTAAATTCTATTCATAAATCAATTTTGATATACTTTAGGGATTATAAGGATTGCTTAATTTAAATAATCTTAATTAATCAAATTCTAGGCAATTGTCTAGTGTAGAATTCATGAATTATTATAGGGATTACAGGTAATTCAAGGTTGAAGAATTAATTAGAAAAAAGTCAAATCCTAATTAATCTATGATTATCTAATTTAGGGTTCTTAATTTCTTTGAATTGGCTGTTTGATTCCATTGAATTCTTTTCTATTTTATTTCTTTTTTACTTTTGTTTTGAGCTTAATTTTTGTGCTCATTAATTGTTTAATTTCATGCAACTAAGCCCCTTATTCTAATTCTATTCTGCATACAGCATATTCTACATTTTATTTCTATTTTTTTTTGCATAGTGTTCTATTTCATTGCATTACCATTCTATTTGCATTAGTTTTCTTTATTTTCATTACATAAATAATTCAACAATTGTGTATATATTATTAGAAAATCATTTAAGAAAGATAAAATTAAAGGATCACTAGGGATATGACTTGGTTATGCCACTATTTTACATTATCTTATACCACACTAGTTTTAATATAATTTTGGTGCATTATGGCGTGCACATCATATATCTAATAAAGAATAAATTTGATCCATTGTGCAAGAATTAGGTCTATTATGGTAAAGATTATATATCTAAGGTTAATGTGTTAATATGTGTGTCTTAGAAGTCAATCATAAGATGATTATAATAACGCGCAATGTATTATATTTTATTTTAGCAATATAATTATTATATTATATTTTATTTTATTTTAATATTTACATAATTTATAACTTAAATATAATAATTATCCCTAGAATAGTTTTGTTATTCTTAAAATATCCATAGTTGAATATTATTGCAAAATGGATAATGTTACATGTGAAATGGTTTATCAATTAGCGCAAGTGCACACTATCGTAAACAAGTAATAAAGTGATAAGTAAGTATCGTTCCCACGAGGATTGTTTCACTAAGTACCAAAATTTATAATCCTAACACTATTTGGCAAATTGTTAAGTTGGATTTGAAGCAATTAAATAAAGATGTATGCAGAAAATACTTAAAATAAATATGGATGCAATTGGAGTAAAGATGAAGATGAATAAAAGACCTAGGGATCAGACTTCACTTAATAATTTCGGATTGAATCACCTATCTACACTAATCCAATTTTAACTTCCTTAATTGATAGTCGAGTTTCCCTAAATTAATTACTAGCCTCTTCCAAGGTCAAGTAATTCTATAATTAATTGCTAATCCACTATATTCCTATGTGAATTAAAACAATTAATCATGCATTAGGATTTATGGAACTCATTAAGACTACATAAACCATATGAATATATTCCTATTTCATATGCAATTTACGGTTTTAATTATAGGTTCCATACACATGTATCTCCTTCCGGTCTCAACACACATATTGAGTTCATTCAAAAGGTGGCCAATCAATTGAAATCATTAAGAGCAATAATTAAAACTCAATCTAGGAAGTAAAAACGAAATTAGTTTCAATAGATTAGAATTCAATCCATTATTATCAAGTTACGTCATCACCCTAGGAAGATGAAAAATTAGAACATAATGAAATTAAACACAAATATAGAATAAAAACATCATCACATTCATGAACACAAGATTATAATTACAGATGCATGAAAATATAAAAGCTATCCATCCATTAGGAGGTAGAACCGTCCATGTAGGAGGAGAACATAAGGATACAATTACAAATGCATAAAAATGAAAATACTATCCATCCATTAGGAGGTAGAACCATCCATGTAGGAGGAGAACATAAGGATACAATTACAAATGCATAAAAATGAAAATATTATCCATCCATTAGGAGGTAGAACCATCCATGTAGGAGGCATACAAGAACTTAAAATTGCATGAACTAAACTACTATCTAAGATGCATGAATGAATGATTCAATACTTGGAATCCTGAATGCTCTCTACTTCCACCTATTTATAGGTAAATAAACCAGCTGCAAGCCATCCAATTTGACAAGTTGCTACCAATCACACGCAGCCAACATTTTTTATTTTCGCAGCACAAGTTGTTTCACTTTGTTGGCAACTTTTGACCACCGAAATGGCTGATTTACATCTTTATGTCAACATAGGAGTTGTAGGGCTGGATCTTCTATTCAATTTGCATATAAAGAACTCCTAATTTGGACATATCTAGCTCAAGTTGTGATTAGATTAGTAGCCATATGTCAGATTCCGTCAGAATCACTGTTTCATATTCCAAGCAGAATTTGAGATCCTTAGGTCCCGAACTGGGCTTTTCTTAAAACATGAAAGTTTTAGGGCTTCTTCTTAGCTTTCCATCCATATAAAGAACAGCCCAATCGGACATCCAGAACTCCAGATATGGCCTAAAACCTGAAACAGTGTCGGATTACAGCATTATCTAAAATATTTGATTTCATTTCAAATTCAAGATCCATTCACAAAATGCAACTAAATTTATTTAATTTAACAAGATAACATCCAAAAATGCATCATACAAGGGAAAATAAATATGTAAATATTTTACGTATCAAATTCCCCCACACTTAGCTGTTGGACGTCCTCGGACAAACACAAAATAAAAGAAAACTAATACTAATGCTAATGTTAGTACTAATCTACCCATGAGATAGTTAGAAAAACATAAGAAAGATAATTAAAGTACAAAGATATCATAGCATTCATGAATCAACAAATCTTGACATATAAAATTAAAAAGAAATTGCAACTTCATTTGAGAAGGATTGAATCAGATTGATATAATCACTGGAACTCTTCCTCTCTCAAATGTTTATTGGCAAGTGTTTCACTCAAATTCATCCTATTAAAGATTGCACTACCATAGGCTTGCATAAATTCTCAATCTCCACTACCTGATTTACATGCACACTTCAAATCAAAAGGTCTTATTAAGGGTTGTAATGAGGCCAAGGTAAAGGAAAGATAAAACAGGGATATGAAAGGCTGAAGTAAGGAGAGAAATTAATAGAGCAATTAAAACATGGGTAATCTCTAAATAATTTTATCTTAACATAGCAGCCCACGATTCTCATCAATTTCTCTCTTTTTCTTTTTATTTTTATTTTTATTTTTATTTTTATTTTTATTTAGCTTTTCTTTTTTCTTTTTTCTTTTTTTTGAATAAAAACCCTTGCAACTTTGAAGTTAATAATACATATTCCCCCACACTTTGTCAAAAACCCATTTTTTAAAAATTCAAATGCTCTACTAATCCCTAGGGTTAAGTAAAGACAATTGATATTTCATTAAATGACATATTAATAGGTTAAAGCAAAGAAACGGTTAATCAGGCTCAAAGGGGTTTATCAATGGTAAAACTGCAGGGTTGGCTATTTAGTTCAAACTGAGGAAAAAAAAATGCCTTTATCATATCTGAGTATGCATGTAAATTGTAATCTCAACCAGATTTCATGCAAGTTCTAGAGTGACAACTTAACAGGTGAATATCACACGCAAGAAATATAATATTGATTCAACAAATAGGCTCAAAATCTCACGGTTAGAGGTTTCCAACTCAATCCAACTCAAAATCCATTGCAAAATCTATCAATCCTAGGAAGTAAGAAAGTTGTTCAATCATGCTATGAAATCTTTTAAAATTATTGAAAAGAACCTAATAAGCAGGAATATATATATATATATATATATATATATATATATATATTTTTAATAATTTTTTTTTTAGGATGCGTATCAAGAGTAAAAAGCTCTTTACTCGGCCATCCCCCCTTTTTTATAATGAATCTCATGGTTCTACTACCAAAAAAACCTACGAAAATAAAAATAATTTTTTTTTTTTTGTAATCCCCCCACACTTAATGTAGACATTGTCCCCAATGTCTTCAACAGAGTAGCAAAAAGGACTTATTAAAAGGAAATGCATAAACAACGCACACATAAAAGAAATTTTAGGAGTAAAACCAAGAGTAAAGAAAGTTACAACCGGAGAGTGGTGTCGGGCTCATGCTTCTGACTGCTGGTTGGAGATTGCCAATCTTTCTTTTTCACTGATGGATCTGGTTTAGGTGTATAGCTTTGCAATTGGTCAATCAGCTGATCAGCAGTTGAGGCAGACATTATGGCACGACGAGTCGCTTGGGGTATGAATCCCTGTTCCACAGCTTGATCTAAAAAAGACAGCAAACTATCATAAAAACCATTAACATTCAATAAACCTACTGGCTTCTGATGAAAGTTCAAGTTAATCCAATATGCAATGCTGGAAATTCCATCTAATACTTCTAAACCACCAGGTAAAGCAATAAAGGCTTGAGCAGTGTAAAGCATGCATCCTATACGTTGAGGCAAGTTTGAAACCTTTACTGTTTTACCGATGGCGTATTTCTTATCATCTAAACCATTCACAAGGATACTCAGTATTTTGCTTCCTCCAGTGTTGGCAGAAATTGCTGCACTTCCTTTTAAGCTATGAAGCCCTCCTCCATACACACAGGCAATCTTTCTAGCAGCTAATGCATGACCAAGTTCAGTTGCTGCTAGCAGAAATTCTACATTCTTTTCAGCAAAAGATTCACCAAAAACATAGATAGATTTAAGTCCACATTTTGATGGTTTTTCGACCTCTTCCTCCTCTTTACTCTCGCTCTCAGACATTTTGCAAAGTGTGATTGCTGAAATGCATTCTTATAATACAAAAGCAGAAACAAAGAGATCACGCAAATCAGATAATATCAGAAAAATATTGTACAAAACTGACAAGTGTAATAATGGCCTGAACAAAGTAAAATACGGAATGTAAAGAAAGTAAAAAAGATGCTGAAAAGGTAACTTAAAAAGAAGATAAATGTACGAAAAGTTAAAAAGCAGCTGTAAAGATAAAAAGATAAAGGAAACGTAAAGCAGACAAACATATGTACAATAGTTGTGATTGTGGCTCACATCTTCCTCTGATTTTTCGTTCAGTAACGGCTTAAACAGCTTCTATGAGCCGAGGATTTGCTTCCCATCCAATTTTCTTATAAACTGGCAAACAGGGTCTTTTACAGTTAGATCCCCAAGACTGTAGCGCTCCTTTTCTGTATGGAATAAGTTCATTAAATCAAGAAGGACAACATGAACATCTCCGCTAGGATGCGTCTCAAGAGTCTGAATAATATTATCCAGTGACTCTTTACTCAGTCCATCCTTTATGAATCGGATTTTGTCCTCTCAATTTACTGAAATCATTCCTTTACTCCTACAGAGCCTATTACAGTTCCACCTTGCACACTTATGACAGACTCTCATTCTTTTAGCTCTTCTTTTTTTAGAGTAAGAACTTCTTCCCATACCTGGCAGACGTCTAACAAATGATTCATTAAACTCACTTGCTAAACGTACCTTAGCTTCAATAATCCAGCGTATGTCCTCGGGAAGACCCAAACGCTTAAATGCCCTCATTCTTTCAAGTCGACAGTTGTAGATTTTCCTGAGCACATCTTTGGGAAGAGTAGGGAATCTGCTCTTAAGCTTTACAAGGCATTCCTCCATGATGAAAATGATGAAAGCTGAAATTGTGAGTGAAAAATGTTGTGCGATGTGTGCTTAAATAAGAAAAGAAATGAGAAGAGAAAGAAATCTTGGGTTGCCTCCCAAGCAGCCGCCCTTCTTTAACGTCTTTAGCTAGACAAAGTCCTAACCTATTGCTTTATTCTCTTTTCTTTTTTCTTTTTCTTTTTCTTTTTATTTTTCTTTTTCTTTTATACTTACCAGCTGGCTCCTCGAGCGTGATGACAGTTTTGATGGTCTTGAATGCACTGTCATTGTATTCTTTCAATCTTTGCCTGTGGTTTACCTCAAGGCAATTAATCTGCTTCAGGATTTTAGAATCAGTAGACTTTGATGCATCAACCATTCCTACCACTAATGGCTCTTCTATGCAGGTTTTATGCATTACATCTTTCATGCAATTGGTCAATGTGTCTACTCTATAACAGATATTATCTTCATATGGAAAAGCTTTAAAAATATTGAAAGATACTTGATCATTTTGAACCTGTAAAGTTAGCTTTCCCTTCTGCACATCAATTAGAGCTCGTCCAGTTGCAAGAAATGGTCTCCCAAGAATAATAGGAATTTCTTGGTCTTCTTCCATGTCAAGCACTATGAAATCCACTGGGAAGATGAATTTATCAACTTTTACTAGCACATCCTCAAGGATTCCACGTGGATGCTTTATTGAACGATCTGCTAGCTGCAGTGACACGGTAGTTGGTTTTACTTCTCCTAATCCCAACTTCTTGTAGACGGATAATGGCATCAAATTCACACTTGCACCAAGGTCACATAAGGCTTTTTCAAATTCACACTCTCCAATGGTACAGGGTATGCAGAAGCTCCCAGGATCTTTAAGCTTTGGCGGTATTTTCTTTTGGAGAATTGCACTACACTCTTCAGTTAAGGCTACAGTTTCAAAATCTTCCAATTTGCATTTCTTTGATAAAATCTCCTTCATAAATTTCGCATAATTGGGCATTTGGGCTAAAGCTTCAGCAAATGGGATGTTGATATGCAACTTCTTAAACACCTCCAGAAATTCTTCTAGCTTAGCTTTCACCAATCTTTGAGGAAATGGAACTGGTGGAACATATGGTGGAGGATTATCTGGAAAAGTCATTCTTCCTGGAATCACCTCATCTTCTTTCTGAGCTTCTTCATTTTTCTTCCTTGGTTCTGGCTCATTTAACTGCTTCCCACTCCTTAATGAAACAGCCATTACTTGCTCTCTAGGATTTCTTTCAGTGTCACTGGGTAAAGTGCCTGGTTGTCTGGAATTCAGCATACTTGCAATTTGGCCTATTTGCACCTCCAGATTTTTGATTGAGGTTGCTTGAGTTTGCATGATTGTTTCATGATTCTTGAGTGTAGCTTCTGTTCTGGCCATGAATTGGGAAGTATTCATGGTTAGTTGAGCCAATGCTTCTTCTAAATTCGCCTTTGGTTGTGGTGGTGATTGCTGAATTTGCTGTTGATAATTTCCTTGAGGTTTGAACACATTCTGATTACTCCTCCACCCTAGATTAGGGTGGTTTCTCCATCTTGGATTGTATGTGTTTGAGAAAGGATCATTTTAACGATTTTGATTCCCCACATAGTTGGCTTGTTCAGGTTGAGAAGGAATGAATGGATTTCCTTCTTGGCATTGTGTGCTCATGTGAGGGCCTCCACATAAATCACAAGCATCTGCAGGAGTTCTGATTGCATTTGCTTGAGCTGTTAATGAACTCACTTGCTTGGATAAAGAGGTGACTTGAGAAGACAAAGTGGTTAGAATGTCTAGCTCATGAACTCCAAGTGCTTTCTTTGAAGTGCTGCGTTCAGAAGGCCATTGGTAAGCATTTGCTGCCATTTCTTCCAACAGCTCCATAGCAGCTTCGATGCTTTTTCCCATTAATGATCCACCAGCTGCAGCATCTACAAGTGTTCTGGTAGCATTAGACAATCCATTATAGAAAGTCTGCAACTATAGCCAATCTGGTAGCCCATGATGAGGACATCTTCTTAGCAGCTCCTTGTATCTTTCCCATGCTTCATAAAGGCTTTCCATGTCATGTTGGGTGAATGAAGCAATTTCATTCCTCATTTTTGCAGTTTTAGCTGGAGGAAAGAATTTTGCTAGGAATTTTTGTGCCAATATGTTCCATGTAGTGATGCTCCCCACTGGTAAAGAGTGTAACCAGCTTTTAGCCTTATCCCTAAGTGAGAAAGGGAAGAGTCGCAACCTTATGGCATCATCAGAAACGCCATTATGCTTGAATGTATCACAGATTTCCAGAAAGCTGGCTATATGTGCATTTGGATCTTCTATTGGAGAACCTCCAAACTGGTTTGCTTGCATCATTTGAATTATGGCTGGCTTGATCTCAAAGTTGTTGGCTGGTACAGGTGGTCTCCTGATTCCAGAAATGGTATCCATGACTGTTGGTGTGGCATAGTCACGGAGTGCTTTGGTGTCTTGTTCTTCTCTCATATCTGCCATTGCTTCACCTTGATCTACAATTGACTACTTCTGTATCTTTCGATTCCTTCGACAAGTTCTCTCGATCTCAAAATCAAATAGCAGTGGCTCAGCAACTTTTGATCTGGTCATACACTAGAATAAACCTGAAAAGAGAAAAGAAACACCAAAGAAAGAAGAAAATGTAAAATAAAAACCAAATTAGGATTAAGATTACTTGGTATTGATATTAATGATAACAATCCCCGGCAACGGCGCCAAAAACTTGTTACGTGTGAAATGGTTTATCAATTAGCGCAAGTGCACACTATCGTAAACAAGTAATAAAGTGATAAGTAAGTATCGTTCCCACGAGGATTGTTTCACTAAGTACCAAAATTTATAATCCTAACACTATTTGGCAAATTGTTAAGTTGGATTTGAAGCAATTAAATAAAGATGTATGCAGAAAATACTTAAAATAAATATGGATGCAATTGGAGTAAAGATGAAGATGAATAAAAGACCTAGGGATCAGACTTCACTTAATAATTTCGGATTGAATCACCTATCTACACTAATCCAATTTTAACTTCCTTAATTGATAGTCGAGTTTTCCTAAATTAATTACTAGCCTCTTTCAAGGTCAAGTAATTCTATAATTAATTGCTAATCCACTATATTCCTATGTGAATTAAAACAATTAATCATGCATTAGGATTTATGGAACTCATTAAGACTACATAAACCATATGAATATATTCCTATTTCATATGCAATTTACGGTTTTAATTATAGGTTCCATACACATGTATCTCCTTCCGGTCTTAACACACATATTGAGTTCATTCAAAAGGTGGCCAATCAATTGAAAGCATTAAGAGCAATAATTAAAACTCAATCTAGGAAGTAAAAACGAAATTAGTTTCAATAGATTAGAATTCAATCCATTATTATCAAGTTACGTCATCACCCTAGGAAGATGAAAAATTAGAACATAATGAAATTAAACACAAATATAGAATAAAAACATCATCACATTCATGAACACAAGATTATAATTACAGATGCATGAAAATATAAAAGCTATCCATCCATTAGGAGGTAGAACCGTCCATGTAGGAGGAGAACATAAGGATACAATTACAAATGCATAAAAATGAAAATACTATCCATCCATTAGGAGGTAGAACCATCCATGTAGGAGGAGAACATAAGGATACAATTACAAATGCATAAAAATGAAAATACTATCCATCCATTAGGAGGTAGAACCATCCATGTAGGAGGCATACAAGAACTTAAAATTGCATGAACTAAACTACTATCTAAGATGCATGAATGAATGATTCAATGCTTGGAATCCTGAATGCTCTCTACTTCCACCTATTTATAGGTAAATAAACTAGCTGCAAGCCATCCAATTTGACAAGTTGCTACCAATCACACGCAGCCAACATTTTTTATTTTCGCAGCACAAGTTGTTTCACTTTGTTGGCAACTTTTGACCACCGAAATGGCTGATTTACATCTTTATGTCAACATAGGAGTTGTAGGGCTGGATCTTCTATTCAATTTGAATATAAAGAACTCCTAATTTGGACATATCTAGCTCAAGTTGTGATTAGATTAGTAGCCATATGTCAGATTCCGTCAGAATCACTGTTTCATATTCCAAGCAGAATTTGAGATCCTTAGGTCCCGAACTGGGCTTTTCTTAAAACATGAAAGTTTTGGGGCTTCTTCTTAGCTTTCCATCCATATAAAGAACAGCCCAATCGGACATCCAGAACTCCAGATATGGCCTAAAACCTGAAACAGTGTCGGATTACAGCATTATCTAAAATATTTGATTTCATTTCAAATTCAAGATCCATTCACAAAATGCAACTAAATTTATTTAATTTAACAAGATAACATCCAAAAATGCATCATACAAGGGAAAATAAATATGTAAATATTTTACGTATCAGGTAGCTTACTAATGATTAATCATGGACCAAATAAGCAGAGCACATCAAAGACCCCCTCAAAAAACACATGTATTATGGTGGAATTAAGCAAAAGAAAGGTGTAAACAAACTTTAATTAAAGTAAGAAGAGCATCTTTTTCAAACATCCATATCGACTCATAATGATCTTGAAGCATAACATTGATGTGATGCATATTAAGAAGAACACATGTGATAGTATTATGGGTACATTGCTAGACATTGAACATAAATTAAAGGACATAAACAATACTAGACATGATTTGGTCGAAATGATTAATATAAGACTAAAATTATACCTATACGAGGAAAGGGCTAGGTGGATGAAACCACATGCTAGATACATACTTAATTAGGACAATTAACAATAGTGTTTGCTAGTTCATTAAATATGTTAAGTTTCCTTGGGTTTGTTGGAAATTTGAGGAAGAATGTGACTAACAATGATACTAAGATCAAGGGGTTGAAATCCCATTATTGTTATGTCATTATGTAGTGATTATAGGCACTTGCAATGCAAGTATTTTTGCTAAAAAAGTTAGCCTATCTGATTGTTAAGTTGTGCAATTATTTTAACCAAATCTATGCAAGAAATTTAAATGTCAAGTAAGTTAAGGAAAACATTATACTAATTCTCTGTAAACTTGAAAGAATGTACCCTTTAGTATTCTTTAACATAATATCCACTTGTTGATGCACTTTCTTAAGAAGCATTGCTACAGGGTCTTCATTATTTTCAATGGATGTATCCATACAAGAGATATATAAAGAAGCTAAAGGACTATATTGGGAATCATGCTTAACCTAAGGGTTCTATTATTGAAGGGCATGTTGTAGATAAGTCATTAATGTTTTATTCTGTGTATTTACAAAAGGTGCAAATAAAATTTAACTAACCTCATTAAAATTAAGATGCAATCAATGTGAGAACAAAAAAGCAACTATTAATTTTTAGATCTCAATGTTAACCTTTAACAAAATCACATTATTTATTTGGACAGGAGTGATTGAGATATTATGATATGGTACATCCTAAACAACTACCCTGAGATCTAAAAATACCTAGAGTACATCCTTCAAACTCTTTAGTATTTCATTTGAGTCCTTTTAGTTCTTATTGAACAAATCATATTGTATAGTGAACATGTAGGATAACTACATGTACGTGGTGGTGAAGACATTGATCATCTATAGATAACCCAATTTCCTTCCTAATTTTACTCCAAAGTAATTCTTTATTATATCCGTTACAACCTAATTTCATAATTTTATCTTTTAGTTGCTTATTTTGTTATCATTCACTTCAAAAAAATTTATAGATGTATCACCTTCACAAAAGTGGACCTTTTAAGGCAATTGATGAGCTACAGTCTTTAGCTTTTAGACTAAGCTTCATAGTTATGTTGTGTTCAAGTATATGGTAAATGGAGTTTAGTTTGTAATTACTTCTCGAGATGCAAAGCATAAGATATAAACAATGGGATTTTTATGCTTGGAATTGAAGGTAACATATTTTATGTATTTTAAAGGATATTATAGAGCTAAGTTATTTATATAATTACTTTGTGACTTTTTTCAAATGTAAATGGTATGATACCACTTATAGAAATAAGAAAATTATCATAGACAAGAATATAATGAGCATTTCTATTAGTGCTCTATGGTATAAAGATGATCCATATATACTAGCATTTCAAGCATGATAAGATTTTTGCATTAATAATCCTCTCAATAGACTGAACTAGATATTTGTAAATAATATAATTCATTGTGATGTATAGGATCTCCCCAATGGTGACAATGTTAGTGTCAATGGCATGTCTTATTTATAGGATAATAACTCTAAAAACTTTACACTCACAATTGATCTTTGAGATATTGATTTGATTACCTGATAGGATCAAAACCATGATCCTCATTACATTTCATCTTCTTGAAACATTTATCTTGCTACATAAATGTTTGACAACTTCATAAATGATGATGACAACTCAAAAGTTAATATAATTGGGGATTACATAGAAGAAGAGCTTTTAAAGTCCAATAATGATGATGAAACTAATGAAGAGGATGATGACCTTATAACTTTCACTAATAATGTGTCTAATTAGGGTTAATACTTTTTAGTTTTTTAAATAGTATTAAGCTTGTATCTTGATAATTTGATATTCTATAATAAGTATGTATTTGTGTCCTATTATACTGACCATTTTAAAAAATTCATTTTGTAAATGCAAATGTAATTTACCTTGGATGGAAAAAATGTGATATTTTATTGTAAGCATTACTTACATCTTGTTGTAATGACTATTGTTTATGTTTAATCATATATAATAATGCTTGATAGCCATGACTAATATTATGTCACACTATCGTAGAGGATATGGTGGACACAACCCACTATGTAACCCCACTCATATTCCCTTTTAGTGTAAGATAAGTAAAATTGGTTAGATTCAAGTACTTTATTTTGTATTTTTTATGTAAATATATGTTATTAGTAGTGTGTTATATTTGAAAGTTGTATCAAGCTGATGATATAATAGAAAATTAAAATCCCTAATCTTCCACCAAAAAATCCAAAAGAATAATAAGAGATCATTGCCTATCCATTTTGATAAGATAGGTACATAGCAGGTGATCAATCAAAACTTTAAACATTTTGCATGTGACATAAGAATGTTAGTCAAGTAGCATTATGAGCATTTCCACAAAAAGTGAAGGTAATTACCTAAGAAGTAGAGAGAATATGTTGTGTAGGGAGTTTATATAAGTGTTGTTGAATGTATCTTTGACATTATTTTATGTTTGATATTAAAATAAATGGATACAATAGTTGTAACATTTTTATATTTCTTTCAATGCAATCCCATTTTGATTTTATGGATGTTGAGCCTTAAAAGCAGGGATATGTGATTACTGATATCCATTAAATTGTAGTCAGTTAATACAAAGATTGGAAGTCCATGCTCTATTAGCATTTCTTGCAACATGGAGGTCATGACAACATTCGTGATCCACAGTGCGAGACGAGATTGTCTCACTAATATCTTAATAGATTATTAGGATAAATTATGCACATGTTTCGATAGTGATGAGTATAAGGTAAGGTGGAAGTAAAATTAGTAACTTTCTATTACTAGCTTTCAATTAGGTTCTTTCCTTACTATAAATATTTTAGTTTGAATATGCAAGAGTTATCCAAAAGAAACTCAAACAATAAGTCGAAAAAGGTGTGCAATGATCAACATAGAATAAAATCCATTGTGGCAACATGACATGATAAGGTATTTTAATTTAACATTCCCACATAGTGCTATTGTCAAAAATGATACTAATTGTTAATACCATGTTTTAAAATTGACATAGAGAAATAAAGATATGGGTGAACTATAGTCAGTGAGGGAGAATTTTCGTTTGTATCATACATATCACTTAATAGAGCATGTGCATCCAAATGCTCAGACTATTTATGTAAGTAACTAATTTCTAATTAAATAATTAAAATTATCATAGTAAAATTTTTTTACTCAATCTTTTTGATTTTTGTCAAAAAATTAAGGTTAAGATGTTAGATTTGATCACCCATCAATTTTCTTAGTCCAATGCTTCCACTAGCAGCTCTTTAGTAGCTTTGTTGGAGCTTAGTGAGCCTATTATTGTTAATAAAGTGCTCCACACTGGTCAAAGGTATAGGATAGTAGTTGGTCATGTGCTTTTCAAGATGTCACATGACACCCCTAGCACCAGCTCATCCATTATAGCATTTCCTTTAAGGCAATACTAAGATACAACATTTGTGGAGGAGGTGCAGACCTACATTGCTTAGAGTCAACAGGCTTTAGCTACAGTAAAGCCATGAATTCTCTATCATAAGTAAGTGCAGTAGCAAACTCAAATTACTCTCGAGGCGATGCATGCTACTTTACAATCCATAGGATTCTCTCTACCTCGAATTATTATGCCTCCTCCTCTCCCTTAGATAAATATTCCTCAGCTAAGAATACAATTCAGATTCCCTTCTCAATTGCCTTTTACTTCATAACATCTCTTAATTTCCCAGTTACAGCAACCCTTGCCCTTACCCTAGACATGATCACACTTACCTCCATTCTTACCTTCACATGTGCCTTTAAGTGATGGTAAGGATGAGAATGACAATGATTATTATTTCATGTAGCTAATGTATATATTTGTATGTATCATGCATTTATATTTTATTTGATTCTTTATATTATGTATGGATGTAGAATAATATTTTATTATATATTATTTGGAGTTAGTATTTTTTTTTATTTTTACAATTAATATTATGATATTTACATTAACGATACTTGATAATTATAAAAAAATTTACTGTAAATTGATTTTTTACCAATTATTTACAAATAATTTTTTTAAATTAAAAACAAATATGTAAAAAAATAATGAAGAAATAAAATCATTAAAAATAATTTTTAATGATTGGATTGAAATTTTATACCCAAAAAAAAAAATACAAACCACCTATATAAACGACAATTATCATTTGTATAGGTATAATAATGTTGACTATCTTTGTACTTTATACAGATAAGACCAAAAGTCATCTGCGTAGGTTGAAATATATATGAGAATATATAAATGACTTAATATAAATAGTAATATCACCTGTAATACATACATACATACATATATATATATATATATATATATATATATATATATATATATATATATATATATATATATATAAATAGGAACTTACATAGATAACAAAAGTAATTTGTATATATCTTTTTTATAGTGAAAAAACTTTACCTTTTTAGTGATATTTTTTTATTGATATTGTAAAAAAAATTATATTAACAATAAGTCAAATTTAAACCCAATTTATATTTTCTTTTTCCCTAAATCTACTAAGATATAAAAGAGATATTCGAATGTAAATATATAAGGAAAATATTTTATTTTTTCAATACAAAATAAATTATGGATATACAACGCATGTAGTATAACACTTTCATGTACAAAGTGTGATTAATATAATTAGAAAATTAGAACAATTAAATCGATGACTCTGAAACGTGGAATATGGAGTAAATTTAATTAAAACATGTCTAACGTGATGTTATCTGATGTGTCTCTATACAGATGCTCGACCTTGACGTAAAGCTAAAGCACGGATCGCAATAATTTAAGGAGCGGTGGACTTCTCACCAACCCATTAATGAGTTTCCGGAGCGCTTTTTCTGTATTGACTCATGTACGTATATCAGCTTGACTTGGCCTCCTCGGCCCTTGGAAGTTCCCAAACCACTTGCTATCTTTCAGGAATCATATGCAATACATATATAAATTGAAGATGTCCTGTTTTAATTGAAAAACTCAATATTTTATTTATCCTTAAACTCAGACAAAACATAGATTTTTTTTACACATTTATAGTAATATTTATAATTGTTTAATCCCTTCAAATCACTGAACGTTTAATCTAAAACTCGGATAATGTTTTAAAACACGGCTATAGCAACAACAACTGTGCAGCAACTGTTATTTTTCAGTAATTTTATTACCTAACAAATGTAGTTTCTTATAGCTATGCAAACTTTGATAATTAATAATTACAACATAATTATAATCACTATTTAAATCCTTGGCATGACAAAATCTAACAAACCCGTAAACTGAGCTATATCTTTGTCTTAGTCCTCCAATCTTGGCCGTGAACCTCTTTTTAATGAATAGTTTTTAATGGCAGTTGTTATTCTCTTTTAACAATTACAATTCCATTATTCGATCTCTCTATCATTCCATTCCTTTATATACAAATTGTTTACATTTTCTAATTCAAATATCGGAATTTTAATAATTGTAATTTTTATATTTAAAGTTAGATGCCTGTATGTATTTATATTTTTCCATTAAAAGAAACAGACTATAGAATACACCTTTTCAGTTTCAAAATCAGGACTAAAAAGAAAAGTTTTGGAGATAACATTGATATCACTACATTACTACAGTATGAACTAAAAAAAAAATCAAGATATCCACTTATTTGCTGATTTTTTTTTTAAATCGAATGCTAAAAGCTTGTTGTATCATTATGAGAAAATCAGCCGCATTTAGCACCTAATGCATGATGCCATATCATTCAAAAAGATTGACTAGAAACAGAAAGGACAGCAAATATGGATTTATACTATGATTGGTCGCAAATTCGGGTACGACCAATTCTCTGTTGGACTAAAACAAGCATGAAGCAGGAGTAAAATTTATGTTAATTAAGAATAAAAATTAAGTTTGATGATAGGAGTAGAAATAGATCATACGTCATGTAAGAATGAAGAAGAAAACATTGTTCTCATTACTAACTATGATTATTTTGGACTAATGGTTAGTTTGTATTTAAGATTATGTACTGATACATTCTATTGTAATTATTTCAAAAAAGAAAAATGTATATCTATGCTATCGTTTAAAACTGTGGTTGTAATTTTGATAGGTAAAATTGTAAGAAATTGTGCAAAATTATAATTATTATAATGTAAAATTATAAAATATTATGATTATCTTATTATTTGTAACAACAAATATTATGTACGACACTATAATTGCCAAATACAATTTAAAACTTTTATCTAATATGATATTTGTAGGAAAAGTTAAATTCATACAATGAATTTAATGCGGAATTATTTACTTGATCCAGAAATGATGCTGATATCCACATTGATGCTTTGATTCACACAATGAACAAGAATCACACCAAACTCCTTGTTGTTTTCACGATGATTACACTCAACACTCAAATTACATTTGTATAGAGAATAGAGAGAGAGAAAAGGGAAGCCCAGAGCAGTTCTTTTCTGAATCTCTTTTTTCTAAAAACTGAACACAGCAGTTTTATTCCTCTCCTGATCATGGCTCTATAACTGCACTAGCAGTTTTCCCACTTTCAAAATGGGGGGGGGGGAGGTGGTTATTCTGATAACCACCTCTAAGTATTAATTTAATTAATATGAATATAAGATGTGGGTCCCCCATTATGGGTGTACCCCACATCTACATTTTACATCTCCCACTTGCACATAATGGGATGAGTCACATCATATAATCTTTATCTCTCTTTTGGGTTTTCATACTTGGTGCATCATCATGACCGTGTGAGCATGACATCTCCTCGGGTGTTCTTGTACTAGAAATCTTGATGAAGGATAAGCACAAAACAACCCTATTTTCCATTTGTTTATATAATGCCTCGGATGCCCTAGATTATCCCATATACACTTTCCACTTGTAAATCTGATCCCTCGCGAGCTTTAATGTAAGCTCAGATTACTATTTACATATGCATAGTATCCACACTTATGAAGTTACCTGAATTAACTTCATAATAGACATGTCTTAGACACTAGCATAATAATTGTGTATATATTGGGAAATCTTTCTTTTGCCCGCATATCATTTTAATTTGAAAATAGTTGCTTTCCTAGTATTTTATATGTTAGACTATTTATATCATGATCATAAGATGCATACTAAGGTAGCGAACATTGTATCATCTCTCCATGATATCGTCAAAGTCGAAGGGTATCCATGAAAAGAATTTTCTTTTCTGAGACTCACATAGTAATGAATCAGGGATCTTTCACTTGCTTCCCATTTGCGGTTCTTTTACACATGTGGTATGAATCACATGCTACGGTATTTCCCTTTTAGCATAAGGGTGCATGTCAATTTTATTAGTAATACCGTACAAACTTTAGTTCAAGCACATACAGTACCTAATTTGAATTCTTTCACATTATTGACTTTTCTTGACGTTTGTATGTGAGGAATTCATTATCTGGCTACAAGTATTATGGAAAGTGGGAGTATCCACAAAAAATGATCCATATTTGTACTTTGGATCTCATCTCCACTTTGGAGGCGACATATTTTATTTTGTGTTACTTCTCTACCAAATGAATATTTCATATTATCATGTTGGTGAACACATGTCTCATCTCTGCCCACTCCTCATGAGTGTTAGAGGCGATTGTTCGTGTGAGAGAATTAACCTTATTAACCTGTACGACATACATGCGAGACATTTGTATACTCATACACACATAAAAAAAATGTATTTGAATGAAATATACTTTGTTCATTTCAAATTTGGAAATGTTTGATTACATTCTACACATATCAAGAGACTTTACATGTTCAATATATACATCTCTAGGTATTGGCTTAGTAAATGGATCTGCTATCATCTTTTGCGTAGAAATGTGTTGAACGGTGATATCCTTTTGTGCTATGGCATTTCTGATAAAATGATATTTTATATCAATGTGCTTAGTCTTCCTATGGTACTTTGAATCCTTTGTATAGGCGATGGCTGCCTGACTATCACAATATATCAGGATGGGATCTAAGTTTTCTGCACAAATTCTCAGATGTTCTAAAAATCTTTTTAGCCATATAGCCTCTTGTACCGCTGCAGAACATGCTACAAACTCAACTTCCATTGTTGATAATGCAATGCATGTCTGCTTCTTGCTACACCATGATATGGCGTCATTGTTTAGCAAGAATGAGTATCTTGATATAGACTTTCGCTCATCCAGGTCTCTTGCCCAATCCGCATCAGAATATTCGACTAAGCACAAATCTTTACCTTGGTAGCACAACGCATAATCAACCGTGCCTTTTAAATATGTCAGTATTCGATTGACAGCTTTCCAATGCTTTTGTCCGGGGTTTGACTGGTATCTGCTTACGAGTCCGACTGCATGACAAATATCCGATCTTGTACATATCATTGCATACATAAGACTACCAACCGCACTGGAATAAGGAATTCTTTCCATTGCTTTCTTTTCAGATTCATTCTGAGGGCACATGTTTTGACTCAATGGCTCACTCTTATTTACAGGGGTATCCATAGGTTTGCAGTCTTTCATGTTAAATTTATCAAGAATTCTCCATAAATAAGTTTCTTGAGAAAGAGAAATCAATCTCTTGGAGCGATCCCTAATGATCTTGACTCCAAGGATATAATTTGCCTCACCCATGTCTTTCATCTCAAAATTCGAGGATAGCCATTCCTTAATGGCTATAATCGATTTTAGATTATTCCTAGCTAATAGTATATCATCCACGTAAAGGGATAATATTACTAGATTGCCTTCATACCGCTTGATGTAAACACAATGGTCTTCCTCAATCATTTGAAAGTCAAATGAGGTTATTGCTCGGTGAAACCTTAAATACCATTGTCTGGATGACTGTTTGAGTCCATAAATGGACCTTTAAAGTTTACAAACTTTCTTTTCTTCTCCTTTTTGTATAAAACCTACTGGTTGTTCCATGTAGATTTCTTCATCCAGTTCTCCATTGAGAAAAGTGGTTTTTACATCCATTTGATGTAATTCTAAATCTAAATTTGCTACTATGGCTAGGAGCAATCTTATGGAATTAAAATGCACAATAGGTGAAAATGTATCCTCATAGTCTATTCCTTCCTGTTATGTATACCCCTTTGTAACTAACCGAACTTTATATCTTTCAATTGATCCATCTGCTTTCCTTTTAATTTTGAGAACCCACTTGTTCCCAATTGCCTTTCGGCCAGATGGAAGGTTAACTAATTTTCAAACTTGGTTAGTTGTCATTGAGTCTATTTCTTCCTCCATTGCCTTCTTCCATTGTTCCTTAGTAGGGCAACTCAGAGCCTCTTGTATTGTTTTAGGCTCTTCTTCATCTTGAGGAGTAACCATAAACGCTGATCCTTCAATCGAAAAATGTTTCTTGGGTACACTTCCTCTTTTACTTTTTTGTAGTGGGGTTCCTTGTATTATGTCATCTCTAAAAATAGGATTTTCTTTTTCTCTCTCAGAGCTCCCACTCAGAATAGTAAGTGCTCTTTGAGAGCTCCCACTCGGATAAGATGGATAAGACTCGCTATTATCCATTTGATCTTGCTATTTATAAAATGAGATAATACAATCAATTTCACCTCTGCTAGGAAATTCATTTTCGAGAAATGTAGCGTCTCTTAATTCAAGTTCCGTTACTATTCCATCTTCGTTTTCATCGATGAAAACGTAACCCTTTGATAGATCTAAATATCTTATAAAAATACATTTCTTCCCTCTTGGACCTAATTTTCCATATCTATAGGAAGTATCATGGACATACGCAGCAGACCCCCATGGTCTGAGCACACTCAAATCAAGTTGGCATTTTGTCCAGAGTTCATAGGGTGTGGATATAACAGACTTTGAGGGCACACGGTTAAGTATGTAAGTGGTTGTTAATAAAGCATCTCCCCAATATGAAAATGGTAGATTTGCTTGTGCCATCATTGACCTAACCATGTCTAGAAGAGTTCTATTTCTTCTTTCAGCTACTCTATTTTGTTATGGAGTGCTAGGGATTGTTAATTGTCTTATTATTCCCTTTTCTTCATAGAGCTCTTTGAATTGTTTCGATAAGTATTCACGTCCATGGTTAGTTTTGAGCGCTTTGATTTTCTTATCCATTTGATTTTCAACTTCACTCAAATAGCGTTTAAAGCATTCTAATGCTTCTGATTTGTGTGAAATCAAATAGATATGACCGAACCGTGAGTAATCATCAACAAAAGTGATGAAATACCAAGCTTTATGCCTTACCCTCACACTCAAAGGACCACATATGTCAGAATGAATTAGTTGTAATGGAGTTTTTGCCCTAATCCCTTTTCCGAATGATTTTCTAGTTGCTTTACCAGCTAAACAATGTTCACACAAGGACATTTTCAATTTTGAAATTAGTCCTAGCAAGCCTTCTTTTGCTAGTTTAATCATTCTATTTTGATTAATATGTCCTAGTCTAGCATGCCAAATATCCATATCATCATTTAGATTGGAAGTAGAAGCAGTAAAGCAATCGTAAGCAGAATTATCAACTGTATCTAAAATGACAAATCCATCAGAAATGAAACCAGAACCATAATATATATTCTTTTTAAAAATATCTGCAATATTGTCATGAAAATTGATCGAAAAACTGTATTGAAGTAGGGAACTAATAGAAATTAAATTCCATCGAATATCAAGTGCATACAATACATCATGTAAAATTAAGATCTTTCCTCCACGTAAATCTAATTTGCATGTCCTAATTCCTTGAACCTCAATCTTTGCATTGTTTCCAACGTATAGCCACCTGCTATGACTTGATAATCGATGGTAATTCGTATAGGATCCTCTATCCTTGCTCACGTGGTTTATGGCGCCTAAATCCAAAATCCACAATGGATGAGATTCAGTTAGAAAAACAGTACTGGAAACATGTGAAAAATGTAAATTTTCAGTATCCAAAAATACCTTGTTCTGCTCATTTTGCTGAGTGCAATCTTGAGCAAAATGACCCATTCTTTGGCATGCATAACACTTGATCTTCTTCAGATCAAAACTCTTTGAGCCATTTCTTCCCTTCTTCTTTTTGAAGGTTTTCTTGCCCTTGGAATAGGGTCCAGTTTTTCTCTTCTGGAACTTCTTACCTTTCTTATATTTAGCCTTAGAATGTGAGGATCCTAAGCCCTCTGTTATATAGGCTTGTCCAGAGGATCGATAATCCTCCAAACGTTCATCCTCAAGTTCTAAATGTCATGCCACATCATTAAATGTAACAATGCTCTTATTATGAGTCAAGTTTACCTTCATGTGTTCCCAACTAGCAGAGAGTGATCTTATCACTGCTTGCACTTGCTGCTCATTAGAAAGTGCATGTCCTATTATTTTCAATTCACGAATCATGTTTGACATCTCTCTCAAATGTTATTTCATCAGCGTATTAGGCCGAAGTTTATAAGTGTTAAACTTGATTGTGAGTCTTCTTAATTTGGAGGTTGAAGTACTACCAAATTTCTCTTTCAGGGCTATTCACATTCCCTGAGCAGTTGGGTATTTTTCGTATTCACACATGAGGTCGTCCGTCATTGCACTTAAGAGTGTGATACAGGCATACTGTTCTTCTTTTTCCAAACAGTATAAGTTTCAGCATCTCTCCTATGCTGAGCAGAGTTCCCTTGTTCAGGCTCAATCATGACATGGTTCAGGGTTTCTAGAGCGTCTTGCTCTTCTAAAATGTAAGAAATTTTCCAATGCCAAATGTCCCAGTTATCCCTGTTTAACTTATCACCCTTGTTCAACTCAACAATTATACTCTTGCTTGCCATTCTATTGAATCATAATTCATGAACATTTCCTATGAGTATACAATGTCTTTTGTTTACATAGTTCTCATATAGGACAATGATGATACTACTTAATTCATGGTCGGGAGTTTACGTTTGTCATACCCCTATTGCATGTGGGTCTAAATATTATCATTATTTCCTAACGAGATTGTAGTCATGTAAATGTTATATCGCTCTCAGGACAACGCAACCTAAGAGCTCCCACTCAAATATAGAATTTCATAAGATATACACATTTGAAATAAAGATAATAAACATGTATTGATTAATAACCAAGTTCAAACATAATAAAATGAGTTCAAGAAGCTAATTCAAACAATAAAAAACTTGCAACAAACAACAAAAAGAAATTACAAATTCAATACATAAATTTTCTAAACAAGCTTCCTACTCAAAACTTAGGTTCTTCATTTCTTCAAAAGTGTTAAAAAGTTTAGGTGGAGTTCTAGAGTGTGCTAGTCCAAAATAGTGTGAGTTCATGCCTTTGAGTGGACCTTTGAGATGTAATCCCCTTTCTAGAGTGATGTGACTAACTCGTCGTATACTTTTCATATTAGGGAATTGTGAAAGAAGGATTGTCCTACTTCAATTGTTTTTGAATTGTCAGAATTCTTGCAATCTCAATTCTTCCATACATTTTTCAAGATCCATGCGTCTTGTGACTCCGGTTTTGTTGTCCTTGCATAGCCAAATGGTTTTCTTGATTGGTTTCCAAAAATTGTCATTCGGAATCTCGTTCAACATGTGACAAACCTAAAGGTAATTTGGAAACACTTTTCCTCTTCATTTGAGGTTTTTTTTCAAGTTTCTTACTTCTCCCAAATAGGCACTAATAGGATGCAAGGTATCGAAGGTTCTTTCGTACAGTTGGTGAAGCATGATTCTAAGGTCATTTGATGTGTCCACCTAATTAGATTCTCTCGATTCCTTAATATAGTTCTCCACAAACCCATACGGGTCATATTCTTCTAAGAACCATTGTTCCATGATAGAAAAATAAACTTTTAGTCAAAAAATATGTCAATTTACCACTTTTTTCAATACAAATAGTGTCACAAAAAATTTTAAAAATTCTGAAAAAATTACCATTGCATAGAACTCAATTTTTAAAAATTTTAGAAATAAACAGCAGTCAAAAATACTACCGCATGCACCTACACGCACGAAAAAAATAGCCAGAATTAGAAAAAATTTCAGAACCACGCACGACGACGGCGTGTGCAGTCAACATGCCGCCGTGAGCGGCGATTCTAGCCATCGAAAAATGCCAAAACATGCAATTTTTTTTCCTCTATGCATTGGTGTGTGACACGTGACAAAATGACGTGGCGGTGGGCTCCACACGCCATTCCCGAGAGTGAGGAGAGGAGAGAGAGATTTTTTTTATTATTTTTTTTGTGAAATGATGTGTCGTTTACTCATTTGTCAAAATGATGTGTCGTTTTGTGCACTCGATCAACCCCTTTGGTCAAAATGACATGTCATTTACGTCATCTTCAACCTCCAGCGGGTCAGACCAGGTTAACTGGACCCAGTTTGCGAACCCAGTTGACCCAAAAACTTCAAATGGCCATAACTTTTTATCCAGAGGTCCGATTTAAGTGATTCAAAAGCCTACGGACTCAGAATTTCATCCTCTATCATTCTAGGGTTATTTTATGGCCTAAAAAAATTAATTTTCTAAGGGACCCAGTATTTGGAAAATTACGAATTTTATGGCAATTTATGTGTTCTGGTTGTTCTCTAATGTTCAGGGATGTTTTATGTGCATTCATTACTATTAAATTCATCCCTAACAGTATCATTCCAAAAATAATAGAATTATACAACCAAAATAAAAATTCATATCAATGGCCAAATCATTCCATCAAAAGAATTAAAATTAATAAACATGCTTTGTAAGCCAAAATTAATCATTAGAACATCTCATACATACATTTAACTCAAAGCATCTCATACAATGCAACACATGTATGGGGAAACATAGACATTAATTTCAATAACCTGGCTCTAATACCAATGTAGGAATAAAATTCATACGAAGAATTTAATGCGAAATTACTTACTTGATCCAGAAATGATGTTGATTTTCACGTTGATGCTTTGATTCACATGGTGAACAAGAATCACACCGAACTCCTTGTTGTTTTCACAATGATTACACCCAACATCCAAATTACATTCGTATAAAGAATAGAGAGAAAGAAAAGGGAAGCCCAGAGCAGTTCTTTTTTGAATTTCTTTTTTCTAAAAATTGAACACAGTAGTTTTATTCCTTTCCTGATCATGGCTCTGTAACTGCACTAGCAGTTTTCCTACTTTCAAAATGGGGGGGGAGGTGGTTATCAGAATAATATGAATATAAGATATGGGTCCCTCATTATGGGTATACCCCATATCTATAAAAAAAACTCTCTCTCCTCACTCTCGGAAATGAAGCGTGGGGCCCACCACCACATCATTTTATCACGTGTCACACACCAATGCATAGAGGAAAAAAATTGCACATTCTGGCATTTTTCGGTGGCTGGAATCGCCGCGCAAGGCAGCGCATGGACTGCACGTGCTGTCGCCGCGCATGTTTCTGAAATTTTTTCTAATTCTGGCTATTTTTTTCGTGCGTGGAGGCGCGTATTGGCACGTGCGAGCGCGTGTGGTAGTATTTTTTACTGTTGTTTGTTTCTAAAATTTTTAAAAAATGAGTTCTATGCAATGGTATTTTTTCTGGAATTTTTGGAATTTTTTGTGACACTGTTTGTGTTGAAAAAAGTGGTAAATTGACATATTTTTTGACTAAAAATTTATTTTTCAATCATGGAATAATGGTTCTTGGAAGAATATAACCCGTATGGGTTTGTGGAGAACTATATTGAGGAACCGAGAGAATCTGATTGGATGGACACAACAAGTGACCTTAGAAACATGCTTCACCAACTGTACGAAAGAACCTCCGATACCTTGCATCCTATTAGTGCCTATTTGGGAGAAGTAAGAAACTTGAAAATAGACCTCAAACGAAGAGGAAAAGTGTTTCCAAATTACCTTTGGGTTCGTTACATGTTGCCGAGATTTCAAATGACAATTTTTGAAAACCAATCAAGAAAACCATTTGGCTATGCAAGGACAACAAAATTGGAATCACAAGACGCATGGATCTTGAAAAATGTATGGAAGAATTGAGATTACAAGAACTCTGACAATTCAAAAATAATTGGAGGAGGACAATCCTTCTTTCACAATTCCCTAACATGAAAAGTGCACGACGAGTTAGTCACAGCACTTTAGAAAGGGGATTATATCTCAAAGGTCCACTCAAAAGTATGAACTCACACTTTTTTGGACCAGCACACTCCAGAACTCCACCCAAACTTTTTGGCCAATTTGAAGAAATGAAGAACCTAAGTTTTGAGTAGGAAGCTTGTCTAGAAACTTTAAGAATTAGTATTTAATTTGTAATTTTTTTTGGTTTAGTAGCAAAGCTCTTTTACTGTTTGAATTAGCTTCTTAAACTCATTTTATTATGTTTGAACTTGGTCATCAATCAATACATGTTTATTATCTTCATTTCAAATGTGCATATCTTATGAAATTCTATATTTAAGTGGGAGCTCTTAGATTGTGTTGTCCTAAGAGCGATATAACATTTACATGAGTACAATCTCATTAGGAAATAATGATAATATTTAGACACACATGCGATAGGGGTATGATAAACGTAAACTCCCGACCATGAACTAAGAAGTATCATCATTGTCCTATACGAGAACCATGTAAACAAAAGACATTGTATACTCATAGGAAATGTTCATGAATTGTGATTCAACAGAATGGCAAGCAAGAGTATAATTGCTGAGTTGAACAAGGGTGATAAGTTAAATAGGGATAACTGGGACATTTGGCATTGGAAATTTTCTTACATTTTAGAAGAGCAAGATGCTCTAGAAACCCTGAACCATGTCATGATTGAGCCTGAACAAAGGAACTCTGCTCAGCATAGGAGAGATGCTGAAGCTTATACTATTTGGAAAAAGAAGAACAGTATTGTTTGCATCACACTCTTAAGTGCAATGACGGACGACCTCATGTGTGAATATGAAAAATACCCAACTGCTCAGGGAATGTGAATAGCCCTGAAAGAGAAATTTGGTGGTACTTCAACCTCCAAATTAAGAAGACTCACAATCAAGTTTAACACTTATAAACTTCGGCCTAATACGCCGATGAAATAACATTTGAGAAAGATATCAAACATGATTCGTGAACTGAAAATAGCAGGACATGCGCTTTCTGATGAGCAGCAAGTGCAAGCAGTGATAAGATCACTCCCTACTAGTTGGAAACACATGAAGGTAAACTTGACTCACAATGAGAGCATTGTTACATTTGATGATGTGGCGCGACATCTGGAACTTGAGGATGAACGTTTGGAGGCTTATCGATCCTCTGGACAAGCCTATATAACAGAAGGCTCAGGATCCTCACATTCTAAGCCTAAATATAAGAAAGGCAAGAAGTTCCAGAAGAGAAAAACTGGACCCCATTCCAAGGGCAAGAAAACCTTCAAAAAGAAGAAGGGAAGAAATGGCTCAAAGAGCTTTGATCTGAAGAAGATCAAGTGTTATGCATGCCAAAGAATGGATCATTTTGCTCAAGATTGCACTCAGCAAAATGAGTAGAATAAGGTATTTCTGGATACTGAAAATTTACATTTTTCACATGTTTCCCGTATTGTTTTTCTAACTGAATCTCATCCATTGTGGATTTTGGATTTAAGCACCACAAACCACGTGAGCAAGAATAGAGGATCCTATATGGATCACCATCAATTATCAAGTCATAGCAGGTGGCTATACGTTGGAAACAATGCAAAGATTGAGGTCAAAGGAATTCGGACATGCAAATTGGATTTATGTGGAGGAAAGACCTTAATTTTACATGATGTATTGTATGCACCTGATATTCAACGAAATTTAATTTCTATTAGTTCCCTACTTCAATACATTTTTTCGATCAATTTTCATGACAATATTGCAGATATTTTTAAAGACAATATATATTATGGTTCTAGTTTCATTTTCGATGGATTTGTCATTTTAGATACAGTTGATAATTCTTCTTACGATTCCTTTACTGCTTCTACTTCCAATCTAAATGATGATATGGATATTTGGCATGCTAGACTAGGACATATTAATCAAAATAGAATGATTAAACTAGCAAAAGAAGGCTTGCTAGGACCAATTTCAAAATTGGAAATGTCTTTATGTGAACATTGTCTAGCTGGTAAAGCAATTAGAAAATCGTTTAGAAAAGGGATAAGGGCAGAAACTTCATTACAACTAATTCATTCCGACATATGTGGTCTTTTGAGTGTGAGAGCGAGACATGGAGCTTAGTATTTCATCACTTTTATTGATGATTACTCACGGTTCAGTCATATCTATTTGATTTCACACAAATCAGAAGCATTAGAATGCTTTAAACACTATTTGAGTGTAGTTGAAAATCAAATGGATAAGAAAATCAAAGCGCTCAGAACTGACCGTGGACGTGAATACTTATTGGAACAATTCAAAGAGCTCTGTGAAGAAAAGGGAATAATAAGACAATTAACAATCCCTAGCACTCCACAACAAAATGGAGTAGCTGAAAGAAGAAATAGAACTCTTCTAGACATAGTTAGGTCAATGATGGCGCAAGCAAACCTACCATTTTCATATTGGGGAGACACTTTATTAATAGCCATTTACATACTTAACCGTGTGCCCTCAAAGTCTGTTATATCCACACCCTATGAACTCTGGACAAAAGGCCAACTTGATTTGAGTGTGCTCAGACCATGGGAGTCTGCTGCGTATGTCCATGATACTTCCCACAGATATGGAAAATTAGATCCAAGAGGGAAGAAATGTATTTTTATAAGATATTCCGATCTATCTAAGGGTTACATTTTCATCAGTGAAAACGAAGATGGAACAGTAACGGAACTTGAATCAAGAGACGCCACATTTCTTGAAAATGAATTTCCTAGCATAGGTGAAATTGATTGTACTGTCTCATTTTATGAACAGCAAGATCAAATGGATAATAGCGAGTCTTATCCATCTTATCCAAGTGGGAGCTCTGAAAGAGACAAAGAAAACCCTATTTTTAGAGATGACATAATACAGTGAACCCCACTATGGAAAAGTAAAAGAGGAAGTGTACCCAAGAAACATTTTTCGATTGAAGGATCAACGTTTATGGTTACTCCTCAAGATGAAGAAGAGCCTAAAACAATACAAGAGGCTCTGAGTTGCCCTACTAAGGAACAATGGAAGAAGGCAATGGAGGAAGAAATAGACTCAATGACAACTAACCAAGTTTGAAAATTAGTTAACCTTCCATCTGGCCGAAAGGCAATTGGGAATAAGTAGGTTCTCAAAATTAAAAGGAAAGCAGATGGATCAATTGAAAGATATAAAGTTCGGTTAGTTGCAAAGGGGTATACACAACAGGAAGGAATAGACTATGAGGATACATTTTCACCTATTGTGCGTTTTAATTCCATAAGATTGCTCCTAGTCATAGTAGCAAATTTAGATTTAGAATTACATCAACATTGTAAGAAAATATGAGAAATATAATTATTACAATGTAAAATTATAAAAATATTATAATTGTAGTACAATTTATAACAATAACATTATGTATGACATTATAATTGCAAAACACAATTTAAAACCTTGTTTTGGTACGATATTCATATGACTAATTCCTCAAGCTAGTTGAATTGCAAAAATACGTACTTCGTGGGGGCTTACATGTGAATTAAAAGAGGAAAGAATCTTTTTATCTTGATAGTCAAAAGTAATATTATATTGACATTTGTCATTTTTATCTACTATTTAAATTCGCGTCCTCTCGCATTTATTAATTGGTTATCACTGTAGAATCCACTGTATTAAAAGTGAATAGAAATTTATCATTCATTTTTAAAATTATGAAATTATAGCAAGATATTGTCTTAAGGGTGCATCTTAAATCTTAATCAACAAAAGTAGAAGATGAAAAAAAAGTACATAATTCTTTAATTATTATATCTTCCAACAAATTACTTATTGTGATAATTTCAAAAATAAGTCAAAGTATATATATGTTTATAATATTTATTCTCAATATTTCAGTGGAAAATATAATTTTATCTGAAATATAAATCAATTCATAATATAAAGTGGAATATTTTCCCATAATACTAAAATTACACCGTCAGTGTGTGGAAAAGAAAACCAAGATTTTTATTATGCTCACCGGGCAAGCAACCCAAAAGATAGTTTGCCAAAGGACATGATTTAGATGACTAGAGGGCAGCAACTTTTCTGCGCTAACAAAGTCAAACAATGACGCTAAAATGGGAACAACCAGGATCAAGCAAAGAAAAAATAGTAAAACAAATCGGCAACCATTGGGGAAAAAAAATGGTTCTGTGTGAAATTTTATCAATCGACTTCGGAAGATAGTTTCTATTAAGAGAAAAAAAAATTCCTTTATTATCTTAATTTTCGAATAGATACCCCATTTCATTACTACTTTAGTAAAAAAAAGAGCAAAAGTGCATAAAATAGCATTGAAAATATTTGTAAAGATTTAAATTTATTTGAGTATTAGTATAAATTAATTTTATATTATTATTTATACGTATTATGTAAATAAAAATTATTTAAATTATTTTATTGTTAATAAAAAATTTTAGTTGATATTATTTTTTTAATAAAATATATTTTTATTTGTTAATAATATAAAAAAATATTATATTTACGGTGGTTGAAATTTAAACTTAAATTATAAATTTGTATTATCAGATACAGACAAAGACCACTTTGATCCTTTCATTGATTCATTCAGTCCTTCGAATCTCGTGCTCCTAGTTAACGGGCGGTACGCGTTGCGGCCCAAACTTGTGGCTGTTACTAAATACGCCATCTATTATTATTTCAACTATTTGGAGCAGCCATCAAATGTCATGGGGATCTCATGACAAACATTTCTTTTATGCTATTTAAAAACTAAGTATTTTTCTAGTATAATTAACCTTAATTTTAAATTATGACAATAATTTAGTTTTAATTAATAGACTTACCAATAAATACAAAAAATATGCTATTATTGTAATATAAAATTATGGTGTGATTAATAATGTTAATATTATTTGCAATATTATAATTATGATTACAAATCATAATTTTAAACCTTATAATTAATTATAATATATTATTTTTGTTAGGCAGCAAGTTGTTAATTTAGAAAATAAAAAGGAGTGAAAATGAAAAAGAAAAGGGATAAATAGTGACAAGAATTGAAGATAAAACTTATAATTCTTGATTATTTTATGAAATTAAGATCATTCTTTGAATCCCAATTATATGTTCCATCATAGTTTTAAGGCAATTAAATTAAAATTATATAATGAGAATGGAAGAGATGAATAAAAAATTAATTGTAACTTAAGTCAATTAATCCTTCTATATATATTTTCCAAAATACTAATTTTTGATGATTTCTTGTGATTAATTGTTGTATTTATAATTTCATGAGTTAGTAGATGCTAAGTGCTTCTTGCAATAAACACAAACAAACATGATGTGAAAGGGTTATACTCTCTTTACAAACCTTCACTAATTTTTTTTTTGGTTATTGTATTCTGATGTAATGGCAATATAGTCTAGTTTAAGGTTAAGAGGTAGGAGATCGCATAATATAATAATCAAGCTAATCATGAATCATACCCATTATAAAGTCTATATCCAATTTTGTCACATTTAACTTAAATACCAATTATACACTTAAGTTAATGGCTACTTGATTTTGGGTATTAAACAAATATTAATACCAACAATTATTTAAAAATTAATTAACATTAACAATTGTTTATATATTGATGTGAGGTATATGAAATATAAAATTTTGAATGATCTTTCATATGAGCCCACATTAATTTATAGATAATGATCACTTTAAAATTAATATTGATATCTAATGGTATTATTTCACCTACAAGTCTAGTTGAAATCATAATTATTCAATGACGATAGATATTATATCTAAAAAGAATATTAATATTAAACATGTCAAATACCTACATCTTATTAACCAAAAAAATTAATATCCAATACGGATGTCAACATAAATATAAATGTGCATAATAGGATTTACATAATTTTAATATGACTAATTGTAAATTCCCACATAATAGTCCTAACATTTGCTTAGAAGCCTAATGAGAATTAATATTCTCAATATAGTAATGAGATATGATCTAAATGTCTCTAATCACATGCCACAACCCAAAATGAGCACAAAATATGTGACAATAATATGAATATTTTATTATAAGTATTTCATTCAATACAACTCAAGATAACAATGAACTCACAAATCAAAACTCCCATTAATCTAGAAAACCAAAAGGCTTAGGCAATTTTATATTATTTGCATAATCATTCTTTGTATTAACTCCTAGGCTATTGATTAATGGACTCATGAGCATATAATCCATGGAACAACAAGTAATATACTTGCATATCTTCTCTTTCACACAAACAAGTACTTCAAATTGAAGTCCTTTACATAGATAAAATTTTTATTGCTTAGAGAGAAGAATATGGTAGTTGTAATGTCACAATAAAACAAAATCTTTTAAGTAAATAGTTTCACAAGCATATTTACATCACATAACATGCCTTGTCCTTATAAAAGAGGTTGCTGTTAATGATTAATTAAGATTTATCATGGTATAAGTCCTTCTAATGTGTGTCCAGACATAAATTATTGATCACTTAGATAATGAATTAAACAAATATGAGTAGCCTGTACTTATGAAATCTCCTAATCTCTATAGGTCAATATGTAATAATTTGTACCATCTAGGCACCACATCAATAGCAATCTAATACCACTAACCTAAATACACAATAGGCTACAAATGACTAACATATATGGTATATCACTTATTTTCTTTATCACTTAGAAAGTCATTAAGCTGAATAAATGTGAGGACACATTGATGTGTTAAGCCTTTTCCAACACACCTATTGAGATAAGCTAAATACCCTTGGGATCTATCATAAAACCAATATTTATATAGAAAAGTACTCCCAAGTATTTTATTTTAATAACTTTGTCTCAATCAACATGTCAACATTACCACCAACTTGAAAAATGTCATCATTGTGCAAAGCCAAAATTACCAAAATACCCATACTAATAATCATACATTAGTCTACATCACTTTCCTTGAATTTGAGAAAGGTTACAATCTCATCAAAATCAAGATATAACTATCTAAGATGAACTTTTTATTTTCCACACAAAATACTTTTTATTCTTCTTTTAAAAATTATATATTTGTTGCATATTGTTTCTATTAGGTTGGTATTCGAAAAGGCTTTTTGATCTTCGATAAATGTAGTTCACACTAAAACAAAGTGTCCAGGTCATTTTGATTTGGAGGCACTAGAGAGAGATTTTTTTTAATTGACACCTTCCTTTAAAATGCAGTCTTTAACTATCAACCTAATCTTAAACCCACAGTTTCATTTAAGCATTCCTTCTGAATTGAAAATCTTTAATTATTTTTTACTAGCTTATTGTTCATAAGCAATTTAATTTATTGCAGTATGCTTTCTTTATAATCCATTCTAAAGGGTCAAATTAAATTTATGGGACATCTTCAAAGAGCTTTTATAATACTTTTGCTATATTGGTTGCATTGGATCACACTTTGAGATCATAAAAGATGATTCATTAGTTTGTTGTACCTTAGAACTCATATTATCTAAAATATCCTCTAAATAGATTAATGAACCTAGAGATAATTTTAAAATTTTAACAATACTACACAATTGTCCTTTAACATTGCCACATTGATGTTAGTTAATGTGAAAATTAATGTATATAATGATGCAATAGCATTTTTGTAACTTATAACATTAATTCAAACAAAAATTTAATGTTATAAAGTAGAATTAATCTTCTATGGGGTGACTTTCCATAATAGTTGTTTAAGAAATTAACATGGAAAATAAAGGTAAATCATTATGTACCATAAATAGCAAAACATTATAGATCATGATATACAACCAACATTGAAAGTTTCATTTAAGGCATTTCTATAATAATGTGTAAAATATTAAACGTTAGTTTTAGTGCTAGTTGACATGGAAACACATAGATGTTGTCTCTATTTCTTAGAATCACAAACACTTATACATTGTACAACAATTTATTATTGATTTTTTAGTGTTTTCTACTCGATTTTCTCCTATGGGATTTGTTTAGTAATTGTATGCATTAACCTTCAACCATCAATCACCATCTAATACTGTCTTTCTAAGGTATTTTCCTTGATTCAGCCATACTTTATTAGTATTTTGTGCTTTAATTGTGGTTTTTTTGTTAAAGTTCAAGTATTGTAGTTTATTATTGGAAAGAATTCATTTTTATACTTTAAAATTACTTTTCAATCATTGGTTACATATTTTTGAAGTATTATTTAATATAGAAACTTGAAATACTAGAATACCTATCGTGTTTTATACTTATATTGATTAAAATTGTCATTTTTGCTTAAATCCTACATTTATGGAATAACTTTCTACATTAGTGTGGCTTTATTGCTTGAATGCTATTTTTGAAAGTGTCACTTTACTATGAGTAAAGTTTTATTCTTAGGTCAAATTGAATGTGATAAAATAATTTCCATTAGTTCTTTTTTATTTAAGTTATCACATGTATGTTCATGGTTGTTTATTATATGTTGCTTGGCATATGAGTTATATGTTTATGTTAATTTTGTGAACTCTCTTAAATAAAAGTGACATGGATGCATTTAGGAACTCTAATAAAGGTGGTCAGAAAAAGAAGAGCATTAGAGGCCCTACAATTAAGAGAGTCATGGTCCTCAAGCACATTAGAAGGCATGAGCTAAAAGTAAACTTCAATGAAGCAAAATTTGCATGTGAGCTTGGTGAAATTAATTTCAGCAGCTACCTTGGTACCCACCGAGGTGCCCATTACAATTATAGAATGGCCTCCAATAGGAGAAGACATCAAGGATGCCATTTAGGAAAATTTATGTATAAAGAACTACTTATCTCAATTTTAATTTTTACATATGCATAAGAATAAGTTCTAGATTACTAATTGTATTTGTCATTTGTGAGTTGCCTTACAAGCTACACTCAGTATTCATGAGAATTGCAAAAAATATATCTTTCCATTAGTGAGAAAGATGTGGAGGGATCATAAGTATATATTAAAGAGTGATTAAATTAGTTTAGTAAGGTCTTCAATAAGACCTCCTACTATAAAATATCATCGAATTAACTAACAAATGTGGGTAAGTTTGTGTAAATGTGCCATTTAGAGAGCTTCTAGGTATTTATGGCCATCTTAATATTTTTGTCTTTCTTCCACTATTAATAGGAAATAACCTCTTTTTATCACTTGTTTTATTTTCTTGTTAATATGTTTATATGCATAGAATAAGGCAAAAAAATGTGTACAAATGTAAGTTATCCTAAGGAAGTTATAGAAAGCTCGAGGAAGATAACTTCAAGGAAAGGACTAAAGTTACTAAGAAAGCTATTGCTTAATTGATGATCTAGCATTTATCTCTATTGCTTCTATTGAACAACATAAGTTATGGAAAGAAATAAAGTCAATAAGAAAGGTGAATTCATGATGGAGGAAAGTTAGTAATGTTAGTGTATATGTCCTAAAACTAATCATATTAATGATTGTAAATTTGAATCGTGTTATTTTAATGACAATTCTAATTATTATATTTATATATATTATGTACATAATATATTTAATTATGATAATAACCTTAGAATAATTGTATTCTTAAATATCCCTGGTCATATATCATTGTGGATTAGGTTGCTTTAATATATTAAGACTAGCACCTGTTGTGACTTATATGAGATATTAAGTTTACACATAAGAGAGAACTTGTATACTGGATCGACCCATCCTAAGAACACTATATGGATCGTTATATGAGTGTCATGAATAATTCTTAGTAATTATTATTAATATAGTCCTTTGACTTGAGATCGCTAAGATTCCCTACATATGAGTTTCATATTTTGATACTATTCTATATCACTCATAGTTGAGTGAATGTAAGGGTAGTTATTGGATATGTCACATATCATGCGGAAGGGTTTGTGTGATCAAGATGGAATTTGTCCCTCCTATATAGCAAGAGTAACATTTGTGGGCCCTTTGATTAAGTAAAGCTGAGAAAATGCATGTCCATACTCAGATGAATTAACATGGGATGTCAATTATATTTACTTCAGTTAGCTTACTTATAGACTAAGAAACCTCAAGATTGGGCCATACGGGAATAACACGGTCCATGTCTTGCACTCAATCTAGATGTTTAGGACAAAAGGACATAGATGATGATCATGTGTAAAGGTTTAGTCAAATCATCGACTTTCTCATTACTTGAGTAATAATAATGTATTGCTAGATACTGCTCATTATTTATGATTATTAATATGATTAATGATCATTACTAATGTAATGAGAGCTTGTAGGGTTGCACATTTAGAGCCTACTAGATTTGAAATTAATGAACTAAATTGTTTGAGCCTAATATTTAGGAATTCCATGTTATAATTATAAAGTCCAATAATAAACCCATAATTATACATGGAACAAAGCCCAATCAGTTAGAGTTTTCTATGCACCTATTTAAATAGGTTTGTTGGGCAATAATAGGATTATTATTCATGCATCCTAAGCATAAAAAAACTTAGCACCTCTCCTTGACCAAATACCCTTGAAGAGGCATAGCTAGCACTACGAGGCAAAGGTGAACAATTCCAACCAGTGTTTGTGTGGACATTCATCGATAATTCACGGATTTGTGTGGATACCTCGGAGTCTTTAACCAAAAAGAAGCTAAAGAGGTGATCAATGACTGAGTTCTTGAGTCATCATTAAAGGTATTGAATGAATCCTTATTTTAATTTAACGTTTTACATGGATCCGTTGGTTGGGATCGATTTATTTCGCTACGCTTGTTTAGCTCCTAATCCTAATAAGTAAGTTACCTAACAAATAGTAAATGACATTGTTATTATATTAATTTGTCAAATATAGAGTGTGTTATTCATTTACCAATATATAACTAATTATTTTTTCTTACATTACACTAGGATAAGCTTACCTTGTAAGCTACCTATGGAGAGTTTCAGCTAGTAGGGCTAATGAATATATTAACTCTACTTTGGGAACTTTAAAGCATTTTGAGAGAGTGAAGGTGGTTAGTGGAAATGTTGGCATTAAGCAACACTAAAAAGGATTTGCAAAACTTCCTCCCAACAAAGTAATATTTAAGTGCTAACTAATACTAGTGCAAGAGATGATTTTATGGCATGTGATAGCTAAATTTGAGCAAACCAATAAATGGCTAGTTGCCTCGATAAAGGACAATGAGGTATGGATAGTGAACTTTATGCCATAGTAGAGTAACTACTGCCTTGCTGACCTTGATCCTTATGCCCAATTATCATAAGTGAATTTTTGTCACCATACTACTTATTACTAGTTGCTATTCAGTCGTGTTATAAGATTACAATGATGTAGATTAACTAGTTTATTTGTCATTGCAAGTTAGGTGTGTACCTTTGGTTAAGGGACCTTTTCTTAGGTAGGTGGCATAGGGTATAGTTTTCCTTAACTACATGTTTTATATCATTGCAATTTTAGATGACCAATGTAGGGTTATGGTAAACATCATCATGGATGAATCAGTTGAGATGCTGTTGTTAATGGAGAAGGCAACCATGGTGGCTCAAGTGGTGGACTCCTTCTTAGCTTGATTAAAGGCCTCAATTCACTTGTCCATAAAGGCGAGGTTTTTCATTGGTGACTAGTTTATTATTTATAGTCATATAAAATACTATTTAACATGCCTTATTGTTATATTTTTTTGCAATACATTTTTAGGTACCTCTAAAGAAAGAAATGAGCAAGAAGAAATGAAAGGAAAACAAGGACAAGGGTGGCAAGTTCAAAGAATGAAAAAATTTAGTAGCTCATTCTTAACAAAAAAAGTGTAGGAACACTAAGGAAGGAGCTTTAACCTATTATATAGAATATGTAAAGTGAAGGGCTTATTGAATTGTCTAATGGCAAGGATTTCATGGTACACAAAGATGGCATTTTCCTATCCAATATGGAGATATTGTAACTTCTTTATGGGAAAGAATTAGATTTTTTTGGTTATCATAACTTAGATAAGGTGTATTCATCTTTACTCCTCAAGTCTTCTTTAATTTTGCGCATATAATGGACAATATGAATTCTAACGCTCATTTATTTTGAAAATGTGAGCATTTGCACCATGATGCTGAGGAGAAGAACTTAAGTTCCTTCTATAGTTTCCTAGATCCAAACAGGGTGTGGTCATTAAGGATAAGCCAAATATGGAGGAATGAGTACATAAATGAGACCATGACAATGAACAAGAGGCAATGCTGCAAGGTACCATATTATGAAAAGTATGTGGGTGCAAGGATGGGGTTTAATTCATTATTTGGTTATATTTTCTCCTCTTTTATCTTACTTTGATATTGATAATATTGTAGCCATTGTTAGATGTTAAGCATAGTCTATCCAAAAGAGAGGATGGTCTATTATCTTAACTTAATAGTAAAGAGAGTATTGTAAGAAGTCATTCATAACCTTAATGAACATTTATTTGAGGATGCAAGACTTGCACCAAGGTTAACATTGAATGGTTGGAAGTGAAGGAAACATTTTTGTGCATATTTAAGTACCCAGTATAGCAATTCATTACATAAAATTAACATTATTTTGTAATGGTTTGTTATAGTGCCCCATATAAACCAATAATATTAGGTAGGGATACTATATATGTAAAATACAAGGCTAGTATTGTCAAACACATGATGAGGAATGAAAGGCCTAATATAGTAATTTGTTTGAATTTTAATTAGGTAAACACTTATAAAAACATCCAGTTTTATATTCTTGTCGAGTTTTACATGTAAACAAAAAGTTATTCCAAGGTAGCACAAAGCCCTATAGTATAGTAAATTTGCTAGCCTTTTGGGAAGGATAGGCCATATAGGTATTAAGAGAGATACAAGTACTAGTATAAGTGGTTCAATGTAAATAAAAAATGTATATATGATGTTCTTGTAAGCAATTACTTACAAATGTATATATTATTTTATATGCATTATGAAAGTTATTTATATGTGTTTTTGTATAATTTAGTATTGTTTAAAAGGTATTGCTCTTTTGTATCAACAAGTGTGTTTACTTTGCTATTTATATGATAGATTTAGTTTTCTATCTTGGAGTAACAAAGGTACATATTATTTAAAAAAAAACTAAAAACCAATATATCATATTAGTTGTTTATTAATAACTAACGTGGATAATATATAATGTTGGCTTTATAAAAATAATTAACATGAAATAGTAAAATGATGTTTGCATAATTAAAGTAATGAATTGAAAATTTGGAATTTCACATTGATTTTATTATACAACTAATGTAGAAAAGTAAATTTTTATGAAAGTTATCATAACGTTACAATGTCAATTTTGATTTATAATTAATGTGTAATACAAAAATGACATCATTTTTCTTTCCTCAAGACTTATGAAAATAAAAGCACAAGTTGACATTGGAAGCTTATCCTAAGCACAAAATTGTACATAAATTACATAGAGGGCTATATGGAGTGATCAACTAGTTCATTTTCTTTTGTAAATGAGATGTCCCTTGCAATTTCTCTTCAATAGTGAAGATCACCTTTGCTCAAGTTTAACCTTTTTTTGCTCTTACTGGCATCTTCTTCTTTACATTAAGGTCCATTCAAATGCCTTATTTTTCCTTTATACTTAAATATGAATGTTTATGTATTATATTTTGTGTTAATTTGTTTAGAATCTTTATTTTTGATTTCATTAATTAAGGTTTTGATTTAAAGAAAAGGCAATGAATTTCTTCCTTATGAAAGGCCAAGATTATATAAGCATTTTGAACAACACATGATTCCACCTAATTTTAATGGCAAAAGCTAGGTAATAAGTTTCTCTTAAGTAAAAGAATGTTATGTTAATGTTTCACCTATATTATCAATTCTAATGTCTTTGTGCCTTTGCTTTTGCCATAATGTGATTCATATATATTTTTGTTAATAATCATGTCATTGAAGATAATGTAAGTTCTTTCTTAGCATTTAAAGGTATAACTTCTAGTTTTTGCAACATTAAAGTATTATATGTCTTCTGTTATTCAAACTTAAATAAATGTATCATTCTTCATCTTTTTCAAGTTTATTGTATTTAGGATATTAATTTTGACCTTAGAGACATTGAATTAGGGCTTGAATACTATTGTTATAACTTGCATAGTAATATAAGTCACTAGATTCTACACCTAAGTTTAAATGTAGTTTTGGGAGTAGTAGGGTTTAGAAGCATTCTTATAGATTTTAAAAAAAGGAAATAATGTTGATTATTTTAAAAGAATATACATATTTATTTATATTATCAATGTTAGTTATTACATTAAAAAAATTGACATCATATTTCAATTATTAACCAATACATTGCAACTAAATACGCCATTTTCTTGTAAAAGAATTGATGTTGTTATAGGTATTCAACATCTTTAACGTTGATTTAATAATTGATGTTAAATGTATTGAATATATAATCATGCCTTTATATATTTTAGCTAGTAATTGATGTTGAATGTGTTAAATAACTAATGTTAAATGGCATTTCTATAATAATGTAAGTGTCAACAAAATTAATAAAATATTCATTAAGATCAAACACAAACATAAAAATGAGTTCTTAATGAAAAATAAAATATTATGCTTCTAGTACAAGCTAAATAGAAAAAGTCTTTAGTAGTAATGTGCTTCATTAGATTTCTTAGATTCTTTATTTTTTCTTCTTTGACTATTTCTTGAACTTGAAGCAATCCAGTATCTTATGTCCACACTTCTTGTAAAATCTACACTCTTTTTTAAATTATACTTTCTTGGACTTAAAGTGATCATCATTCATTTGTCTCTTCTTCTAATAACAAGTGAATATCCCATGGTTGTTCTTAAAATGCTTTTTCATTCCTTATTCTGAAGTCAAACCATTAGCAACAAGGTGGACTAACCAAACCTTTCCTCTTATTATGTCCTCTTTTGCTTGGCTGAGAATGGATATCATCTAATTAATTGTCCATTCACCTTTTTTTGTGTTATATGTAGCCTTCAGAATGTCAAATTATGGATGTAATGACTCCAATGTTTGCTAAATTAAAAAATTATCTCCTAATTTAACTCTCATGCTCCCTAACTTGTTAAAGTAATTATTTAGTTTCAAGAAGTGCTCTTACACCCTAATAACTCTATCATAGGTTATCTTTTCTAACTGTGAAAGATAGTGGCCTTTTTGCACTTTATCAAATTTTACAAACTTTTCTACAATTGAATCTAGAAATATTTAGCTTGTTTAGAGTTAGGGATGCTTTCTCTAATTATGTTGTCCATAGTGTATTTTATAATCATTAGATAAACCATGTCTAATTGCTTTCACTTTTCGTGTTTTGTCTTAATTCCACACTTGAATTCATATCAACTTTAAGTTCTTCTTCAATTATCATTGTGTCCAAGTTCATAATCGCCAAATATAGTTTTACAAACTTGATCCATTCTTCATAATTCATCCCATTTAGTGCATTTGTAAAGGTTAGTTCATATGTAATGAAGTTAAAGAAAAATGTATCAACCAATTAATGCATGTATATGCTTTAATCTACTTACATTTTTCTTTTTAAAATAATTATGCAATTTTATATAGTATTGCATTATCAGATCCAATATCGAAAGGTATTTTGGACTTATAACATAATATAAGAGTTAGATATTATACTCTTAAAACTTAACACTGAAAGGGTGTTCAAAAATGTACTAGAAATATAATATTTAATTTACACTCATATTATAGCTAGTGGACTATATTAATATATAATACTGAAAGGTACTTAATATTACTAATATAACTTCTTCCTTACACACTTTAAAAATCAATTTTCCATCTAAAATTTTGAACAAAATTTAATGCACTAGTCCTAAGAAAGACGACATACTATAAAAATTACAAAAGGTAGCTCACCTAATAAGAATTAAATAGGAAAATTTTTGGCTTAAAATAATTTCAATTGTTTACTTAAATAAATTGGGTAAAAATTAATATAAAAAAATTTAATCACAAAAAGATTTGGAAAAATGCCCATTAAATCATGCTTGGAGAATAGAATATGGTGATATAAGCATTGCCTCTAACAGTAATCAAGATGGCAGCATTGTAGCTCACACGCCATTGGCATGAGTGGGCATTTCATGGACATGCCTGAACTTCATCTTCTTCACTTATTTAAGCTAGTACCACATTAATTTGACCTACTTTCAACTCTAAATCAACTTAGGCTTATAGCCCACAATTCTTGCATGTTTTTCTTTAATTTTCACACCAAATCCTTTCAAGCTTGATTTTCCAACTAACCTATTCATAATTATTCCAAAAGATGAGTAAAATTTGAGTTTCAAATTTTTCAAAAAAAAAAAAAGGATATATTCATGCCTAGTGTTTTTTAGATTTTTTTTCTATGTTTTCACTTAACTAACCTATTGGATTTCCTCAAATCATATATATGAACATATTCAATATATATTTGATCATTAAGACATGATAAATTTTAAAATTTGAAGCTCATGCCAAAAAGCCTATATGTCCTATTGTAATATGAAAAAAATATATACTCCAATATTTTGTGCCAAAACTAGCATGAATGCAATTTTTTGCAATGAAAAATGGATTTGCGGAGGGAAAACAAAAGTAACCTTAAATTGCATCAAAATTGTTTTCCAAATAATTTCTTTCATATATTAGTTGTTTCAACCTAAATTAACATCCATAAGCTTTTAGTATCTAACAAAAACACATTAAACTTGCAACTTAAATTTTTTTGGTCAACTTTTATGATAAAATTAGTGTTGCCCCAACTACTGTGTCTTTACAGAAAATCATTTATCAATGGTTGATTCATGTGTATACAACCAAACTAGGAAAAATAATAGAAAGCTAAAATGATGCCAAAAGTAAGTTGTTCTAGAAAATAATTTCTACCAAAATGCTTGTCAACATACATACCTCACTAGCTAGTTTTATAAAAGGAAAACTTAATAGTAGCAGAACATGCATTTATGTATCTCACAATCAATTTACACATAGGAACAATAGCATAACACATACATATATGCACCTTAAATAGAGATACATGCATGGACATGCTTTAGATATCATACATCGAAATAAATAAAAAAAGCCACATACATATACTTGGTGAAAGGTCACACATAACACATGAAATTTCCTATTTCTAGCCTTACATACTTTTATTTCCTCTTAAAATCAATTTTCAAAAAAATGAAACTCAAAGTTTAGACACACATATATAAATGCACATATTTATAAAAAAAAGATACTTATAAGTTGAAAACTCATACATATTAAAGCCATTAATATACTTAATAGCAGAGAAAACAAATTATGCATAAAATTGCTCTAATAAATTAGATATGATACACATTTGACCAACTTTAATACTAATTGTTGGTTATTTTATGAAATTAAAATCATTTTTTAGATCCTAATTATATGTCACATCATAATTTTAAGGCCATAAAATTAAAATCATATAATGAGAGTGGAAGAGATGCATAAGGAATTAACTTTAACTCAAGCTAACTAACCTCTCCATATCAATTTTTCAAAATGGCAATATTCTTATGATTAATGGATGTATCTACAATTTCACAAGTAGGTGGATGCTAAATATTTCTTAGAATAAACATAAATAAACATGAAGTGAATGAATCACACTCCCTCTATTAACCTTTATTAATTTTCCCTAGTCACTATATTCTAAGAGGATCACAAGACTTTTAGGGTTTTAATTATAAAATTTTCACATCCTGACTTTTCATCATAGCATGAAATTTAGGCAAAATTTGATGGTAAAGTTCAAATAACTCATATTTGAAAATACCTAAACCTTTAATTGTAGTAGTAAATGAATCCTTAATTTCATCCTCATGAATTCTTTCTCTTAAAGAATTTTGATGAGAAAAATACTTACTATATTATTTCCTCTTAGTTTTTATCTCTTTATGAGTTATACATGCTTAATTTCATAGAATTGATCTTATTTTATAATTTGGAGTTAGTTTTATAATATTCTAAATTTATTTGGTTAATGCTAGATTAATGAAAAAAATATTAATTATTTTATTTTTCTTTATTTTATGTCTCTCAAGCCATATGTGGCTGAGAAGTTAAAGTTGTGTTTATATCCCAACTGAGCTTGCATCTATTTTTGGCTATATCTAGAGCTATAGAGGTTTAATTAACCTAAAACTAGTTCTCAAATTCTCACAAGACATAGGCCTACAAGTTTGATGTTTATTATTTATCCAAAATTACATTGATTTCATGGTTAAAAACTGGTTAGAAATCATACCTGCGGGAATTCACTAATAATTCACTAATGTAACTATTGGATTAATTATCTTATTGATAATAAGTTTGGGCTTCTAAAAATTGTAAGGCCCTATTATTGTAATCCAAAAAGTCATACAATCTAAGTCCAGTAGGGAGAACTTATTAGATTATTCAAACTTACACATACCTAACAGACAATCTTATTACTTCTTCTTCTTCTTCTTCTTCTTCTTCTTCTTCTAGCTTTGTCCTCTAGTCATGGAGGGCTAATTTTCAAAGTTGATTCAAGGAGTTTGATATCCTCTCCCATTGTATTATGAGACAATGATTTGTAATGTTAATTTTTCTTAATTTATTTTCCTCTTTCCTTATTTACTTATGTTGTATTCTTGAAATTACTTGTGTTGGATGTTGATTTGATATAATTAATATTTATTTTTATGATTTTTAATTCTCTACTACTTTGATATAAAATTATGATTAATAAATCATGCTTTTATACATAGGGATAGAAGGTTGAAGGATTAATTTAGAGATTTCTAATTTAATTTCTTAAATAAATTGAATTCTATTTATAAATTAATTTTAATTTGGTTTAAGGATTATAGTGATTGCTTAATTCAACTAATCTTAATTTATCAAATCCTAGATGGTCATTTAGCATAGGATTCATGAATTATTGGAGGGATTTTATAATTCAAGGTTGAAGAATTAATTAGAAAAGTCAAATCTCAAGTAATCTATGATTAATCCAAACCAGAGCTCTCAATTCCTTAAATCGACTATTTTATTACATTAAGTTTCTTTTATCTACTATTTATTTTTCTTCTATTTTGTACATATTTAATTTATAACTATTGTTTAATTTTGTGCAAAGAAAACCCCCTCAATTTTTGCATTTTGTGCTCTACATAATTTTTCATATAGCATACAGCATATTGCATCTATTTTGATACAACATTCTATTTTAGTGTATTTGCATTTTGTTTTGCATTAGTTTCTTGTATTTTTATTGCATAATGAATTAAATAATTATGTAGATATTGTTAGGAATTCAATTAGAAAAGATAATATCAAGGGATCACTAAGCGTATGACCTAGTTGTGCCATTTTACTATATTATTTCTTTAGTAGACCATTTTTAACTGATTTTGATGCATTGCGAAAAAAATATCAAAATTTTGGTGTCATTTCCAGGGATCTTCTTGAATTTATCTTTTCTTACATATTACTGGCAATACATTACATAATTGTTCAAGCATTCCAATCAGTTATTACATTTGTCATTATGTTTCTTTCATTTTATGATAACTCTTATTTTTTTGTGTTTTCTTGTATTCTTTGATTTTTTTTCTCATTCTTCCACTTTGGTTCATCATATTTTATCATAACTAACATCATCCAAAATTGAAACAAAGGTTTTTGGCCCAAGAAACCTAGTTTTACATAGTTTTGCACTAAAGGCCCCAGGTTTGGTACCTAGGTCTCACTAATTTTGAATGAGTTGAAATTTTTATAGGAGCTTGATTTGATTTTTCTCATCAAAAGTCACAAGATATAGCTTATGAGGTGCCCCATTTTTTGGCTAAATTCCACTATTTTAACTACTTTTTTTTTTAAAATTTTTTTTTATATTTTTGGGTTTTGTATAGTTAGAGAAAACTTTTTATGGTAATCTCATAATTTTTAAAAATGTCTAGATAGGTTAATTAGATACATTTAGATTGATTTATCATAGTGCATTACCATTTTTATGTTTCTATGTTCTTATAGCTTTCCTATTGTAATGTAGTGTTAGTGCATGACAAGGAGAAGTACTACTGAATTACTTGATTTTGATTATAAAATTGATAGAACATTTCATTCTTTGTGTAGGAATGAAAATAGAAGTAGTTCTAGCATTGCTATTGTCCCTTCTAACCATTTTGATCATTCTAAAATCATAGCTCATAATAGGACTTTGAAGGAATTAGCTACCCCTAATATTACATACCAACCATTAGGCATCCAATATCCTAAGTTAGATGTTAACTTTGAGCTTAAATCTGGTTTAATACATTTGCTTCCAAAGTTTTATGGTCTTGTAGGTGAGGACCTTTATAAGCATTTAAAGGAGTTTCACGTGATATGTTCAATAATGAAGCCTTAAGGTATTTCTGAAGATCATATCAAGCTAAAAGCTTTCCCTTTCTCCCTTGTTGATGTTACTAAGGATAGGCTTTACTACCTCTAGCCCGAATCTGTGACTTATTGGAATGACATAAAGCAACAATTTCTTGAAAAGTTCTTCCCAGCATCCAAAGCAGCTAGCATAAGAAAAAAGATATGTGGTATTAGGCAAATAAGTGGTGAGACCTTGTATAAGTATTGGGAGAGATTTAAGAAGTTATGTGCAAGCTATTCTTATCACTAGATTAGTGAATAGCTCCTTATCCAATATTTTTACAAAGGCTTGCTTCCAATGGATAAGAGCATGATAGATGCTACAAAAGGTGGATCTTTAGTGGACAAAACCCTTATGTCAGTAAGAGATTTGATTGCAAACATGGTAGCTAACTCTTAATAGTTTGGAACTAAAAGTATAATTGTTACAACCAAAGGCATGAATGAGATGAGTTTCCCCAGTTTAAACTAGCAAGGATTAAAGAATAGGTTACATGGATTAACCTCCTTAGTAAGGCAAATGGCTATAGGATAACAATAATGAGTCCCTACTCCTCTTGCCAAAATTTGTGGAATTTACTCATGTCCAACTCATGTAACAAACTGTTGTCCTACATTACAAGATGATGAGTGCCTTCTTTTTCCAGCTTATATAGTAGCCATTTATCCTAATAAGCCTTAATTCTAATAGCAGAACCAATATCCATACCAGTAGCCACAACTTAACTAGTACTACTAGCAGCATAATTAGTATTCTAGTTAGAGAAATAACAAAAATTTTAAATATAACAACAATTTAAACCAGAATCCTCTTGTCTATACCAGAATGGCACCAATTCCTATTAACCAACTAGAAACAACTTCAAACTCTTCCTAATAATAATTTAAAGAGCTAGTTAAGTAAATGGTAGTAAATAACTTACAATTCCAATAGAGAACAGAAGCCGCTATGATGAATTTGCAAACTTAAATTAACCAATGAACTTCCTCAATCAATGAGCTTAAAGTAAAGAGTTCTGGATAACCTTCTTCAAGCAACTTAAGAAATAAGGAAGTGGTGAATGCAATCATGCTTAGAAGTGGCAAGCAAGCAAACAAACCTTCAACCTTATAACTAGAAACAAACAATAAATGAGAAAGCAATTAACAAGAACTAAGACATTAACTAACAACCAATGAACCAACAAGTAGTCAAGCAAAAATAGATGATAAACCAGAAACTAACATTCAACCAGAGGAGAATAACTAGAAGCAAAAATGTGGTGAAATGTGCCCCTATTCACATTGATTTTCCTATCCCCCTTCCTTTTCCAAGTAAAAGACTTTTTCATCAAAAGAAAAATGAAGATAAAAATCAAACTTTAGAGTCCTTTAGAAAAATAGAATTTAACATACTTTTACTAGATTTGATAAAACAAATTCCAAGGTATGTTAACTTTTTAAAATTTTGTGCATTAATAAAAGAAAATTAAGGGAGGATGAAAAAGTAAGTGTGGGGGCAAATGTGTCTACAATTATTCAAAGAAAACTTCTAAGGAAATGCAAAGACCTAAGTATATTTATCATTCCATGCATTATGGGTAAAACCAGAATAGAGCATGCCATGTTAGACTTAAGAGCATTTATTAATGTCATGCCTTTTTCTATTTTTAATTCTTTGAATTTAGGAGTTTTGAAAGAAACAAGGATTGTTGTTCAATTAAATAATAGATTTAACATTTATCCCTTAGGAGTTGTTGAAGATATTTTGGTTCAAGTTGATGGGTTAATGTTCCCAATAGATTTTTATATTTTGAAAATGGAAAATGAGGATTCTAACATTTTTTCACCAATCATTCTTGGCTGACCTTTTCTTAAGACAGGAAAGACCATAATTAATGTTTGAGATAGAACATTAATTATGAAGTTTGATGGTGTTATAGCCAAGTTTGATATTTCTAAAAATATGAATAACAACTCCATATGCTTTCTTAGTATTTTAGAGCTTTTAGTGCATGATTCTTATCATTCTAATTCTGCTGTCTCTTTTGTTATTTTTGTTTCTAATTTTACTAGTTTTGCATGTGTTAATTCTAATTTACATGTTAATAATATCCATGATGAAATATTTGTTGAATTTGTTATACCAGATGACTTCAACCATTCAAGGAGCAAGAATGATATCAGATTAGCACTTGGAGAACTTATGGTGGATAATTCAATTTTTCATAGTATCTCTTTCATGGTTGAAGTAAAGGTTGGAAAATTAGAGGCAATAGAGGTAGCTAATCGTCATGTAGATCCCGATTGAAAAGATGGAGGAGCTTGAGCATGATGCCTAGCCAAAGATATTAAAGAAAGACACTTCTTAAGAGGCAACCTAAGCTAATTAGATTTGTTATCTCTTACTCTTCTCTTTTATTTTTCATATCCTTTATCTTTCTTGATGTTATTCTTGATGATATTGATATGCTTTATATTGAGGACAATGTAAAATTTAAGTGTGGGGGAGACTCTAAGATTTACTTTACGCTTTGTGTTTTCATTCAATGCCTTTCAATGATTTCAAAAAAATTTAAAAAATAAAAAAATTATGTTTACTTATTTTTAAGTCCTTTTGAGTCATTTTTAGTTGCTTTCCATTAATGACGATTTTGCATTTTCATGAGTGGAATTTAATTGAAGTTAGATAAGATTCATAACTGATTGAATGAATGATTTTGCCTCTTGAATTGATTGATGTAGTGATAAATTTTGAATTAGTAGATTGAATTTAATAGCATAACTTACTTTGTGAGATTCTAAGCCTTATGTGGAAAAATTATACTATTCTCTTTCTTTTTTGTATGATGTTCTTACATGATTTATTTCCTAGAACTCACTTTGAATCTTTTTGAGATTATATTTTACATATGCACACATAAACATAATTAAGTCATTCTTTCTTTGTTTAAACTAGAGTTATAAAGCCAACCTTGAATTTTTTTCCTTTGTTAAGCCTCCTTGAACTTTTATTACCTTTTCTTTGTTAATTAACCCATGAGTATAATTTTCCAATGAAAAATAAATGACTTTACATAACCTTAGAGATTAGTAGAGCATTTGAATTTTTATGAGATTAGCTCTTAAACAAATATGGTGGTATATGAGTTTATGTGTTGTGAAAAGTTATCAAAGGTTAGTTGAAAAAAATAAAAATAAAAAAAATAAAAGAAGAAGAAAATTGAATTGAATAGAAAAGAAAAAATAAAGAAGTTAATGAGTATTTGAATTTAAATTTAGCTTAATGTATTAAGTTGTAATTATTCATGATTTATCCATATATTTTTTATTCAAGTGCTCTATTAATTTCTTTGGTTCCTAGCTTCCCACATCTTTATTTTTCTTTCCCTTACCCTTAGCCTCATTACAACTAATAATAAAGTCCGTTTGATTTATGTTATGCATGTGATTTGAGTAGTAGAGATTAGATGATTAGCAAGCTTATTGTAAAATAATTTCATGAAATGAACTTAAGTGAAATATTTCACTTTAAACAATTGAGAGTTGGAAAGTGAAATTTGTGAGAATATACTAATTTGATATACTTTTTTTGAATAAAGTGGTTATATTAGTTTGAAGTTTATCAGGATTTTTCTTCATAATGTGATATGTTTCTTACTAACTTTTATTTGTCCCTTGCTTGAGGATTTGTGATTTTGAAGTTTTTAAAAAGTAGAGTCTTTTGTGTCTTAATTTTGAATAAAATTATGTCATGCTTGAGTACATATAAGGGATAAGTGTAAAGGAATTTGATGAGAAAAATATTCAATATTTTATTTTCCCTTATTTTATGTCTCTTAGGTGTTATATTTACTTAATTTCATGGACTAGGCTTTATTTTATAATTTGTGGTTAATTTTACAATATTGTAAATTTATTCAATAATGATGAATTTTGATACTATTTTTATTTTTCAATTATATCTTGAGTTCTAGATGTTGGATTGAGGTGAACTTTATATTGTTGAAAGCTTAAAAAGAGGTCTACAACTTTTATGTTTTGACCCAGTTCAAACATTTTGGACGCCATATGTGATTGAGAAGTTGAAGTCATGTTTTTGTCCCAATTAAGCTCACCTCTATTTTTAGGTCATATCTAAAGTTATAGAAGTCTAATTAACCTGAAGCTAATGCCCAAATTCTCACAAGACATAGTTCTACAAGTTTGATTCTTGTGATCTATGTAAATCACATTGATTTTATGGTAAAAAACTGGTTAGAAGTCAGATCCGCAAAAATTCACTAATGTAATTGTTAGATTTAATTATTTTGTTAAAAATAGGTCTAGGCTTTTAAAAATTAGAAAGGCCCATTATTGTAATCCTAAGAGTCATACAATCTAAGTCCAGTAGGGTTTTAGCTTAATGAGGTCAAATAAATAGGAAAAACTCATTAGACTATTCAAACTTTACATATACCTAGCAAATAGTCTTCTTTCTTCTTCTAGTAACTTATGTCCTCTAACTATGGAGAGCTAATTTTTAGAGTTGATTTAAGGAGTTTGAGGCTCTCCCCTACTGGATTATGAGATAATAATTTGTAATGTAGACTTTTCTTAATTAATTTTTGTCATGACCTAATTCCAACTGTGATCGGGATAGATCCCATTATCGTTTTTCACAAGCCTTAACAAAAATTTTCACTCTTTCTATTTTTTCAAGAGTTTCCAAATTCCAGGAGGACTTGAAAATTTCTTTTAATTTTTTTAAATGGAGAAAGTATTCCCTATTTTTGGACACTTTTCAAGGGTCACACCTCCTAAAATACAAAACTTGTTTTATTTTCCAAGTACAACAAGATCAACTAACTACATAATACAATATAGTTTCACACTTATAGACATACAATCATTTCAACACATCATAGATCTTTACTTCAATACTGATCCTAACTATAAAATTCTTTAATCTAGGCAGTCTTTGTTTATCCATAGATATTACAAGGCTTGAAAGCACTCTTTACTACCTGGTGAGGTCGCCTAACTACTTTGAGAATTCCTAATTAATTCGTTTTCACCTTTTATTTCTCCCTATTTCACAATTTATGATAATATATTATAATCATAAATATTAGTGTGATCCACTTTCTTTGAAAACTTTCTATTTTCAATTTTTAATCATGATATAATCATATTTTTACTATCTCGAATCATATTTTACCCATTTTTTAAAACTAACACATTAACCTAAAATTCATCTTAATATAAAGATCTTCATATTCTGATTATATAAATGAATTAGTAAAAATTAAAACTTCAATGGAAATCTATTCATAAAGCTATCATTTATTTTATTTCCAACCATTACAATTCCATATCCAATTCGGCATTCTAACTTATTAACTCATCCTTAAGGTTAACTTTTAATCCAATCATGCCATTATTTAGGGATTTTCAAATTGAAACCATATAAATATAAATGTTAAAAATTTAAACTCTAAAAGACTCACTTTATACCACTTGATTTTCCCCGATCACTAATTTCTTTATTTTTCCATTATGAATTGATAATTAAAATGTGCCTCTTAAGCCTCTTAGATTTTAACTTTCTTCCTATACTTTAATGGATGGTCATTATCAGTTCATAACCATGAACCTTACTTAGCATGCATAAATATCTAAAGTATTTCATAATTCATTAATAAAATAATTTTACTATTTTTTTCTTGAGTAAATCATAGAAATTCAAAAATATATCATATTATTAGAAATTTAGAATCAAAACTATATAAATGAAATAATAAAGCTTGATCCCGTAATAACTACCCATTAAATCTAGTCTCCTATCATACATCATTATTTTTATATATCCTTGAAATTACCATAAGGAAATTAAAAACTTTCATAAATGAGCTTTTCTAATCAAGCTTCAAATAATACATATACTAAAGCTTTATTTCACAAGAATATTTCATTATCACCATTTTATAAGATTACACATTAAATTCCTAATAGTTTTAACTCTATTTTAACTAAATTCCTAAACCATTTTTACACATTTTAGAGATTTTGTAAATCATACATAAATTATCTAAGTTATAAAAAGTATTACTTCATAGATATTCTAATCATGTTCATGCAATATTCTAAATAAAACTCATGCTTTTTGAATACATATAAGAATAGGTTTTTCTTATTTAGTCATTATAAAAGGATTTTATGCTTTTGGGAGTTCACCTCCTTTTACAGAAGATTTGGCAAGGCCAACGGTGATAGGGCATGGTGGTTTGCCAGTGAGATGACGAGTTGGGATCTCAGTTGTCATGTGTACAGTTTAACAGCTCCTTCCCTATCCTTCATGAGCTATGATGAATCAAGATGAAGATATAGGAAGGTACAATTAATTGGAAGAAGAATAGTGACAATGGCGATGTCTTAATAGAAAGATGGCAACTAAAGGAGGGCCAATGTCTATCTTGGTGGCCTGAAGCAAGCATAGATGGCATTAGAGAAAGAAGAAATCTCAACACCCATGTGCTGCTTCTGCTATTCTAATAAGGTAAGATGCTGCTCTTCGATGAAGGGAGGAATCTAGCAATGTCACACCGATGATACAAGATTAACTAGAAAAGCAGCTGGATAGAGAGAAATATGGAAAAGTAGGGAAGGAAGAAAAAGAACCCATTGGAAAGGGAAAGAGAGACTGTGAAAGTTATTAGGAAAAGAAAGAAAAAAAATAAGAAGAGGGAGAGAGATTGTATTGAGTGGAAAAAAAATAAAAAAAATAATAACATGTTAGTGAAATAATGATGAGAGGGAAACCAAGTACAGGTGGAAAAAGGTGGTGGCAAATTAAATATAAAAATTAGAGCCATGCGTTTTTGATATAGTGCTCGCTAGTGCACCATAGGTTTACTTCACTTTTAAATCCCACCCTTCATTTTCTATTTAATTAAATCTCAACCTTCATTTCTTAAAGAAATTTAACTTTATAAAATTCTCATTTATAATTCCTAAAACAAACATTCTAACTCCATTACTTCAAATTCTTCCTCAAAATATATATTTTTGTAATAACTTCACAAATTTTCCAATTCTAAAAATAATTATCTAAAAACATTCATAATTCTCAAAAATAATTTTAGCAATTACAAATAAATTATTCTGTAAATTCTTGCATCCATAGTCAATGAAATTATTTTCAATGCATGAGAAATTCCTTAGAAAAATGGCCATATAAAGACAAATGCCTTTCAAATATTTTTCTTAATATTATTTTAATATTCCCAAATTTATTTAAAATCAAAATTTAACCAAATAAGTATTAAAAAAACATAGGTAATCGCAAATATTAAATTCTATAAGAATTTAATTTAGGACATGACAATTTTCCTCTTTCCCTATTTATATATGTTAAATTCTTGAAATTACTTGTGTTAGATGTTGATTTGATATAATTGATATTCATCTTTATGATTTCTAATTCTTTGCTACTTTGATATAAAATTATGATTGAAGGATTAATTTGGAGATTTTTAATTTAATTTCTCAAATCAATCGAATTCTATTTATATATCAATTTTGATCTAGCTTAGAGATTATAGCAATTGCTTAATTTAGCTAATCTTAATTGATCAAATCCAGATGATCATCTAGTATAGGATTTATGAATTATTGAAGGGATTCCAAGTGATTCAAGGCTGAAGAATTAATTAGAAAAGTCAAATCTTAAGTAATATATGATTAATCTAAACTAGAGCTTCCAATTCCTTGAATCAACTATTTTATTACATTGAGTTCCTTTTGTCTACTTTCTGTTTTGCTTTTATTTTGTACTTATTTAGTTTATTATTATTGTTTATTTTTGTGCAAACAAACCCCCCACAATTTTGCATTTTGTGTTCTATATAATTTTTAATATAGTATACAACATATTGTATCCATTTTGATACAACATTCTATTTGTGTATTTGCATTCTATTTTGCATTCGCTACATTAGTTTCTTATGTTTTTACTACATAATAAATTAGATAATTGCATAGACATTTTTAAGAATTCAATTAGAAAAGTTAATATTGAGGGATCATTAAGGGTATGACCTAGTTGTGTCACTTTACCATATTATTTTGTTAGTAGACCAATTTTAACTAATTTTAATGCATTGTAATGTGTATATCATGGATTTTAACACTACTATTTTTTAGTTGTATCTTAAGTTATAGATGTCATATTGGAGTGATTTATATACCATTGGAAAGCTTAAAGAAAGAGCTACAATATGGTGTTTTGGTCAAAGCCTAGTTCAGATTGTTTCAAGCCCTTATTTAGATAAGAAGCTAAAGCCCTATTTCTATCCACCTTTAGTTTTTGGGCCATATCTGGAGCTACACAGATCCAATCAATGTGAAACTAGCACCGACATCTCCATAAGACCTAGCTTTATAACTTAGTAGTCTTATATTAGTTAGAAGTTAGACCTAAAATAATTCACTACAATAACTCCTAGAGTTAATTGATTTGTAAAAATAGATTTTGAGCTTCTCAAAATTAGAAAGGCTCCATTCTTGTAATCCCGAGAAGCATATAATCCAGGCTTAATTGGATTTTAGGTTAATTAAGTTAAATAAAAAGAGAGAACTCATTAAACACAAGAGACTAGATAACATTTAATAGATAAATTTTCTCTTCTTCTCCTACCTTTTATGTTATCTAGCCATGGAAGGGTAATTTTTAAAGTTAATTCAAGGAGTTTGAGGCTCTCATCTATTGGATTATGAGATTATGATTTATAATATTAACTTTCTTTAGTTAATTTTCCTCTTTCCCTAATTACTTGTGCTGATTTCTTGAAATTACTTTTGTTATATATTGATTTGTTATAATTGATATTCATCCTTGTGATTCCTAAAATCTTGCTATTTTGATATTGAATTGTGGTTAGTAAATCATGGTTTTACATATAAGGGCAGAGGGTCGAGTTATTAATTTGGAGGTTTCTAATTTAATTTCTCAATTCAACTAAATTCTATCTTTAAATCAATTTTGAACTAATTTTAGGATTATAATAGTTGCTTAATTTGACTAATCTTAATTGATTAAATCTTAAATGATTATTTAGCATAGGACTCATGAATTATTGTAAGGGTTTCAAGTAATTCAAGATTGAAAGATTAATTAGAAAAATCAAATATCAATTGATCCATGATTAATCTAAACTAAAGCTCTCAATTCCTTGATTTGACTATTTTATTATATTGATTTTCTTCTTTACTATTTATTTTGCATTTTTCTTTATTTCATATGTTTAATTCAATTTCAATTCACAAAACCCCCTAATTCTATGTTTTGTATACTGCATTCTATATAATATTGTTATATTTTGCATTCTATTTAGCACTACTATCCACATTCATATTGCATTCTATTTGCACATATTTGCATCTATTGCATTTGTTTCTTATGTTTTAGTGCATAATAAATTAGATAATTGTGTGAACGTTATTAGTAAGTTAATTTAGAGAAGATAATTCAAGGGATTATAGGGGTATAACTTGGTTTGTCTCATTATACTACATTATTTTTAGCAAACTAGTATTGATCTAATTTTGGTGCATTACGACATGCAAATCAAATCCTTTTTAATTATCTAGTTAAACCTACAAATCAAAATAATGTAAAGAATGTGTTATAAGGATCACTTTACCTCTATTATAACCTCTCACTTTTTCCTCTCTTGAGAGAAATTGACTTTGCATACCAATATGACAAATGTAACTAGGATTAGGTTATTAAAGGTAGCAAACCCCTTCAATAAACTAGTTTGGGACATGAGTTATACCCATTATAATATCTATACCTTAACTAATTCATTATAAGTGTAAATACCATGCAAAATCCTTTACAATATAGCCACTTTATTTTGGGTCTATAAAATGATATTAATGTTAATGATTACTTATAAATTAATGTTAAGTGCATAATAAAATATATAACAATCTCCTATTTATGCTAACATTAATTTATAAATAATAACCATTTGAGAAATAATGTTAATAATGAATGGTCTTATTTCATTCATAGGTTTAATTGAGATCATGAACATCTAACAATACTAAATATTATATTTGAAGGGATATGAATATCAAGTACATGGAATACCTACATCTCGCTAATCAAACAATTAATAAATATAACATGCATAATAGGATTTGCATCACTTTAACATAATTAAATGTAAATTCCCATATAGTATGTAAATTCTCATATAATGGTCTTAATATCCACCTAAAATGCATAATGAGATCAATATTCTTTACATGGGTCCAAATATCTTTACTTATACATTATAACTGAAATGTGCATAAAATATATGACAATAATATTAATATTTCATTATCAGCATTTTGTCTAAACATATTTTAAGATATTAATGAGCTCATATAAGCAAAACTCCTATTAACCCAAAATATTGAAAGACTTAGAAAAATTTATATTATTCATATGATCATGCTTTATATTTACCTCTAAGCCTTTAATTACTAGATTTGCGAGAACATAATATTTAGAAAACAAGCAATATGCTTGCATATCTCACTTACATAAACTAGTACTTCAAATTAAAGTCCTTTATACAAACAAACTTATTATTATTTAAAAGAGAAAACCATGGCAATAGTATTATCATGACATGAAAATGGTTAAAAGTAGAAGCTCTTATCCTATTAACTTGATAACAATATTTATAACCTATGATATACCTTGTGCCTATAATAAAGGTTACTACAATTGACTATACAATATTTTCAAGACATAACTCCTCCTAATGCATGTCTAAACTTAGATTTATGATCATCTAGATAACTAATTAAATAAGTCTAAGTAGCTTGTGTTAGTGTATATGCCCTAAAACTAATCATATTGATGATTGTAAAATTTGAATTGTGTTATTTTAATGGCAATTTCAATTATCATATTTATATATATATTGTCTGCGTAATATATTTAATTATGGTAATAACCTTAGAATAATTGTATTCTTAAATGTTCCTAGTCATATATCATTGTGGATTAGGTTACTTTGATATGTTAAGAATAGCATGTGTGGTGATTTATATGAGATATTAAGTCTATACATGAGTACAAGTTAGAGAACTTGTATACTGGACCGACCCATTATAAAAACACTACATGAATCATTATATGAGTATCATAAGTGATTCTTAATAACCATTATTATGATGGTCCTTTGACTTGAGATCGCTAAGGTTCCCTACATGTGAGTTTCATATTTTGATACTATTCTATGTCACTCATGGTTGAGTGAATGCAAGGGTAATTATTGGATATTTCACATATCATATGGAGGGATTTATGTGATCAAGATGGAATTTGTCCTTCCTATATAACAAGAGTAACTTCTATGGGCCCCTTGATTAAGTAAAGCTGAGAAAATATATGGCCATGCTTAGATAAATTGACATGGGATGTCAATTATATTTGCTTCAGTCAGCTTACTTAAGAATCAAGAAACCTCAAGATTGGGCTATACAGGAATGACACGATCCATATCTCGTGCTCAATCTAGATGTTTAGAACAAAAGGACATAGATGATAATCACATGTAAAGGTTTAGTCAAATCACCGACTTTCTTATTACTTGGGTAACAATGGTGTGTTGCTAGACACTACTCATTATTTATGATCATTAATATGATTAATGATCATTGCCAACATAGTGAGAGCCTGTAGGGTCGCACGCTTAGAGCTTAGTAGATTTAGAATTAATAGATCAAATTATTTAGGCCTAATATTTAGGAATTCTATGTTATAATTATAAAGCCCAATAATAAGCTTATAAATATATATAGAACAAAGCCCAATTAGTTAGGGTTTTTTATGCACTTATTTAAATAGACTTGTTAGGTAATAATATAAGATTATTATTCACACATCCCCAAAAGTATAGAAAAACCCTAACATCCCTCATTGACCATAATCCTTGAAGAGGCGTAGCTAGCACTATGAGGTTAAGGAGAGGAATTCCAACCAATGTTCGTGTAGATGTTCATTGGTGATTTGCTAGTTCGTATGGATATCTTGGAGTCTTCAGCTGAAAGGAAGTCGAAGAGGTGATCAACGAATGAGTTCTTGAATCATTTGAAAGGTATTAAACAAATCCCTATCCTAATCTAATGTTTTGCATAGATCCATTGGCTAGGATCGGTTAATTCCACTGTGCTTGTTTAGCTCCCGATCCTAACAGCTTGTATATATGAGATCTCTTAATCTCCTATAAGTTAATATGTAATCATTTATACCACCTAAACACAATGTCAATAGTAGTTTAAAAACACTAACCTAAACAAATAACATGCTACCTATAATCGACACATATAGAACATCCCTTATCACTTAAAAAAAACTTTTATGCCCAATAAGCTTAATCCTTTAGATCAATAAACAAATGGGAAAGCATATGGATGAACATGTTAGGCCCTATCTAACATCAATGTTGTTGCCAATTAGTAAAACATCATCATTATACAAAGCCAAAATTACTATAATGCTTGTATTTATCATCATATACTAGTTAGCATTACTTTCTTTAAATCCAAGAGAAATTACAATCTCATTTAGATAGAACAATATAAATGGCTATCCTTATTCCCTTTTGGAAACTATCTGGCTATCAAGTCACAAATCAGGAATGCTATTCTGTTCTTTAGCAAAAATGACTTCCATTAAAACTAGCTACTTTATAACATAATGATTTGAAGAGAGTTTTGCAATATAGGAGAAAGAAAGTCTTTGACAGTTTATGCCTTTCAAGTTTATGATATAATCTTGAACTCACAGCCTTATTTAAGTATCCATTTTTAAACATAAAATAACACTCAATTTCTTATGGCTAGCTATTAATGAGTAGTTCAAATTATTCTCAAATTCATAATTGTTCAACTCCACTAACCATACTAAACCAAACATAGGACCACGAAATTGGTTAATTCCCACCTTTTGTGGCATCTTTTAGCTCCCATTATCCAAATAGATCAATTCAACAAAGTCCTAGAGATAGTTTTAAGGTTAGGTTTTAAAATCTAATTTTGTAAAATCCTAGTATAACCTAAACATCACGTGCCAAAATAAAGTTTATTTGTCTAAACATGACAATTGGAAAGAGTAAGTTTACTTAGTTAAAAAGATAATGTGTTTTTGATATAAAATAAACCTTAAAATAAAACAACCATCTTTAGCTTTAATGTACTTTCTCATGTCTTTTTCTATGTGATTTTAGATACAATTTATAAACTATCCATTTGCACTTTTAGGATTTCATACCAAACCTTTAGAACATCTTAACCTAGAGAAAATAATTTTAATGCATGCTAAGTCAAAAAACTATCTCCTATATTGATCCTATGTGTTGGGTTTCGGATCATCATACGCAGCGGAAAATTGAAAATTTTTTATCTGAATCTTATTAAGGATCCATGGAAAAAGGTATAAACCAATGTTAGGGTTTTACCTTTTGTATGCTCATGTTCTTTTTGAATAAAACTTTGAGAGATCGAAATGAATCATGAATCAAATGCTGGCCAAAAGGTACAGCATCTCTACAGTATTCATGTAATGTCCCGAATTTTCAATTCTATTATTTGAATGTTTAATTTCTGAGGCTGTAGAAACGAAGAACATGTTTGAGTTAGCCTGGTGGGTGAATCTCAAGTTGAAAGGAATTAAGTGTAAGGGTAAATGAAATTTTGAAGGAAAAGGATAGTAGGGAAAGAATTAATTTTCCTAAATAGTATGAATGATCAGAGGAGGTTGGAAAACCCTAAAAGGGGAGGTTGTCTAAGTCTGATAGTGTAAGGAATTTTAAATGTACAGAAATCCTATGGACTATTTTGCAAAAGTGCAGAATCGGGTGTGGTTAAAGTGAAAACAATTAAGGGTTTGGGATTTAATATGAATAACCAAGAGTTTTGGGGTGCAATATATGATTTTTATTAGTGTGACCAATGGATTTATGATAAGTGTCATTGTTAGAAAAATAATGGCAAGAATAGCCTTACTTTTGGTGAAAAAAGACTAAAATACCCTTAAGAATTTCAAAAATGACCAAAATACCCCTAGAGCTTCATGAAAACTCTACTACCTTCTCCATTCACCAAAAAGCTGCAGAAAATCCTCCATGAAAGCAAGCTGGACGTGTGTGAGAGAGAAGGAAGAGAGAGAAAGTTTCTTTTGAGTTTTTCACCCCAAAATACCAAGATTCAAGCTAAGGTGTAGAAGGGAAAATTGCTCCTCTCATCAAGCTTTATCCATTGATGTCCCTAGATTGAAGAAAAGCCCAAGTTTGATCAAGTTTGGGGAGCTCCAAGTGAGGATTCTCAAGTTGCACCAAGAGGTAAAAATGATCTTCTCTAAGAGCTCTTTAATGTACTCTTCTTGATTTCTTGAAATCTTGAGGTTGATGTAGCCGAGGGTGATTGAACATGGAGTTTAGGATGATTTGAACATGTTTGGTGGTGTCTTAGATGTTGTAGTGTTGATTTATGGCTTTGGTTTGGTGTAAAAACAACAAGAAACCATGATTACACACCTGGGTTTTAGAGGTATAATGGTGCATGTGTAGTATGGGCATGATATGTTTAGAATTTGGCTAAGTTGGTGAAGTTAGAATAAGTTTAATGAATTATAAAGCCTATGGAAGATGAAACTTTGAAGTTATGAAAGTGTTTGTGTGTATTTTTCATTTTGAGAAGCCAAAACCATGAAATGGAAAAGAAGGAAGGAAGGAGTTTTAGTGTTTAATGTGTTTTCGGAGGATCAGCAAAGTACACGGGGTAGAACACGGCCCGTGTTGGACCTCGTGTTCCTCGTCGAAGCTGATCAGTGTGCTACATGGGGTGCAACACTCCCCGTGTTTAATTCAGGACTGAAGGACAGTAAGGTACACGAGGTAGAACACGGCCCGTGTTCACCCCCGTGTTCTTTGTCGAGTAGCCCAGAAGTGAACCAGTAAGGAACACGGCCCTGAACACGGGGTATGGGACCCCCGTGTTCTTTGTTAAGTGAACTTTTTGGCTTGATTTCTTCAGGATTTGCATGGTTTTACCTTTGGATCCTTTTCTAATGTTCATATGTGTCATTTTAAAGCTTGAAAGCAAAGTATAGAGCATCTAAGTATGCATTTAATTAAGTGGAAAAAGTAAAGAATACATGAGGTTTAGGGAAAGTGATAATGTTCTAATATAAGCTATGATGTGTATTTGTATAGACTAAAGAGTGACAACTTGCAAAGGCAAGAGGAAGTATAAAGGAGTTTTTAAGTAAGAGCAAAGGAAACATCACGTTGGAAGCTTGTGAAAGGTAGCTAGCTTTATCCTTAAGCTGTTTTCTATTACATGATTTTCTGTGTTTTATGCCATTGTATGGAATGTGTATGAGATTATTTGTGCACAACCCGGGAAGACAGTGTGATACTGTGTTAGGCCTATGGCTCGAGTTCCTCGGGGATAATAGTGCAATTGCTGTGTGCGGTACCTATGGCCAGATACCTCGGGAAGACAGTGTGATACTGTGTTAGGCCTTTGGGCTCGAGTTTACCCCGGGAAGACAGCGTGATGCTGTGTGAGGCCTAGGTATGAATGTTTGAGATGGCCATCTAGATATTGTGATAAGTCCTTAAATGGGCTAGATATTGAGATAAGTCCTTGAATAAGCTTGATGATTATTGTATGCTGCGCATGTTTCTTACAATGGCATGGTATTGAACATGATGATAAATGATTACCTGATTTTGAAACGTTTGTTTTATCTGCTTAAGGATTTGGAATGGCTTGAAATGTTTTTATGGCATTAGCTAGCTACTGGAAAACTTTGTTTCTTATGTTTTCTGTATTGTGACTAACCATTCCAGGTGATGCTTCCAAAGGCTCTCATGATAAAGGACAATGATGTTTGAAGTTGTAAATAATGATATAGTTAGTGATATTATATGATGGGATGTATATTTTGTAAAGTTGAACTTATGTATAATTATATGACTCTTAATCATGTTGTATGAAATATGCAAGCTTGAGATATTCTGAGTAGTTTGGAGTAAAAGGCAAAGTAGTACGCGTTAATTACCTTAAAAATGAGGGTTAAGGTGTTGATAAGTAAGGGTGTTACAATTCACATGGAGTGAACAATGACTTCTCACCCTTCACGAATCTACTAGGATATGTTTCTCTCACTAGGATTAGGATTAGTGCATTTTCTTCAGTGATTTAGGCTTTAATGGTAGCTAATCATGTGTCTATAATGTGTTGCCTTCAAGTTCCTTTTATAGAACTAAAGCAAAGCACATTCCTAGTCCTACTAGGATAATGCTTCCAAAATCCTAATCTCACTTAACAACTATTAACTTATCCTTATTATGGAGAGAGCGAGGAAAGATAGGACTTATCTATTAATTATCTAATATTAGATAATAATATTATCTCATAATATAATTATTTAATATTAAAATGGCATATAGTTATCTTATATTAGAAAATAATATTATCTCATAATATAATTATCTAATACCTAATAATGTAATTATCTAATATTACTTTAATATCAAATAAATCACATAATAACCATATTTATTATGTGAAAGTATATTATTATTTTAATAATATATATATGTACAAAAATAAGCCAAATTAATTGGATTTTAGTCTAACTAAAGTTCAATTAATTATTATCTCATTCCTACTTTTATGTGACCCTGTAGGTTTTTACTATGTTGGTAATAATCCACTTGTGGACCATAGACAGTGAGGGGTATCTAGCAATACATCATTGCCACCTAAGTAGTAAAAATATCTATGACTCAATATTCACTTAATGTGTGAATAATACTTTGCAACATAATCTTTTTTGTAATGATATCCAAATCGAACTAGAGGTATGAAATGTATCATTGTCATTGATGTTCAATTTATGTTTCTTGATATTGAGTAGACTAACTTAAACAAATAATCAATATCTCATATTAATCCATTTGAGCATGATCATATATTTCTTAATCTCACCCAATCAAGGGGCCCAAGGATATTACTCATACTATGTAATAGGAATAAAATTCTCATCTACATCATTCACATCTCTTTGCATGATTCATAACACACCCAATCAATATCCTACAACACATCCTAGTTAAAGGTGATACAGGACGGTATCAAAGTGTGTGACGCCTCATGTAGGGAACTGTAATGACTTCAGATCAAAGGATTACGTGCATCATGGTCTCGTGAGAATAACTAATGATATATGACAATCCATGTAGTTTTCTCATTGCGAGTTAATCTAATACATCTGTTCACTAATAATGTACTCATGTATTGACTTGATATCACATATCCATGATTCATAATCATCAATTATTAACATGCTAGTCTTGATGTATTATTATTATCCTTTTTGTAATAATACTTGACTAAAGGTATTTTAGGAATAATAAAATTATTTTAGGAACAATTATTATATTAAGTTATAAATTTCATAAAAATATAAAAAAAATAAAAAAAAATATAATAATTGCATTGCCTAAAATAAAATATAATACATTGTACATTATTACAATCATTTTTGTGATTGACTCCTAGGACACACACTAATACTATGATCATCTAATTCACAATAATTGATAAATTCCAAAATAGGCTTTGATAGTTGATTGGCATTATTATTGGTCATTTTTCTAAGCAATGAGAAATAATGACTTATTCTTGCTTAATTAGATTCTATAGATTTACCGCTGATGAAAACTAATTAGGTCAACATATTTATAGGCTTAAAGATGCTCCATCTTATGGTCTAGTCCAAAATATATTTATTGACTATTGACTAACTTGATCTGAGTGCAACTAATTTCTAGTTTAGTTTTTACCATTAAACTCAATTTTAACCTAATAGTGAGTGCCATTTTCAAGATCACTAGATATATTTTCTAAATTAAGCCCTATTAATTATAATTTATCCCATCTAGCATCTTTACAAAACTTTTGTTGCACAAACATAGGAATTAAGGAAAATATCTCAATCCTTTGATAATTATAAATACATTAATCATGCTAATATTTTTCCTTACAAAATTATACAATGTGACCATATTCAATATTTTATCATAAGGACTAATATTGTATGCCATTTAAGTTCTTATAACATAATAAAAGAGTGAAACATTATACTTCTAAAACTTAACAGTAATAGGTGTTTAAAGTTCTAAGAATACAACATTCAACCTTACACCTATTATCATCAAGATACTGTATTAATAATATAACATCAAAGAGTATTTAAAATCATTAATATAGCCTTTTCTTTAAAATTTTAAAACAAATTTTCCTTTTAAAATTTTGAACAAAATTTTATGCAATAGGTTTCACGAAGGCAAGTACACAGTTGCATAACATTTTTATGGTATAACACGAGTATATAGTAATTCCTATTTATATAATAATACTCCAAAACTATTACATGACACTAAATGTCTAAAATTGCTACAAAAATTATAGTAGTAACTAATATGATAGCAATTACCTAAGAAAAAAATAGGGCTCAAAATAAATTCAAATAAATATTGTAATAAATTTGGGTAAAAAATATCATAAAAAATTTTTAGTTAAGAAAATTATGGAAAAACACCTAAAATTTTAAGCTTAGATAGTAGAGCATAATGAAAGAAAAATTACTTTTTAATTTGTTATGAATATCATTCTATTTGAGTATATTTAATTTATTATTCATGTGTCTCTCTTAAATAAGACCTATATTATCGAAATATTTCAACACACTATATAAACTAAGATTCAAGCAATTGTGTATGTAAGAATAATTTCAAAAAAAGAAAAGAAAAGAAAAAGACTAAGTTGTAAGAACAAAACATAAAAGTTGAGAAAGTTCTTATATATATATATATATATATATATATATATTCTATGCTTTTCTATAACAACCTCATAGATTTATTGATGGGCTAACAAATCTTGAATATTGGAAAACAATTGATAAACATAAATAAAAAAATGAAAATAATTATTTTAAGGTTAGAATGTGAGCATATCGTGATATAACCATGATCATTTTAGGGTTGGAAGAGCTTTGTAATAAAATTTGCAAATGGCATTATGTGATATCCCAAAATAGGAAAAGAAGTATCAAGCAAATTTCTTTAGAAAACCTTGATTTCAAAATTTTGGTAAGAAAAATGAGGGAATTTCAGAGGAATTGTAAGGATAATTTGGGAGTGGGCCCAACTATAAAAATTATTATAATTTTAATAGGCATCGAAATAGATAAAAGTCAAATTAAAAACCTAATAATAGGTTCAAAAAAAATTACTTAAGAATTTGCTGAAATTTTAAAATCCCATGAATTAAAAAAGTGAGAAAATGAGCTAAAAATTTAACAAATTAATTTAAAAAGCCTTGGGCTAACCTAAATTAAAATTTTATGCCCAAAAGTAGTATAAAATCCTTAAAATAAAGGCTTAAAAATATTCAAAAGTTTAAGGGAAAAATATAAGAAAATGAAAAAAAGGGATTAAATTGTAATAAATCATTTTTGTGCTCTTAAGTGGTTAATTTTTATTTGTATTAAGCTAGTTCAACCTATTTTTTGGAGGCCTAACTATGATTTTAAGGCATAAAAATGTGGGTCCAAGCTTCTAAAGGAAGCCAAGGACCTAAGTGAAAAAGAAGCAAAATTTGGAGCTATTTTGTAATAAACCTTATTTACCCTTTTATGTGGATTAATTTTATTGGCGAATAAGTAATTGTTTTTTTGGTTGAATTAGGCCACTTAGATGCCTAAAGAGCTTAGCCAAATATCCAAAAAAATTTCTCCAAAATTAATAAGAAATAATAATTAAGATTTATATAAATATAAGTGGAGCTTTTAGAAGCAAAAAAATTCTAATCCCTAAGCCATCCTAAACTGTGAAATAAAGAGGAAAATAGGTGAGGAGTTCAAGCTTGCTCAAGGGTGCAAAAAGGGTTTTTGAATTTTCTTTTTAAAACTTGTAAGGTAGCTTGAAATTTTCTTTTAACTTTTTCAAGATTTCATGACTTTCCTTTCTTTCTAAATCTCTAAAATTTGATTTATTTCTATGAAGCCATTCTCTTGTTGTGTCAAAGAGTTATTAAAAAAAATGAAGAGATTAAAGTGAGTGGCAACTCTCACTATTTTTAGGATCATTTCAAAGGAATAGGTGATGATATTGTTAGTTTGTGCTTCCTTATTTTCCATTTGTAATATATTGAGATATGATTCTATTTTGGAGTTTTCTAATTAATATTATGATTGTATTTCATTGAGATGTTGATTCTAATAATGATAGAAAAATAAACTATTAAAATTGTTTAGGAAAAAAATGAAGATAGAAATTGATGAATCTGAAAACAACTCTTTTCATGTAGTGTTGAAATAAGATTTTGGGTACTTAGTACAATTGGGGTTTGGAAAACTTTAAAATTACATTTCTTGATATTTTAAGGCTATATTTAGTATTAGTATGAATATAGATGAGTTTAGGAATTTTTGGAAATAATTTAGGAATGTGAAAAGTGAATGTTTATAAACCTAGGAAGAATTAAACAAAAACAGAACACTGGTAAATTTTGCTTCCATTTTTAGGGTATTTAGGCAATCAAATGAATGGGAAAAATTATGAAAAATTTTTATTACCTTTCCTCATGTTAAGAAACTCACAGTCAAATTTGGTGATAATTGAAGCTCATTTGGTAATCCAATAAAATTTTCTATTTTAAGTGCTCTATTACAATCCTAATTCTAGACCTTGTTTGTGTAGTCTCAGGTTTGAAATTTTTTGAACTAGAAAATGATTAAGAAAAATTATGAAACTCCTAGGATATGTCATTTACGATGTTAGTAAGCTTTTGTCAATATTTGATGCAATTAAAGTTAACTTAGATGCCCAAAAGATGGTTTTATCTTAACTACTTTTGTGCAATTTAAAAATTATTGATCTAAGTTCTTAATTTTAATACATTAGCAAACCCACAAAATTATTTATAAAACACTAAACTTATCTTTCATTTAATGTTTTTGGAATGTTATATCAAAATTTAGTAAAATTAAATTCCATTTGATTGAATAAAAAGGGACTTTAATTACATATGCCCTTATGCTATCCTATTCTTGAATTCCTCCCTTAGATTTTGAGTAAATAGTACCAGTGGAGGTATTTTGTGCAATTTGATTCTTATATATTGTGTAATAATATATTAGGAATGTTACAACAAATTATGGTAAAATTTAGAATGAATTTAGAAGCACTAAAAGGGGATCCAAGCCATGATACATATACAAGTTTGCTTGAAATTCTTTGAAAATTTTTAAGAAGAAATTTAAATGTATATGACACATTGATATAATACATAAAACATTTATGGCATGGTGGGTATTTAGCTATATATATGAAATAAATGGTTGACATTTTAACATCTCATTATTGGTTATTGTGAATTGAAAGAAGGAGATATAACATCCTTCATAGAGAAAGAGAGGAGTGGTTAGTAGTGGAGGGAAAAAGTTAATAGCTTTAAGCCTAGGGTGGTGAGGATAAGGTTGGACAAAAAATATAAGGTGGTACTTGTATACCTATCATTGCAATTTTCTATAATGAAATATACCAATGTTATGTATAAGAAAAATTCCTTATAAGACATTGTCAAGAATTATATGCAAAGATAAGGCAAATCTTTTCTGGTGAATTTTTTTTATATAAGGTGATGAGTAACCACTCACTAAGAATATACCATAATCATTCTTTGTTGTGTGCAATTAATGATAGGTATCGATCATGGAGCAGAAGCAACAAATTGATACTTGTATAGAAATCTTCCAATTTCTCCATGAACTATAGGATATTTTTAGATTTGGCTTCAGTCTATGTCATCTAAAATATTTTGTGAATTATATGCTTGTATAAATAATTTTTGGGATATATACATATATATATATATTTATAACTTTTAAACTTATAATGTCTGCAATTTATTTTCTGAGTTTAGATGTTTGCTTCTTCTACAATATTAATTTAATAAAGGTATTAGAGTATTAGAAACTTGTAAAGATATCTAGTTAGCATGTTATCGCTAATTAAGTATCTTTATGCTACTCACAATAATCATAAGACAACTCATGACACGTTATGGCTTCACTTTTTTTATTTTCATCTTATATCTTGTGATTTGAACTTTAAACATTAGGTCCTAAGAAAAATTGACATATAAAGTAAAATAATGTTGTTCAACTATAAATGTTTAGATATTTATTTTCAATAATAATTATTGTCTTAAAATAAAATATTTTATTTAAGTATATGTTTCAAGTAAAAACTTTGTAATTCTACAAGTCAATAACTTTAAAATTATTTTTTAGCTTTGAATAATCATATTTTTCTTATACAATTATATAGATATAAACTACAATAGATTGAACAATCTAACAAATTATAATAAAATATAATTTACAATGAATAACAGACTTTAAATGAAAAGAGAAAGTGGGATACCTCTTCCTATAATTCCTTCATATTGCTCAAAGTCTTCTAAGTTATGTTCTATGTAGCCAACTGGTGATAAATTATAGTGAGAAAAGGCAACATATCCATTTTTGCAATGAATTCAAGCATTTCAATGTGAAAATGGACATATTACTTCTTCTTACTATAATTTTTCATCAATTTTATCATCTCTATGTTTCCTTAAAATGGGATATTGTTTGAAGGCTTTTAAGTTAGATGACATAGATGGTTGTAAGTTGATAATAAATTATAGCTAGAATCAATGGCATCAAGAATCTTATATTGCACTCAAGCTAGCTACTACAAGATTGGAGGTGTTACTTCTTTTCAAAATAATTTATCATCACTTTGTAACTCATTAAAGTTTGATATTTCAATTTTATATCTATTAAACTTAAGGCTTGATTAATCATTTGCTTTAAGCATATGAGTATTCCTATATTTTAGCGCTAGAATAGTGCTACCTACATTATGTGTATCAAATCCTGACACAATACGTAGAGTAATTAGAATGTCAATTCTCATACTAAAACATAGGAATAGTCAAACACTCATAGCAAATAAAGCAATCATGCACCACAAGGAAAGCTATCTTTATAATTGTTTCTATTAGGCAAGGAAAGCCTTATTTAGAGGTTGAGAGCAAATTGGTGAAGAATTGTCATGAGGTGTAAAATATTAATGAACCATAATGACATTCAAATGAATTATCATGACAATTGAAATGGATTCCAAAACTTTGAATGTCCCTTTTAATAAAAATTTGACATCGTATACCATATTCTATACATCGGTTGTTAAAAAAATCAATGTCATATACTGATATTTCATAAGATACCAACTTTTGTAGATGCTTATTGTACTATTCATTAAAGTTATGTCACCTGTGGCAAAAATTTACTATCACCATTTATTAGAGTTGGGTGGTGGGTGCTAGGCCTTTATATGTTGGTTTAGTCAAATAAACAATGTTTTATCATCCAATTATAACCATGTTAGTTTTATAGTAAATAATTTATTTAGTTTTTTTATTTTTTAATTTTTTTACATCTTTTGCATCCTTACATTTTTCTAAAAGCATATACAAAATAAATCATTTTTAACAACATTATATTAACTAGTAAACATTGTATAGTAACATTATAACTAATTATCTAATCTCACAACTTTAAGGAAAGGCGATGGTGAATTTCTATAAATAATCCCTTCCCCTTACTTTCATGTCCATGATAAATTTGAATAATGTATGTCCTCATATGAATGACATAAGACTTGTAAACAAAATTTCATCATCAATGAACAATTGTATATCTACTTTTTCTTGATACTAATATCCTTGTATAAATGATGCTACACTTATAAATAATTGCATTCAAAAGCAGTAACTTGCACCCCAATAATTGATGACTGAATAACATTAATCTTATTTCATTCTCTTATGTTAAATAAATTAAATAAAATGAAAAAGAAACTATTGAGTGAAATCCATAATGAAAAAGAAGTGGACAAGAAAATAATATTTAAATACAATTTATAGGTAATATATACACTCTAGATTGGTTTCTTAATTAAAAAAATGAATGTTTTAAATAAATGATATTGTTCAAGTTAATAATTTTAAACATCATTTGTTATATTAGTAGATATTTATTATAGGTTGGTAAATATTTATTAAATGTTTGGTGGCTGATATGGAGATTCAGATGATAGTTACGATGGAAAACCGTTATGGTATAAGAATCTAATTTTCATAAACAACATTGATTTTAATAAATAATTGATGTCATTTCTCCCATATATTTTTAATGAACTTATATATAGTACATCAAGTTTTGAAAAATTACTTTGATTATTAGAAAACAAAACAATCATTTAACAAACTACCTAGGAAATGGATCAAGCGTGAGAAAGCTTAAAAGTTGCATAAATAAGATAAAAAGGTTTAATTTATTTTAAAATACATCAATTTTAATAAGTCAAAATTAACAAAGAATGATCAATCAATTTTATTAAATATCATAAGTTCATGATAAGTTATATGTTCTTTTTATATATCTTTCTTACAATGATACAAATATCAACATATTGAACGTGAGTATATAAAAATATAAGAAAGAAGACATTGATATAAAATAATTTGTTTTGTAATTTTATTCATTCCATATATCATTATATCAAAAATGCAAATTTATAATAACATTATATAACAAAAAAAGGACTTTAGTCTTCCACTATTGTTGCCAAACTTAGTGCTAGTTCTTGTAGCCATTTGTCAAACTTTGATATTAATAAATTATGGATCTAGGTAATACATTTGCCTCTATTACCAATGTCAGCTTGTGCTTGAGAAGAAGGAACACAACTTCCCTACCATCTGACTTGACACATTTAGATGATATTTTTTTGATTCTATAATATCTTTGAAGGTGTTAAATGAAATGGTAGGAGAGCTATGTTTTTCCAACTCAAACACATGCTAGAGGCATATAATGGAGGCTAAGGCATCATCGAGATATTTTTAAAAAAAAGTGAATAAGAAATATATAATTAATAAAATAAACTATAGATGTCGATTATTAAATCAAAACTACATCTTAGTCTTACTCTATTATAATTAAAAGTTAGTTCATTGGCCAAGGAAACTTTTTAAATGCCTATACATCTTGGTTAATAACAAAATTGATGTGGAATATTTTCTTCTTCCCTTGTGAACTTTTAAGTGCCTTTTGAAAAATGATTTCCTAACTTAACCTTTATCTTAAGTTTCCATTTAAATTTCAAAAAATATCATCAATTAATTATAGATGTTGGCTTATTTTAAACTATCATTTTATTTGTCATAATAATTGTAAAAATGCCACCACATGTACATAGACATCAATTTATCTTATGACCAATGTATATTAACCAATGTAGAATTGCAACTTTATAATAGTGACTAGACAAAAACTTGATTTTAAAAAAAAAAATCCAAAACTTGAAGAAAATAGCCCCAATGGCTTTGTCATTTCTAGTTGCATTTTTATTTTCAAGCTATCCAATTATTCCCCAAATTGTATTTTCAAGCCAAAAAAAAATCATATTCTTTCAAAATTTAAAAAAAATGTTGGAAGATATGCCTAAGATTTCTAGGCAATTTTCTTGGCATTTTTTATTGGAAAATAGTTTAGTTAGCTAGTGGGACATATTCTTGAATTATCTTATTTTAATACCATAGTTCAATCAAGGATAGAATTTTAAATTTCAAATACACCAACATGATTAGCCCATTGTAGATTTCTAGGGAAGACTCACCTTTCAAGCAATTCATGCTTCTCATACTTTCTAGAAAATTACATTTATGACATAGACTACCCTAAGAGTAAAAACCAAACACATGCTATTTTGTAGAGATGATAAACTATTTTCCCAAGAAATAAAAAAATATACATATATGCAATTTAAATGGCAAGACACAGAAAATAAAAGAATCATAGCTAAAAAAATTAACAATATGCACGCACATTCCTAAGTAACAATAATTCATGAAAATGCTAATAAAACAGAACCCCTAATTTGTAATATTCATGGCAAAAAAAATTCATGTTACGTACACAATAACATTTTATCCTAGCAATGGAATAGTAAAACAATAGCAAGCATATGTAAAATTAGCAAGGAATGTATATTGAATCATAGTTGGTAGAACAAATCACATAGCTATAAAATTATATTTAGATATGTTCATATATATGACAAAAGCAATAAAATTACATATAAAAAATTGGTCTATTTTTCATAAAGAGAGAACCAATAAGTTTTTCATAAAATTTCGCCTTAATTAGCCATAACCAAATGCCCTAACTAAGCTTTGATACTAATTGCAAGACTTTTAGGGTTTTGATTATAAAATATATAGATTGTGACTTTGGATCATAGCATGAAATTTAGGAGAAATTGTAAATCATTAAATCAATAACTTATGAATACATGAAGTTTTATTTGTAGTATTAAATGAATCCCTAATTTGATTTATATGAATTCTTTCTCCTAAAGAATTCCTTTCATCCAAATGAATTTGCAAATCAAAATAATATAGAGAATGTGTCATAGGGATCATTCTCGCTCTATCATAACCCAAATTTTCTCTTTCCTTGAGAGAAATTGACTCTGTACACCAATGGGACAAATGCAACTGAGATTAGACTATTAGAGGTAGGGAACTCATTTAATAAACTAGGTTATAGATCCTATGTATCATAGTATCCATTTTCAGCTTACCCATTATGGGGCCTAAATACTATACGCAACCTTTTACAATATAATCACCTTATTTTGGATTTATAAAATAATATTAAAATTGATATTTATTTATAAATTAGTGTTAGGTACACAACATAATATCCAATAGGAATGACAATATAGTGTGGTCTAAGGTTAAGAGGTAAAGGACCACATAGTATAGTAATTAAGTCAAGTTAAGGATCCTACCCATCACAAGTTATATACCGATTTTATCACATTTAGCTTAAATACCAATCATACCTTTAACTTAATGGTCACTAGATTTTAGGTATTAAATAAATAATAACATTAACAATTATTTATAGATTAACATGTGATCCATAAAATATAAAATTTCTAACAATAATCACTACAAGAAATTAAACCTATTACAGCAACACCTATTGCTACAAAATTTTCTCGATCATCATTAAATGCCCAAAGTAGTATGGATTAAAGACTTAGCCCCAAAAATGGAGTCTAGCAACTTTTTTTCAACAACAATGTCATCAGTACAAAGAGAAAAAATAAGAGAAAAATTATTTTTGTGAAAGAAAACAATTATTTAATTTAAAAATTGTTGATAATGACAACATGTTGTTAGCATATGTTAAAAAAATGAAATAATTTTTTTCAAATATAAATTTGACCATTTAACGATGATTTATCATCAAAAAATTGATGCTCTAAAATTGTAAAATATGTAGTTTGACTTAAGCATATAATGACAACAAAATTAACTTATACTAATAACTAAGTCATCGTAATATAATTGCTCAGATGACACAGTTAGAGCCTTATTATGAAGACTATATAGTGATAATCAAATTTTCCTATAATGACAATTATCTCATCATAATAGGTCTTAAATTTTTACACCACATATAGCTATGATGAACATAAACTGATGTCGACAACAATTTTGTCATAATAAGTCTCCTTGGAAAAGGAGAAAGTAGTAGATTTTTAGATATCATATTGCACTAAGTTTTTAATATATTGATAACTTCATCATTGTAATATGCATGGAATTTCACTATAAAAACTTACTACTAACAATTTATTTTTTCATTAGCATCCAAAATCCAAATAGAGAGTAAAGTAGGACTAAAGCAAGAACTTTTATTTGTAATCTAGTAAGTTATATTTTTATTTATTTTATGTTTAATTAACATTCTTCTATTTTTGTATGTAATATTTTGTTTCTTCGTTTGTATAAAATGAAAAGTTTTTGTTGGTTTTCTTGTTTGTTATTTTCATTGTATTCTTTGCCTTTAGTATTTCTTGGATGGAAGCAAGCTTAAATTACTTCTTTAGTATATTATTTGCTTCATATAATTTATATGTATATTGTTTTTTTTTCAAAATATTATATTTATTTAAAGAATTTTATTGTTGTTTTTATTGATACATTATTTTTGTATATTTCATTACAATGTTAATACTAGCATTAGCAATAACAAATTATTGATAGAAGCAAAGGGATAAGTGTTATGGGAATTGGATACAATGCATAATACATTATGTTAGTTTAGGTATGTAAATACATTCACATGGCAGTATTCCCTATTTGCACTCTTAATTATAATTTCATAATATATCCATGCAAGATTGGTTTTTATTTGTATCAAATAGTTGTGCGAACCTTTATATATATTTCTCTTTTTTATTTAGTTATATTGAACTCCTTACTTTATGAGAAAGGAAAAAAATTATGAATTCTAGTTCTAAAGAAAAGTTCAAAGAAGCAAGGCTTGGGAGGAAATTGATCATGAAGTCTAGAAGGTAACCCAAAGGTTAAGCTTATATTCTTTCATTCATTATAGGCACTTCTTCTTAAATATATTTATTTTATAAATTTATTAGTGATATTTTTATACCTTTTTTTAATTTGTATTATGTCTTAAATTACATTTTGTTCCTTTTTGTGTATTTTTACAATGAAAAATAACTTTTTATGTATCCTTTATAAAGCACTTGGCCATGTGTCAGGCATTCGAAGTAGTCCCTAACTTTCATGTCAATAGCAACAAATTTAAAGGTGTAAGAATGAAGTTCATGTAAAACTTGAGGCTTTGAACAAAAGGTACATGCATGTGGTTATTCAAAGGTGACTATCTCTATGGAAATACTTTCTCTTTCATGCCACTAGTTGTTCTTAGTATAATGAGGAGATTAGCTATCTGAATAATATGTAATTGTTTCCTAATTTGACATAGCATGCCTTTTGACAAGTTTAGATATATAAAATAATTTTTAAATTTTTTCTTAATCATTTATGATAATTTTGTAATTAAATAAATTGTTATCTTATTTATTTAACTAGCCATACTTATTTCTTCATTTTGCTTGAAAGTTTTTTTTTAAAAAATAATTTTTGAAAGTAATTTTAAATTAAAAACAATATATTTATGTAGACTCTAAATAATTAAGAACTTGTGCAAAAATTTGGAAAAGTTTCAAAAGTACACTTTAAAAATGATTTGTTAATTATTAATAATTAAATTAAATAATAGAAGATTAATGTAGAGTCTAAAATTAGTTTGTCATGTTGGCATTTTCTAAAGCATAACTTTGAGTAAATTATTAATGTGTCAGTCATTTCTTATAGCATAGATTCCTTTCCTAGTGAAAGTTTTGTCTTAATTATTAATATGTTAGAATCTAATTTGTTATATTTATTTTACAATCTTACATATGATTTTATAAATATCAATTTGTAATATATATATATATATATCATTTTTAATATATATTATTTTTTATTAAGTAAAATAATGAAAGATCAATAGATTTTTGTCAATTTTACAATATCTTGTTTAATAATTGATTTTACTAATTCTGAAGATAAGCTTTGATGATTTTTCTTCTTTCATATTATAATTTTGCTTTAACTAAGATTGAAATCGATAAAATATTTATTTAATTTTGCTTTAACTAAGATTGAAATCGATAAAATATTTATTAAGTTTTGAAGTAAAGAAATTATGATGAATGCTAGCTTAATAGAAGTCATGATAGTATAATGTAAAAAAATCAACAAAAAGCAAGGGTAGTGGAGAGGTCATAATTTTTTAGCTAAGTGGTCCCAAGGCACCCTTCCTTGGCATTTTGATGGACTACAAACGTTAAGACTAAAATTGTGAACATTTAATATTTTGATAAATCAAAATTATGTATTTTGATTTAAAGTTTCAAAATTAAACAAATTTTACATTAAGAGCATTAATTTAATAATACCATAAATGCACCCATGTATATATAGCTACTAGAGTCCGATAAATAAAAAAATACATATAAATATACAATTTATTGAATCAAACTTATTTTTATTATTTTATTTAATTGGTATACAATGACAACATTATTATCACTAAAAGGTTAGTTAATAAGGATGTGCAATTAATTTCATTGGAAAATGCTATCATGATGGCTACACAATTATCAATGACAATGTCATCATTAGTTAAAATTTGAAAATTTAAAATTTTTAAAATTTGAATTTTAGGGATTCTTTTACAATGACATCATCACTATAGGGCTAACGAAAGATGAGTTAGGCCAAAATGGTACTAACATTCAAGCTAACCTTTTTGTAACAATCAAAATTTACAATCAGCAATGATTAAATTAAGTGTCATTATTGATTAAAAATTCTATAAAAAGTGCAAAGTGCCATTTTTATCATTCATGCGATGCTAAAGTAGGAGAAAAAAAGAAAAGAGGTGATGAAAAAAAGGGGTTATTATCAATCTAAGGTTAGTTTGTAATGTTTTTTTTTTACTTGTTATTTCATGCATTTTGTCACTCTTTATCTTATTTTGTAACATTAGGATTTATGTATTTGCTAATTTCATTTGTTGTCCATTCATTTTTTCTTCTATTGGGGTTGGTAAAAGATACTTGCTAAAAATGTGTTTGATGGATTGTAGTATGTTTGTAGTATACATTTGTATAATTTTTTGAAGTATTAGTTATTAAATTATAGTGTTGCATGTCATATCTTTATTATGAACATGAGGTTTCAAATATTGTATAATCATGATATATTTGGTGGTTGTGTTATTTTTCATTTTGGCATAGTTTTTGTACACTTAATGGCCATATGGGCATATAAGGATGATATATTAATAGTTGTGTGATACAAAATAGTAGAATTGGATTGTTGAATTTCATTATCAATATTAAAATTCTAGTCATACCACACAAAATATGAAAGAATCTTTCTGAACAAGAATTTTAAAATATTATGAGTTATAACATAATATAAAATTTTAAAGAAAAACAATATGTAACATAAAAGGATTATTGAAAAAACATGAATATTGGATATGAATTGTAACATAAAATAAGAATTTTAATATAGTAAAAAATAAAATGTAATATAAAAGAAGAATTATTGAGTACTTTACTTTTTATGTTAAAATTCTATTAATAAGAAAAAAAAATATAATATAAAAAGGGAATTTTAATATAATAAATAAAAATTGAATTTTATAAAAATTTAATAAAATGTTCAAATAAGAATTAATAAAAAAAATAACTTATAATACACTTTTTGAAAAAATAAAAAATATCAAAAGTAACATAAAAGAAGAATTTTAAAATCAAAATTAAGCATATTATATTGAATGTAAGGTACTAAATAAAATACTAGAAGTAAAATATAATATCAAAAAAACCTTAAATCTGACATGAAAGTAGAATTTTAACATAAAAATCCAGCATATTATATTTTATTTTTGAAAAATTCTTCTTTTATATAAAAATTTAAAAATATAATATAATATGCTTTCTAGACAAAATAAAAGAAGAATTTTAATGTAAAAATTAAATATAACATACTGAACTTAAAATGTAACATATAAGAAGAATTTTAACATAAAATTTAAATATTCAATTCTTATAAAAAACATGATATGAAAGAAGAATTAATAAAAAAATGACAACACTTTTTCAGCAAATTAAAAAGATAAAAAGTTGTACCCATTTTAAAAGTGAAAATTTGAAAAGAAAAAATTTTAGCATGGAAATCAATTTTCTATTTATCAAGGAAAAATTTATAATGTAAAGGAGTAATTTAACATAATAATTTTAAAACAACAAAATGGATTACTTAATAACTCGCCACATTATTTACCAATGACAATATGTTCATTGACAAGAGTTGGATAACTTTGCATGATCACCTATTTGATTAGTACTAGAAATGTACAATAACATTTGTCAAGAGAGCAAAAAACTTTGTCTATCAAAATGGGCTTGGAAGATGCTCATGCACTAAGTCTACAAATGTGTTATTTCTAGATGTGGAAATCATGTTCGCATATATAATAGAGCATGGATTTGATCCGTTTAACCAAAAATAGGTTCACCATGGTGAAACAACTATATCATCTAAGGTTTAAGGCCTTGTATATTTTTTATATGTAAACATTGCTTTCAGTTTCAAACAATATTCCACGTATTCTAATATATTTTCTTTATGTCTAATTAAACAAATTGACTCTTTTCATGTCTAGCAATATATTTATTAAAGATGGTGATACATTTAACTTTAATATGTTGTGATAAATGTTATTCATGTGACATAAAAATCATTTGTTCATAACTATAGTTGTTGTTAATGCTTGCTATTGTGGAGATGATGAAATAGGTGACCCATCAAAGGCCTTTCTTGCAATCTCGACCAGTGCGAATTAAGTAAAATTAATTATAATTACATTATAAGTTTTATTCATGTACATACAACTTTTATAATTGGTAAATATTTTTTAAATCTACAATGCCTACAAATAAATGCTCTAAAAAAGAAACATTGGCTTTAATAAAATATTAGAGAAAATTAATAAACCATTACCCTTGCAATTTAATCCTATCGCTTGGCATCTTGTAGGTCCAAACCATAAGAAATAACCATGATTGGTAGGGACACTTGTCAAAATTGCTATGAGCCATTCCATAAGAATTAGTGGCAATACCTAAGGATCAAAAGGCTCATATCATTAAGTCTTCTCATGTAAGAATAAACTTATTTTGTGTATTAACTTACGATATGAAATGATAATCCTTTTGATGAATTTTTTTTGGTTACATGTCTCTCGATGTAGGATTATCATGAGTGGATAGACATTCTAGAGGGGAGGATGTAATGCATCATGATGGCATCTAGCACAATGCATCCAATCTCTATAGGATTGGAAGTATTAGGTTGCACAATTGTTACTTGGGCATAGGAGTGATATCGAGTGGAATATTTAGTGCACTAGGTAGGCAATAATGATGGAATGCCTAAAAAGCATTGGCTAAAATCTTATGACATGTTCGAGAGTTTAAAGTTCCTAGTAAGAAAGAATTACATATTATAAGTGGTATTTTTAAATTCCAAGTTTATTGGCAACTTTTCTAAGACTCATAATTTGTGCTTTGAATTTCTAGGACAAGGCTAGGAGAAATTCATAGAACAAGGTGCAAAGAAGGTATAATAATTAATATAAATTAAAAACCATAACAGTGTATCAATATAACAAGATATGCTAAGTCAACATTCATTACATTTAGCACAGTATCATTTAATTTTCCCATTAATATTTTTCTTTTAAAACTAGCCTAAAGAAATAGGATGATAGGTTAGCTATAATTGATGATGGAGAACTTTATCGATTATCATACCAAACCATCGAGGGAATGGGTGTCAAAGGAGAGCTAAGCTGAATATATGTATATTATTTTCTTCATTTCTAATTTTTGTTAGTTGTGATGACTTACATAGCCATTTTAATAATTTATCTTTAAAAAATATATAGATATAGATGCAATAGCAAGCCACTTAGCTGTAAATGCAGGCAGGTTCTTCATCTGCCCTATTGAGCACTCCTATAATTCATTTCAATGAATTTATTGTTGTTAAGGAGGTATTAGGCACTTATAAGGGCATAAAGAAGGGGTTGGCTATATGCTTTAAGGGATATCCTATAGTGGCACCCCATTTAGCACCTTAGTAACTACAATATATCCTCCTTAGCAACAAAATAAGGCACCCTTGTGCAATGACATCCACTAGTACATCATCCAAAGTCAGCAATGCTTGGAGTATCAATAAGAGCTTCTCTCTTACTAGTAGCAAGCTATGAACTAGCTAATATAGTATATAGTATCGACTGTAAGGCCTAGCATTCCACCATTACCCTTACTAGATTTAGCTTATCCCTTCCTTAGTCTTACTTAGCAAGTTCACTCCATGACCTCTTACATTTGCACTTGTACTTGAGCCCCAAGCCTAAGATCACTAATAAGATGATTACTATAGACCTGTTGATGGATTAGAGTGAATTTATGTATTTTATTTGTTCATTTTGACATTATTTCATACTAACATTCTTAAACCCAAATTGGCCTAATTGGTTCAATTGGTTGGACCTACACCAAGAGTAAAAACAATTCAAAAGGACCTTTAAATCTAGATTGAGCAAAAGCCTAGGTTAGCCTAACTAAACTTGGTTGAACCAGTGACTTAGATGACTCGATGACCCGAGTTAATCTCTTTTTCTCTTTCTTTCTCTATCTCTCTCATTCTTTTCTTTGGTTTTTTTGTCCAATCTAAAAGCTTGATGTAAAAAAATGTCTTAACTAAATTTAAGGATTTAAAGTGGATGAAATTTCTTCAACAATATTAATTGTTATATTATTTGGAGCACTTTATGAATATTGATATTACTTAAAATAATCTTTCAATGAGCAATTGTGAAATATCTCAAGACATAATTATCTTTCAAACTATCTTGTTTAATTTATATTTCTTACATTTTTTAGGCTTACAACTTTATTGTCTATTTATTACAACATGAATAGTTATTGCATTTATTTTATATTAAAGTACATATTAGAAGTAGTATTCTAGTAGTACATTTAAACCACTAAATGATAAATTTCTTGCAAATGTTAGATTTGCAATTTGAATACAAGATATTATATTCAACTATCTTTGAGGTTTTTAACATTAGTTTCCTTATCAATTATTTCTTCTACTATTACTTTACTCATAATTGTAGTAAGTTTAATGTTTATTTATATTTTAAAAATATAATAATAAACTTATACTAATTAGATAAATTTATTTTTATATACATATATGTAATATATAATTTGTTATATATAAAAATACAGTAACTGGTTCAACTACCTAGTTTGATTAATTGAACCAGTTTGACCTTGATTTACTCATCTTGCTAAGTTAATGATCAATCTGAATTTGAGAATTTTGTTTCATATCCTTCTATATAGATACAATTTTCATTATTATATATCATTTCACTTTTTTTCATATATATAAATTTCATTTTTTTGTTTATTTTAGTACTATAATATAACACAAATAGTTAAATTTTAAATTATATTCAATTTAATAAATAAATGATTAGTAATATCTTACAAATTTTTGTAATCGAAAAATAATTTTAAAAAAATTCAAATTAAAAAAATAAAAAATCTATAGCAACTATACTATTATTAGTGTAGATATTTTTATTTTTAAAAATTTGAGAATATATCTAGATTTAGCAACAATAAATGTTATTAGTAAAATAGTTGCCATGTTAGCAAGATATATAACAACAATAGATATTATCACTATAAATATTACTAACATGCCACGTTAACACTAAGAATAAAATTCTATTAGAACACTTTTTGTCGTAATAGGGTCATATGACCCATAAACACAAATACATAATAACATGTTTTTTATGACAATGTCATTAGTATTATATATATATTGACAACATATTTACCTATTAGGACAACAATGTTGTCACAATAGAATCCATTCCTTGCAAATTTTATTATATTATAAAGATAAGATTACTAAATTAGAAAATTCTATGAATTAGGTATATTATTTTATTCAAAGATGTTGACAAGTTAAAATGGACATGTACGTTACTTAGTTGTACCTTTAACTATATCTATCTTTGATGTTACTCCTATTTGCTTTGTCATTGAATTAATCCATACCTTTTTTTAGCTCTTATTTCTTTAGTTTTTATTTTTTTTAACCCCTGTTTCCTTTTTACATATTTCATAACATAGTTTGACTTCACTGCTCAGGGTTAGAATTTTGAGGTTTTGCATTCTTCCAAGCAAAGGTTTCAAGAAAGCATTTTGTAATGCAAATTTCAAATGCAATCATTACAACAAAATAGTTTAACACCAATGACACTTTTAGCGATGACATATATTTGGTTGTCAATGATATATTTGGTAACTTTTACTGATGACAAAGTCATCGATGATAACCTAGGATTCAAACGATGCCATTTATCTATTGATAGGCAAGAAATGAAAACATTCGGGGATGACAATTGTTGTCATAAAAGGTTTTAACTTTTCATTGATAGCAATTGTCATTGTTGAAGACTGTTCTCAAAATTTTAGGAAGGAAAGCCACTTTTTCAATGACGACATTCATTGTTAATGAAGGTTAGGCCCTTTATCGATGATTACTATCATTGTTGAAAGATGGCACAAAAAATTATACTAACCTTTCAATGATGACAATAATTGTCAATAAAGGGCTTGACCTTCATCAATGACAAAGCCATTGCCAAAAACTCACATAAGAAATTATGCCACCCTTTAGTGATGACAATTGTCATCATTGAAAGGGTGGCACAATTTCATGTGTGAGCTTTTAATGACAACTTTGTCATTAATGAAGGTCAAGCCCTTTACCAATGAGTTTTCAATGATGATTGAGAAATTTTGTCGTTGCTGAAGGGTAAGTCTATAAATACCCCACCAGTGCGCTTTCAATCTCATTTTCACTCAGTGAAGAGGGAACCGAAGGTAAGGGTGAACCAATTTATGATTTCTCTTATATTCTAACATATTTTCTATTTGTATTTTTTAGTAATATAATATAATTATTTATGTATATTGTATATTATTTTAATTTGTTAGATATTATTGATGTTTATTATTATTTATGATGGGTTAGAGGAAATCCAATCAATAGATTTACTTCAGTGAGGTATGTATGTTAAATTTTATAATATTTTATTTCATTATGCAATTTATGAGGTAAATAATATGAGATGAATTTATCTAGTATAATGATATATAGTGAATTTATTTAGTTTGATGGTATGACATCTTTAGCATGAACTTAATGTTGATTGAATTTATATGTCATAAATTTTAAATGAGTTTATGTAATTTTGCTTTCATATATGATTTTTAAATATAAATTTTGTTATTGTTATCTTACAAAGTAAAATTGTAGTTTTGAATAATTCAATATATGTATAGATTATCCAATTAAGTAGACGGAGTTGTTATGAGGATTTGTTTGCAAACCTTAAAATTTAGGATTTAATTTTGGAGTATAATTTTTTTTGTTTCATTGAAACAAAATTAGGATAATTATATAAAAAAAATTTGAAAAATATATCAACATGAGAATAAACTTTTGGGTATGTAATTAATTTTTTTAATATAACTTTGTAAACATACTTCAATAAAACATATAATGAAGAAAGCAAATGTTATAAACATATTTGATTGAAATATTATATTTAATGAAATTTTTTTTACATTCAACAATAATATTAAAAAATTCATGATATATCATAAGAATTTTTTAAAATTTAATATAATTTCATATGATCATACAATTTAATAGGGATCACAAATTATAAAAATTTTATAATAATGTGTAATGATTAAAATAAAAAAATTATCATTCAATAATGATTATTATGTAATTTTTAATAAAAAAATTTCATATAACAATTTGTGTAAAAAATTTCTATATTAAAAATAAAAAAGGATGAAGATAAATTATTATATGAAAATTTTCATATGATAAATTGTTATGAGATTTTTTATTTTTTATTTTTTAATATAAAAATTTCATATAATTTTTTAATTATTATTAAAATAAAAATTTAATAGTAATGTATAATGATTAAAATAAAAAAACTTGTTAATATAAAAAAATTTCATATAACAATTTGTTGAAAATCGTGCATCATACATGCACAGCGGAATAAAAATTTTGCACGATTTCCATCAAGGATCCATGCGAATTAAGAACGCCATAGATTAGGGATTAGGGTTTATACCTTTCGGCCAAAAATCTTCTGTCCGCTACACAGCAAATCCGATCTACTTCTGTCCATTTTTCAACCCAATCTACTCTCCAAATCACGAACCGGGATAGAAACCAGAAGATCAGATCACCAGTGCAACGTTTAATGTGGCTGCACCTCTATGGTATCCACACGAACCCGTGAATCACCGATGAATGTCCACACAAACACCGGTTGGAATCAATCTCCTTTCACCTCGTAGTGCTAGCTACGCCTTTTCAGGAGTTTTTGGTCGAGGAGAGGTGCTAGGATTTTTCTATGCCTTTTTGGGGTGCGTGAATAATGATAGTAATCCTATTATTATTACCCAACAAGCTTATTTAAATAGATGCATAGAAAAACTTAACCTATTTGGGCTTTATTCCATGTACAATTATAGGCTTACTATTGGGCCTTATAATTAAAACATGAATTCCTAAATATTAAGCCCAAACAATTTGGTCCATTAATTCCAAATTCACTAGGCTCTAAGTGTGCGACCCTATAGGCTCTCATTACATTGGGAATGACCATTAATCATATTAATGATCATAAACAATGATTGATGTCTAGCAACACATCATTGTTACCTAAGTAATGAGAAAGTCAGTGATTTGACTAAACTTTTACACGTGATCATCACTTATGTCCTTTTGTCCTATACATCTAGATTGAGCACGAGACATGGACCGTGTCATTCCCGTATAGCTCAATCTTAAGGTTTCTTGATTCCTAAGTAAGCTGACTGAAACAAATGTAATCAACATCCCATGTCATTTCATCTGAGCATGGCCATGCATTTTCTCAGCTTTACTTAATCAAGGGGCCTATAGATGTTACTCTTGTTATATAGGAGGGACAAATCCCATCTTGATCACACAAATCCTTTTGCATGATATGTGACATATCCAATATCTACCCTTGCATTCACTCAACCATTAGTGACATAGAATAGTATCAAAATATGAAACTCACATGTAGGGAACCTTGGTGATCTCAGGTCAAAGGATCATATTAATAATGATCACTAAGAACCACTTATAACACTCATATAACGATCCATGTATTGTTCTTAATATGGGTCGGACCAGTATACAAGTTCTCTAACTTGTACTCATGTATAAACTTAATATCCCATATAAGTCTTCACACATGTTAGTCTTAACATATCAAAGCAACCTAATCCACAATGATATATGACTAGGGACATTTAAGAATACAATTATTCTAAGGTTATTATCATAATTGAATATATTATGCAGATAATATATATAATTATAATAATTAGAATTGCCATTAAAATAACATGATTCAAAATTATAATCACTAACATAATTGATTTTAGGGCATATACACTAACACAATTTATGTAATAATATAAAATTTTCATATGATTATACAATTTAATAGAGATCACAAATCATACAAATTTCATATCAATTTATAATGTTAATTCAATAATAATTATTATGTATTCAAATTCCCATGTCTTCAATATTTTCATTGGAAATGTATTAAAAATAATAACTATTCAATAATGATTCAAATAGGTTTTATTGTAACTTTCATGTAATTTTTCATTTTGTCTATGAATTTATATAACATCTAATATTTTTATTTTGTATAAAAATAATATTTACTCAATACTGATCATTTGTATTTATACAATGCAAATATTTTCAAATATGATAAATTTTTTATACAATGAAACCTACTTGAAAATGACTTATTTGAAAATGTGAATAAAAATATTAAATATTTTAAAATTGAATATATGAAAATGTTTCATTTGAATATATTAATATAGAATATTAAATGTTTGAAATTTAATTTTTTATATATTCAACAATGATATTAGATATTTTATATATGATAAAAATAAAAATTTTACATGAAAACTACACATAGAGTAGTAATAATAGGATTGCATATGATTATATATTTTAAGAAAATAATAAATTATAAAGATATCATAACAAAAGTATAATGATTATTTTGACACAATGTGCATAATCCTTGATCGTTAACATAAAAATAGAATTTTAAATTTGTGAATAAATATTAAAAAATATAATTTAGTAACTATATTTTAATAAAAATGTATAAATAAAAAATACTGAATCTTACAAATGTATTTGACGAATATATTACAATGATATAAGTAAGGATCTTAAAAGGATTATAAGGATTTAAATTTTTATATCAATAAGAATTCTCGTACAAAATATAATCCATGTCAATTTGACAATTGTATATTGATAAAACTTTGTAAACTTTGAATGCTTGAAAATTTATCTGTACTCATAAAGTATATGTCAGGGTAAAAGACTTGAACTATACATATTATGAATGTGGTAGAGTAGGTTACAAAATTGAATTCTTAATTCCAAAATGTTAAACGATGGGAATTTATGTGGATATTTAAAAAATTTAACCATACAAACAATAATACACCTGAATAATTGTACTCATAAAATGTTGTAATATAAGTTTAAAACTATTGTAAACATATTTTTATAATAATTTTAAATAGAATTGCATTTGTATTTAGATTGTAAGCTTAAATTCGTTCAAGTGTTGGTTGATCTCTATATGTTACTAATCCTTGAATTATCCTATAAGTTGGATAGTTTGGGATATATCTTGTAGTTATTATTAACAATCTATGTGGTGCTCATTTGACATTGTAGAAATTTTTTGTCATCATAACTATTCTCTAGGTGTGAAATATACTGATGTATAACTTATACACTTAGATAACTATAGGGAGATGCTATCAAAATTTTTGCGTGCAAGAAACAATGAGCATGGATGAATTGATAACTACAGAAATATCTCAAATCTGATAGGACCCTACCTTTTAGAATTGGAGTGATATGGTGGATTTAGGACATATAAACATTAATCCTAACACTTAATTCCATAATAAGCTATCTTTTTAGTGGTATAATGTTTATAAATAAAAGTTGGATCCATCTACAAAATCACTTGTTAAATGAGTATTAGAATGGTGTAATGACATTTGTTGAGAAAGTTAGAAACTTTGTTGATGAAAGGGGTTTAGTGAGATATTCATATAAAAAATGTATGAATCTATTATTCCAAACATTGGGAACATTGGAGGCATATATTATAGACAATGAATTTCACCCATTATACATAAATTGGGTACACCATGTTGAAATGGATGTTTCGACTTCTAGGGTCGTTCATTTGCAAATGGTATGACACTGATCTTGGAAAGAAAAAGCTTTGCATTAGCAAGAACATTACAAACATCTTCATCAGCAGGCAATGGTATAAAGACAACCCTTACATTCTTACAAACCAATCACAATAAGTCTTTTATATCGAGAATCTTCTTAATGGGCCAAATTGGAGAGTCATCTATAATGTGGTGCATCATGACATATGGGATCTACTTGAAAATGATGTTAGTATACAAGACTTGTCATTCTTACAGAAAAGCAACTCCTCCAATTTCAACCTCATAGTTAATCTTAGATATTTCCATTTAGTTAACTTGATGGATCAGATAAATGGTCTTTTAATCATTTCACTTTCTAGGAATACTGGATCTATCACAAAAGGAGTGAAACTTCATCGATGATGACAACAGTTTTGAAGATGAAATGATTGAAGATTATATAAAGGAGGGGCTTCTACAATCTGATGATAGTGGAGAAATTGACGACTATAGGGATGAGTTTGTTAGATTTACCGATACTAATTCAGACTAGGAAAATAATATTTTTTTACATTACAACTCATAATTGTGTAAGAGTAATTGTGTAATTTCATTATATGAATATAGTAATTTGTATCTTGTCATTTGATTCAATTGTGGGCTTTTCTCTTAAATACTTACACAATGTATATTATTCTAATCATGGCAAATGTCGAGACATGACACCATAGAGGTGATGCTAGAGGGGACCACCACGTCCTCCATATCGGCCCACCTACATTCCATCACAGTGTGAGAGATCAGGTATCTTTTTTAATTGTACACACTTATATTGATTATTTATTAAGTATGAATTTATAATATTGATATTTTTTTTGGTTATCCATCAAAGCTGTAGCTCTGAGAAAGAGGGGCTCGAATAGGTCTTTCAGGTTGCACGAAAAGATGGAGAGGAGCGAGAGGAGGCCAATGCCTATACAATTTGATATCACTAGCACATGGCATTTAGTTGGTGAGAATGCTAGCCATATCTTATGACATAGGTGGTATTATTTGAGCACGTGTGTCGCCTTATTATAAATCATGGCAGTCGGTACCTTAGTAGCTATGAGACAGGGTTATGCAAAAGGTTTGTATAAATATCTATCTCTTCCTTATCTTAACTTAGTTATATTTAGTATTGAAATTTTGGATATAGTATTCACTAATTTGTTAAATGTTTTCTAATGCAATCCCACTTTGAGTTCCAGGGCATCCTGAGGTTGAATGGGATAAAGTACCTAATGGTTTGATGCAGAATGTTGCTAACTTGTACAGAGACTAGAAGTACAAGTTGAATAGACATTTTTTATAGCACCGTAGGCATTGCATGTCACAATCTGTCTCGCCCTCAGATGTGGCAATCATGGCAAAAGTATGTGAACTTATTTGAAAGTGGTGATTATAGGGTAAGTATGATATTTAATAAAGTTATGTTAGTATTTCATATATCTAAATTGTAAACGTAACTATATTATATGATTATTTCTTAATTTGTAGGAGCTGTCTACAAGTAATGTAGATAACTGGGTAGAGAAAGCAGTAAATAATCAATATGAATCAAAATCAATTATCGCACATTATTATGATAAGATAATTTAACTTATTATTCATTATTTAAATGTATGATATATTACTAATTCAATAACTATATTCATCCTTTCTTTCTTTTATAAAATATGAGTAGAGAAATAAAGAGATGGGTAAGCTGTAGTTAGTGCTAAAGAATTTCAAGGACTGACACACATATAGGATGAGAGAGTGGGTACATCTGACCCCCATGAAGTACTATATAAGTTAACTAAACTTTATATTTTAATGATACAAACTTTTTTGTAAGCTATATAATTAATTTTTGTTTCAATAATTCAAGATGAGAATGACTAAGCTAGAGACTAACACACACAATCCATTGTATCATTCATTGGCTTGCTTGGCACTTCTTGCGAATCAACAAGACTACTATCGCTGATGAAGTGCTTGGCATTAGTCGAGGGTATAGGAAGACAATTGGTCGTGTGCTGACTGGCCAAATGTACCATTCGGCAAGCACATCTAACTCCACTGCAAGCTCTTACTATGTGTCTTAGGTGCGTGAGTTGTAAGAGCAACTATAGTAAAGTTAATAGCAGCAAAGTAGAGTCGAGAGCAACTTTAGCAGAGTTAGTTATTGATTCAAGAGCAACAACAACAACAAATGCAGCAACAATTTGGGACATACCTGACGTAGTTCACTACTTTACTCATACAATAGGGTCTCCTACTACCTATGCCTCCATTCACTATTACACTGCCTAGATTGAGTAGATTTGTAACTACACCCCTTACTTGGCCACCTACTTCCTCCCAAGCACCACCCTTTATGTATCGTCCATGCCATTTGGATGATGATGATGATAATCCTGACATAGATGACGATACATCTAGTTATCTATATCTTCTTTCTCCTTATATTTTGTATTTACAATTTTTTTTTCATGTACAAATATTTATATGGATTATGTATATAAATTTTTCTTATTTATGTATAAACAATTATACAATTATTTTATAAGTGTTCAATTTTTTTATATGGATCATGTGATCATGTCACACATTACTATTAGTACCGTTGGCATATTTTATTTATATAATTTAAATTAGATAAAATTAAATTAAAAAATATCAAATTAATTCAATTAAATTGAAATAAAAATATCATTATCTATATTATTAAATATAATACATTAATTTAATTATATTTTCAATTTAAAAAATATATTGAAAACTTTTAACGATGACATAGTTATCGCTATAGGTTTAAAATTTAAAAATGTAATAATTTTAAACTAACTTTTAGCGATGAATTCATTTCTTTTTTTATTTTTTATATTAAACTCTACAATGATGACACAATCATTGCTGAATTTGAAAATTTTTGAATTTCAAAAAAGGTTTCTACAACAACTTTTACTTTTTGTGGGCACCGAGTTACCTATAACGATGACAAATGTCGTTCTTGAAGTTTTTTTTTGTTGTAGTGAATGATTTTTTTTTAAGTAAAAGTTATAGTTTTTTTATAAGAATGCTAAATATTTTGATACAATTCTAAATGATGAATCGTATCATTTTATGTATTTGTTACAAATAAAATTTATACCCATCTAATAATTTTTGTAAAAAATAATTATAGAATTTTATATAAATAGTTATAACGTTCATGACTCTAGTACTAAATTTTTGCAGGAGCTTGTAAAATCTCTCGCATGTGGCTTTCATGTAATGATTTCCATCATATTTGCACGAAAATTTAACGTCCGTTAACAAAATATAAATGGTGCCAATCACACAAAGCATCTTTTTGACACATTAATTAAAAGTAAATTATAAATAGGGTTATACTACAGTTAAATAAAATTTAATTTATTTATTTAATTAATTACGTTCTCTTATACTAATTGGTTTTTTGCACACAACGTAAATATACTAGTGTAACTACGAATCTCTTTCCTTTTCAGTTTTGTACTCTTCCCGTCATTATATGTTTTATCTTGTGACCTGTTCATTTCACATGCTAGACGTCCTCTGGATTTTCAAAGTCCAATAACACATATACATAATAGTTAATTCTTACTTTTTGCAATGATGCTTTACCTAATGCTATCATCTAATGTCCCCAATTTCAACATCGGAGAAGACTAGGGTTTACGATCGCTCATTGATAACAAAACTTCTAACCAATGAAGCGGTCCATTTCGCCCGAAACCTCATGGTTTTCTTCAAAATATGGTCTAGAATTTCGTACGTTGCCCAAAATTTCCTTTCCCGAAACAGCATACATTTTTTTTTCTACTGTAAGTTTTCTTTTAATTATTGTTAGGACTTTTATTTCAACATTATTGTAATTAAGTAAATCCTTTGTTACCAATATATATTTGTATCCGGGCATAAGCAATTAATTTTGAGATTAAGATATAACAAATAGAGTTAATTTTTTATAACCTTTAATATTGATTTACTTACAATTTCATAATTTGTTCATATTCTTCTAGTGAAATTATATGTGTTATTAAAAGTGAAAAATATATACATTGTTAATAAGAAAAATATGCCCTCAGTTAGACAAAAGTGCGGGTACTTTTGTAGACAAAGTGTGAATTTAGGAGTAGAGGATCTATTTAGTTTTTGTTCTTTTAAAATAGCTTTTTTATTTTTTAAAACAAAAGAAAAAAAGCCACTGTTTTGAAATTTGTCTTATGTAACTTATAAATAGGAAAATAAAAACTACATTTATGTAATCATTTTAAAGAGCCTGTTTAATCTATCTGATTGATCAGTTTTCTCTTAATGACAAATTTATAATTAAATAATAAAATTATCCCCTCAATCTGCTTAGACGCTGGAGTGACTTTGTCTGGTGCACCATAGCCCAACCCCGCTCGATCAGTTGAATTTTGGAAAGCATTTTCAAACAAGTTTTTTAATCGTTAGTCTTTTCAAAATTGTTTTCAAAGATATTTTATAAAACAGTTTTAAATTAAAAAAAAAACCTAAATTATGTTGTATTCTCTCTTAATAGAATTTATTATTTTTTTATTTGGAGATGAGATTAGAAAAATAAAATAAAATAAAGAAGATGATGAAGGACCTTGCAAATTCACCCTAATACATGCTCTGAAAAGGATTTCAGAAATTGTTCTTACCATTGGATTCAGAAGCATTGAATTTAATCATATCAAATTAGTTGTTCACATAAGCATATATTTTGGCACACATTATCGGCTGCATTTTTCCGGGTATTTAGAATTTTCTAAAAATATAACTTCGAGAACAGCTCCAAGAGTTATTAAGTCTGTAACAATTCCCTCGTGGTACCCAGTCAGACGACCCAGAGATAAGAAATTTACAACTGATCTTTTCGTACATATGTGATACTTTCATGTTCTGATCAATTGGAGGCAACAGGTAATCTGGGTATATAATTACCTGATTCCTTCTTTAATTTGAGTTGCTAAAATGAGCAAATTTGGGAAATCGAGAAGGAAATTTGGTTTATACAAAAATTTATAGACTTCGTGCAGATTATAATGAGATTCACACAAATTATCTACTAGCTTTTCTTGCAAAGAATAAAACATCGCTAAAATGAGAGAAGTGGGGGGACTGAGAAGAAAATTTTCTGATTCTATACAAAAATTTACGAAATTTGTGCCGATAAATAGTATGCGTGTTCTGACACTATGATTCACACAACCTTGTAGTTCCTTTTTTTTCTTTTCTCTCAAAATGAAAAAATTGCAAGTACGTATGAGCACACTGTTGAGAGAGAGAAATTTTTTTTTCCAGTTTTAAGCTTAGCTGTAGATGATCTATGTGTTATGGATATTAATTAATATAGACATTAGCTATTAATTTTACAACTTCGGCCATTGGGTTTACACATTACTCCCATATCCAATTAGCGAGTGTGTTAATTAGTTATCTTAATTCTATATAGTTCTACTTAAAGAGCTACTTACAAGAACGAAAGAACAAGGCCAAAAAGCAGTTCACCACCACAGGAGCTTATTATATGCATTAAGACCGAACCCAACTGATTGCCGTAAAGGTTTCCTCCGGCGAGCACCGCCAGCAAAATATCAATGTTTTGGGTGCTTAAGAGCAATTCTCTTGCCTTTTCCATCAAATTATTTACTCGTTCCTTTCGATTCTGCAACTGGTTGTTGTCCTCTGATTTTGCGCATCTGATTAAGCTGATATAGCTCTCTAAATCATGAACACAAGATGGGTTTTGGACGTTGAAGAAATCAAGCATTAGTTCGACACCCACATGAGCATAACATGAACAACTCCATGGGAACTCATATCTTCCTCCCAAAACCCTAAAGTTCTCATTCAAGAAAACCCCAGGTAGTTTTGTGATTGGATCATTTGCATTCACTATTCTTAGCACTTTAACACCCAATTCTTCACAGCGACTTCTAAATTCCAAGTTACCTACTCTAGGGCCTCCAAACGAGAAAACCGTCACCGGAATGTCTGGTTTTTTGTTCATTTTGTTCAACCCAAGCTCAGCTATGTCATAAGCAAGCAAAAGAGCCAATGCACTCCCCATGCTATGACCTGTCATGGTTAAGCTAACGTTATTATCACCTTTGTATTTGTTTAGTAACGTCGACACCTCCGAAAGAAGCTGTTCCCGGCAACTTTCGAGCCCGAATTTAGTCCAGCTTTCATCGGAGGTGTAAAGGGAAAGAAAACCAGACTCCACCTTCACATCAGGCCATAGATTATGCGGGTCAAGCATGGCCGGAGTCAGCAAAGTCATGAAATTCGCCATCCATTCGTGGTTTGTGACTGTTCCTCGAAAAGTTATCACTATGTCTCTGCGGCCAAGTCTCCGGAAAGCTTCGTCGGAGGAAACGGCCACAAAGCCGATCCACCGGCCTCGTGAAGAGGAGTTTTGTATAGGAATGTTGATGTCAGGAGTGGCATAGATATACTTTGTCACTTGATAGCCACAGTTCTCCATTCCTATCTCTCTCAACATGTTTTTCTTGCCATATTTGCAATTCAAGTAACGTTTCGAGTAGGGATCTACCTCAAACGCCTTGTAAGAAGCGGCTGCAAATTGGCCATAACGAATTATCTCTTGGCGAAGAAGTGGGTGTAAAGGGTCCAGAAGGCCTTCCCAGTCATTGCACCCTTGGATTTGTCTCCAGAAATCACGTAAAGTTGGAGTATTACTATTGCCAACACCAGCAGCAATTGCGGTAAGTGCTGGCATGCAACTGACAGGAGAAGATACTAATGAATGTCTAGCAGGACTCAGTTCATTTCTTTTGGGCATTGAAACTTGCCCAAAAGAATGAGATTTTGGAACAAAGCTTTCTGAGAATGTGATGTGATTCATGTTTGAACATATGGGAAGTTTTGCAGCAGGAGCCATGGAAATAGAAAAGAAAGATAGATGGATAGAGAGTGAAATGGACTGTTGGAGAGAGGGAGAGATCAATCAAGATATGATGAAAACCAGAAGGAAGAAGGAATGCAATTTTTAATAAAGTGAGAAAGAAGAATGAAAGGCATGTTTGGCGAGTATTTGACCGAGATGTTCAATATTCCATGAGATTCTTGATAGTTGAATTTGTGTTTTTTTTTTTTCCAGTTGGATTTGTCTACATGGTCGGTTGGGCAACATGGTCACGAAATCTGGGTCGGATTCCCCCCCCCCCCCCCGCGTGCGGCTGGGTTATTCATTGAGTTAAATTAAAGAATGAATTGATGGATCATGTGGCCCCAATAATTTTATCTTTTGATTCAGGTTGACTTTCAAATTCCTAAGCCCATAAAATCGTCTCCCCCTTTTTCTTTTCACCAATATAACATGCATCAACAATTGTCATTAATGGGGGAATATATGGACAAATATATAAAATTTAATTTTACATCCAATTTTCGTACTCATAACAATTTTGATTTCCTTTAAATTGAAATCATCTTTTTACCTATTAATTTAAATATATAAATTTTTTTCTAAATCCTAAACTTCAAATAAAAATTTGTATTTATCTTCCTAAAAATTGGTAAAAAAATTTAAGAAAAAAATTCCCTCTTTTTGACCAAAAAAAATTCCCATTCATCTTTTACGACAAGATTTTGAACAATAGAAAAGGATTATAACTTAATACTCATATAAGGTCAATTTCAGCTTTAAACTCTTTCATACTAACACATCTGACTTTGTAAATGAATAATTTTCTTTCGTAAATCAATTTGGTTTATATTAATTTTCTTAGATGTTTTCATCATCACAACCCAAAAATTTGTCTTTGATAACAAAGTTTGAAGGAAATTAAAAAATAATTTCCAATAATTAATTAAAGCATTAGGTGTGAATGGTTAATAATTTTGTATTAAGAATTTTCCACGAAAAATCCAAACTTAAATCGTTTCTTTTAACCGAATATATATGTCTTGTTGCGCATAATTAATTTTATAAAAATTAATTTCAGGATTTCGTATTATCATATTTTGCCATTAGATAAAGATTCACATAAAAGTATGATAACAAAATTAGATGGCAATATTTATTGGAGACTACATTTTTGAAGATATTAAGGTAAAAGTCAAATGACTTACTTCAGAAAGGAAATATAATTTTTCACTTATAAAAACAGTGTTAGAATAATAATATGTCTTAGATTTTTTGATACCTCCTTCGATCCATGTGACGCAGGCATCAAAATGGTGAAAAACCCTGTAAAAGTTAGACATTTGTTAACGAGTGCGTCCAGGAACTAATTAAGCCTTAGGAGTACTAAATTGAATTAAAAAGACATTTTTTTTCAAAAAAACATTACGTACTTTTTATTTAATTAATTTTTAATTATAAAAAGTTGATAACACGAGAATTAAATAAAAGTGCATAATTTTTATTTTTAAAAAAATTGAGTGCATTGATGTACAAAATTTTGTCTATATTATTTTTTCCTATTTGATACCTTTTAATATATTATATATGCTTAATTTTATAAAATTGACATTAATATGAAATTGGGGGGTTGGTTTATAATAATTTAAAATTATTCAATTAATATTAAATTTTTGGTCATATCTTGAATTTCAAATATTGGATTGTACTGATATTTATATTGTTGGAAAGCCAAAACAAAGCTCTAGAACTTTTGTGTTTTGCCCAAAACTTAATTCAAATGTTTGGAAAGTCTAATTTAACTAAGAAATTGAAGCTCTACTTTTGTCCTAATTGAGCCAATTTCAATTTTCAAGTCATATCTAAAGTTCTAGAAATTCAATTAAGGTAAAATTAATGCCTAAAATTTCGTAAGACTTAGCCCTACAACTTTGCTATTTTGAGTTTAGTGAAACTAAACAATTTTGGTTGTCTTCCATTAGGTGCAATTCAAACTTATGAAATTTTACTATAGTAACTCTTATAGTACATTGATTTGTAAAATATGTTCTTGTTTTCTAGAATTAGTAAGGCTCTATTTTTTATAACCTTATAAGGCATATAATTTAGGTCTATTAGGTTTTAGAAGTTAGCAAATTAGATATAAGATTTTGTATTATCAAAGGTAAGAGCATTTTTTACTTATATGCAATTTAGCAAAAATAACTTTTATCTCTTTTTCAAGTTTCTTCTTCTTCAATCATAGAAGGCTAAATCCTTGGTTGATTCAAAGATTTCAAGATTCATCTCTATTTGGATTATGAGATCCTAAGTTGTGATGTTAAATTTTTCTAATTAATTTTCCTTTTCCCTAATTCTTTGTAGTAATTGCTTAGAATTGCAAGAGTTGAATATTAATTTGGTATAATTTGTATTTAGCCTTGTGACTTTATGTTTTTATTTATTCTTTTATTGAATTGTGGTTAATTAATCATTATTTTTCATGTAAGGACATAGGATTGAGAGGTAAATTAGAGGTTTCTAGTTTAATCTCATAATTCAGTTGAATTTTAGTTTCAAATCAATTTCAATTTAACTTTACAAATTATAGCAATTGCTCAATTATACTAATCTTAATTGATCAAATTCTAGATATTCATTTAGTGAAGGATTCATGAATTATTGCATGGGTGCTAAATAATTCGAGATTGACAAATCAATTAGAATAATTAAATATTTTGTGATCTATGATAAACCTACATTAAGAGCTCTCAAATATTTGGATCAATTATTTTGATATACTAAATTTCTTTCTATTTTACTTTTGTATTTTATTTTATTTAGTTCATTTGTCTTAATTTCAAATAAAACCCCCTAATTTGGCTTTGTATTCATTCTATTTTACATTTTATCTAAATTCTATGTGCATTCTATCTAAATTTCTATTTTATTTTTTTTGCATTTATCTCTTCTATTTTTAGTACATAAAAAGCTTAAATAATTTGGTAATTAAAATTAGTAAATTATTGAGAAAAGATATATCAAGTGAATTACTAAAGTTCAACTTAGTTTAGCACCCTTTACTGCAAAATTCTTTGTCAAATTAGTATTATTTACTTTTGGTGCATTGCAATTTGCATTCAAAATTTTGGTACCATTGTTAGGGATCTACTTGAATTTATCCCTTCTCATCTTTTACTAACTATGTATTGCATAATTATTCAAGCATTATAGTTAATTTTTACATTTGTTAGTGTTACTTGCATTTTATGTATCTATCATTTTTCTGCATTTGCTTGTATTTTCTTGCACTCTTTTGTTGTTACATAATCCTTCACTTTATTTTATCCTTTTTTATCATATAATACTTTATTTTACACTTTAATAAAGGTTTTCAGCTCATTTATACAAGTTGCACATTCTACTTCCTAACCCCCTAAGCACGTGTTTAAGTGATTAACTCTGATTGAAACGAAATTTTTTGTAGTAGTAGAGAATAATTTTCTAATCAAGGCTTATAATAGTTTTATTATTTATGAAGTCCCTCATTTTTTAGCCAAATTCTCTCATTTTGACCACTTTTTAAATTTTTTTAAAGATTTTTATTGTATTTTTAGGTTTCATATGGTTGTAGCTTTCATTTTGTGGTGATCTTACAATTTTTTTAAAATTTCTAGATAGGTTAATTAGATGTATTTAGAGTGATTTGTCATTTTGCACTAGTGTTATGGTGTTTATGTGTTTCTATGGTTCTATCTAGTGTAGTTTTGTGTAATGTAGTGTATGAGTAGGAGAATTATCAATGAATTATTAGAATTTAATTCTAAAATAAATAGGACTTTTCATTTTCTTTGTAGGACTAAAAATATGAGTAGTTGTAGCAAACTTATTGTTGGTGTGTGTGTGTATGTGTATGTCCTAGGAGCCAACAATAAGATGATTGTAATAATGCATAATATATTATATTTTATTTTAGATAATACAATTATTATATTTTATTTCATTTTAGCATCTGCACAATTTATAATTTAATATAATAATTATCTTTGGAATAGTTTTACTATTCCAAAAATGTCCTTAGTCGAATATTATTGTGAAAGGAATAGTAGTAGTACATCAAGAGTATAGTGATTGATGATTATGAATAATGGATATGTGATATCAAGTCTATACATGAGTACATTATTGGTAAATAAATATATTAGATTGACCCACTGTGAGAATACTACATGGATTATCATGTGTCATTAGCTATTCTCATATGATCATAGTGCACATAATCTTTTGACTTAAAGTCACTTTGATTTCCTACATGAAGAGTTGCACACTTTGATGTCATCCTATGTTACCTTTAATCAGAATGATGTGTAAGGCATTAATTGGGTGTTTCACAAATCATGCAGAGAAATGTGAGTGATATAGATAGGATTTTATTCTTCATGTATAGAATGAGTGATATCCTTAGGCCCTTTGATTGAGTGAGACTAAAAAATATATGATTGTACTCAAATAGATCAATATGTAATATTGATCATTTGTTTAAGTTAGTTTATTCAGTATCAAGAAATATGGATTAAACATTGATGAGGATGACACATTCCATGCCTCTAGTTTGATTTGGATATCATTACAAAAGGAATTGTGTTGCAAAATATTGTTCACACGTTAGGTGGATGTTGAACCACAAACATTCTTACTACTTGGATAGCAGTGATGTATTGCTAGATATCGCTCACTATTTATAGTCTATGATGGATCATTACTAACGTAATAAGAACCTACAAGGTTACACAAAATGAGTAAGAATGAAACAATAATTAATTCTATTAATTGGACTTATTATTTAGTGCATATATATTATCAAGGTAATAATATACATATTATTCATGAATATATAGTATATTATGTGATATTATCTGATATTAAAATAATAGCAGATAATTACACCATAATATTAGATAACTATATTATGAGATAATGTTATTATCCAATAATATTTAGTTATTAATATTAAGGTAATATTAGATAATTAACGTATAAGCCCTATCTCTCCTCACTCTCACTATGATAGGGATAAGATATTAGTAGTTGAATGAAATTGAGAGAGTATAAGTAGTTTCCTAATGAAACTAGGAAACGGGTGTGCTTTAGTTCTATAAAAAAGGCATGAAGGTGTCACTTTGCTGAAGAAATAAAAATTACCACCAGAAAAACTGCATTAAACCCTAGTCTCTTGTGAGAGAGACATTTCCTAACAAATTCATGGAGGTTAAGAAGTTATCATTCACTTTGTGTGAATACCATAGAGGCACAATCACTTGATTGTGCTTATGATTCGTGATCTGTACTCCAAAAGGTAATTCTAATCCTTATAGACAATTCTTGATCTATTTCCCTATGCATTGATTTTGGGAAAGTTTCATAATTTTTTTAAACCCATTGTACTTAAGTATATATGAAACCTAACACTTATCCTTTATTGTAATCCTTTAAACAATTCTAATAATATTGTAAATAATAGGACATTGAAGGAATTGGCTACCCCTAATGTTACTTACTAACCTTTAAGCATTCAATGTCTTAAACTTGATGCTAACTTTGAGCTTCAATGTGGATTAATCTATTTGTTTCCTAAATTTTATGGTCTTGTAAGTGAAAACCCTTATAAGCATATGAAGAAGTTTCATGTAGTTTGCTCAACCATAAAATCTCATGACATTTTAGAAGACCATATTAAATTAGGAGAACTTCCTTTTTCACTTACCAATACAGCCAAATATTGATTATACTATCTATAACTAAGTTCTATCACTTGCTAGAATAATATTGCTAGAATAATATGAAGCAGCTATACTTAGAGAAGTTCTACCCTATTTCAAGAGCTATTGCAATCAAAAAAGAAATATGTAGCCCAAGGTAACTTAATGGTGAAACATTATATGAATATTAAGAGAGATTTAAGAAACTATGTTCAAGCTATCCACACCACTAGATTAGTGACCAGCTTTTAATCCAATATTTCTATAAATGACTTTTTCCCATAGATAAAAGTATGATTGATGCTATAAATGGTGGAGCATTGGTAGATAAAACTCCAATGATAGCAAAGAACTTAATAGTTAACATGATAACAGACTCCTAACAATTTGGTTCTAGAATTATAAATGCTACTAGAAAAATGAATAAGATGAATTTTTTGCATTTAAATTAGCAAAGATTGGATAATAAATTGAACAAATTAACCTCTCTAATAAGATAAATGGAAATGGAATAGTAAGAAGTCCAAGTTCCTCCTTTTGTTAGATTTTGTGGTATTTGCTTATGTCTAACTTATGCTACTAATTCTTACCCCATATTGCAAGATGATAAGTATCCTTCTTAAGCTTAGGTAGGAGCAATCTTCCATAATAAACCATAATACTACTACTAGTGGTAGTGTAACCAATACCAACAATAACCTAATTAATACCCTAGTTAGAAAGATAATTAAAATTTCAGATATAGTACCAATTCTAGCCAAGTTTAGTATCCTTTTGCATAGAACAAAATGCCATTCAATCTTACTCCTAAACTAGATTCAAATTCAACTTCTTTATCTTAACCATCTTTTAAAGATTTGCTTAAGCAAATAAGTGTAGATAACTTGCAATTTCAACAAAGAACAGAAGTCATAATCACCAATTTGCAAACTTAAATTAGCTAATTATTGTCTACCATAAGTAAACTAAAAACACAAGGATAAGGTCAACCTTTTAGCAATATAAGGGGCAAATGAGTTGTGAATGCCATAATGCTTAGGAGTGGCAAAATAAGTTGATATGCCTTCATTTTCCTAGCTAGAAGCAAGTTATCAACCAAAAGAGACTAATTAGAAGCAACCTAAAAAAAAAGAGAAAATACATGATGAAAATAAGGTTAATTCTTTCCTTAAACTCCCATTTCCCACTAATTTTTCAATCCCTCTTTCTTTTCTAAGAAGAGTTGTTCCAGCAAAGAAAATTGAAGAAGAAAAATAGATTTTTGATTCCTTTAACAAAGTACAAGTTAATATACCTTTGCTAGATTTGATAAAATAGATTTCAAGATATACTAAATTTTATAAAAATTTATGCATTAATAAAAGAAAATTAAGGGATGATGAGAAAGTAAGTGTAGAGGCATATGTGTTTGTTATGAATTCGGATTATTACATGCAGTGGAATTTTAAAATTTTGATCCGAATTCTACCCAGGATCCATGCAAAAAGCATAAATCAATGATTAGGGTTTTACCTATTGGGCACTCATGTTTCTACTGATTAAAACTTGAAAGCGGATGAATCAAACGTCGGCCGGAAAGTACAGTGTCTCTATGGTATCCACATGGAGTGAACAACAACCTCTCGCCCTCCACGAATCTGCTAGGATGCGTTTCTCTCTCTAGGAACTAGGATTTTGATGTTTTCTGAGTGATTTTGGGTTTTAGGAAGTCTATAAGGGTGTCTCAAATATGCTGCCCTCAAGCCCCTTTTTATAGAACTTAAGCAAGGCACAATCCTAGTCCTACTAGGATAATGCTTCTAAAAATTTTAATCACACTTAATAACTCATTTTATCCTTATCCTAGAGATAATGAGGAGAGATATGACTTATCTATTAATTATCTAACATTAGATAATATTATCTCATAATATAAATATCTTAATATTAGATAATTGCATATAGTTATCAAATATTAAAATAATATTATCTCACAATATATTTATTTAATATATGATAACGTAATTATTTGATATTACTTTAATATCAAATAATATCACATAATATATATATATATATTACGTGAATTTATTATTCTTAATAATATATATATGCACGAAAATAAGTTCAATTAATTGGATATTAATATAATTAAAGTCTAATTAATTATTGTCTTATTCCTACTCCTTTTGTGTGACCCTGTAGATTCTTACTATGTTAACAATAACTCATTATTGAGCCATAGACAGTAAGCGGTATCTAGCAATACATCACTGCCACTCAAGTAGTAAGAATGTCTATGATTCGACATCCACCTAATACATGATCAACGTTTTGCATCATAACCCTTTTGTAATAATATCCAAATTGAACTGAAAGCATGAAATGTGTCATCCTCGTCAATGTTAAATTTATATTTCTTGATATTGAGTAAACTTAAAATAAATTATTAATATCACATATTAATTCAATTGAGCATGGCCATGCATTTCTAAGTCTCACTCAATCAAAAGGCCCGAGGATATTTCTCTTTTATATAAGAGTAACAAAATTTCATCTACATCACTCACTTCTCTCTACACGATTTATGACACACCCAATCAATGCCCTACTTGTTATCTTGATTAAAGATGACATAGGATAATATTAAAGTGAGTAATTCCTCATGTAGGGAACCGTAGTGACTTCAGGTTAAAGGTTTATGTGCATTTGTGATCATATGAGAATAACTTATGACATGTCTATCCATGCAATATTCTCATAGTGGGTCAGTCCAATACATTGTTCACTAGCAATGTACTCATGTATTGACTTGATATCACATATCCATGATTCGTAATCATCAGTCATTATACATGCTAGTCTCGATGTATTATTACTATCCTTTTCGTAATAATACTTGACTAGGGACATTTTAGGAATAGCGAAGCTATTCCAAGGATAATTATTATATTAAGTTATAAATTGCGCATAATAATAATAAAATTATAAAAATAAAATATAATAATTAAATTGCTTAAAATAAAACATAATACATTGTGTATAACTTCAATCATCTATATGATTAGTTCTAGGACACACACCAACAGTGTTTTCCATCATTCAAAGAAAATTCCAAGAAAATGTAAAAATTTAAGCACATTCACCATTCCATGTGTTATAGAGAAAATTAGGATTAAGCATGCCATCCTAGATTTAGGAGCTTCCATTATTGTCATGCCAATGTCAGCATTTTCTTCATTATAGCTTAACTCCTTGAAGCAAACAAGAATTGTCATTCAATTAGTCAGTAGAAGTATTACACGTCATACTAATGTTATTAAAGATATGCTAGTTTAAGTCAAAGAATTAATATTCCTAGTAGATTTCTACATTCTATCCATAAAGAATGAGTCTTCAAACACCCATGCACTTTTGATTCAAGGGAGACCATTCCTTAAGATAGTAAAATAAAGATAAATGTAAATACTAGAACTCTTTCTATGAAAGTTAGAGATATAATTATGAGCTTCAATATCTTTGAAGCTATAAAATACCCAATGAAAAAGTATTTTATATTTAAATTACATATGATTGATGAGCTTTCTAAAGATATTCTTGATAACATGCTTGTTGATTTTCCTTAATTTTTTAAGTTTATAGATTGTTTTGATGTCTATGAGTGCATTGCAAGGATTTCAGCATTTATATATAATAAAGATATTGTAGTTTCAAAATATTTGAAAGTTAATGATTATGCAAAAATGTTATTAGTATAAGTGGTTTCTACCACTAAATTTGTGCCTTCTAGTAATTTAACTACCCACATTGGAACTAGAGCCTTTTTTGAAACATTTTTTATTATGCATTCTTAGAAAAGAATGAGAAGTTACTAATCATTATAGCAAAGAATTTGTAACTTGAGCAAGAAGAAAAGTTATTGCAAATTTTGAAATCTTATAAGAAATTAGGTGGATATTTGTTGATATTCTTGGTATTAGCCCCTCCACATGTATGTATCGATTTTTGTTAGAAAAAGTAGCCAAATTAATCAATGAGATAACCTTAAAGATAATTCAACCCCTTGATTCTAGATGTAGTGAAGTATGAGATTACTGAGCTTTTGGAGGTTAGTCTTAAATATCCTATTTCTAATAGCAAGTGGCTAATCTAGTACAAGTTGTTTCTAAAAAAATTAGATTGATAGTAGTAAGGAACCAAAATAATGAATTGCTTCCTCTAGAGTTTTAAATAGTTAAAGAATATGCATTAACTACAAGAAGCTCAATCAAGTAATAAAAAAAGATCATTTCCCACTCCCATTCATTAACCAGATGTTACAGAGACTAGCTAGCAAATCTCATTATTGCTTCCTAGATGGTTACACTAGTTATTTTTAGATTCATATTACTTCAGAAGACTAGGAAAAGACCACATTCACATCTCCTTTTGACACTTTTACTTATAAAAGGATACCATATGGCCTATGCAGTGCACTTAACACATTTCAAAGGTGTATGTTGAGCATTTTTGTTTGATTTTTTAGAGAATTGTGTAAAAGTATTCATGGATGATTTTTCTATTTATGTTTCCTCTTTTAATACATGCTTGTATAATCTTGTTAAAATGTTAAATAAATATATTAAAACTAATCTTATGCTAAAATTTTTAGAAATATCATTTCATGGTAAAGCATGGGATACTTTCAAGACATATAGTGAATAACAAGGATATTAAAGTAGATTTTGCTAGGATCGATGTAATTACTACTTTACCTTACGTCACTTTATGTGTAGGATGTGTTTTCTTTTCTTAGTCTTGTAAGTTTCTATAGGCACTTCATTAGAGATTTGAGCAAGATTGCACTTCTATTGTCTAAGTTGCTCCAAAAAGAAGTAGAGTTTGATTTCAACCAACATTACAAGGAGGTTAAGTAAGCTCTTACCATTACTCTTATTATTTAGGCACTATCTTAGGATTTACGATTTAAATTAATGTGTGATGCATCTAATTATGCAATTAGTGTTATTCTTACATAAAAAGTGGGAAAACAACTTTAGGTGTTGCATAAGCTAAGTTCATCACTACAAAAAAGGAACTTATAGCCATTGTTTTTGCTTTAAACAAATTTAGATCATACTTGCTTGGTTTGAAAGTGGTTATATTTTTTGATCATATAACTTTAAAGTTTCTTTTGAAGAAACTTAAGGCAAAACCTTGCTTGATTAAATGGATATACCTTTGTAAGATATTAACATTAAGATTAGAGATAAACATGGTGCTAAAAACTTAGTTACAGTCTACTTGAGTAGGATTCTAAGAGATGTAAACACTTTACTTATTTAGGACACCTTTCTAGATAAGTAGCTTTTACAACTGCTAGTAAGGATCCTTGGTTTGCTAATTCAATGAATTTTTTGGTTGCTAATGAGTCACTTGCACATGCTAAGAAAGCTTAGTTTGATAAGTTAAAGAGTAAGGCTAAACACTATGTGTGGGATAATTCTTATTTGTGGAGATTTTGTACTAATCAAATAATTAGGAGATATGTCCATGATTTTGAGTTTCATTCCATTCTTGCATTTTGTTATACTCATGCTTGTAAAAGTCACTTTAGACCTAAGAGAATAGTGAGAAAAGTACTTTATTCTAGTTTTTATTGGCCTATTTTATTCCATGATACTTACATGTTTTGTAAAAACTATGAATAATATCAAAGAACATGAAATTTAACTTAAAAACATGAGATACCTTAATTTCTAATGCTTTTTTATGAGGTTATTTATATGCGTGATATTTATTTTATAGGTCTTTTCCTTCATTTTTTTACCTTTGTTTACATTCCACTAGCTATTGATTTTGTTTTTAAGTGGGTGGAAGTTAAAGGCCCCAGGACCAATGATTTAAAAGTTATTGTAAACTTTGTCAAGTCTCACATTTTTAACAAGTTTAACATTCCACATGCTTTAATAAGTGATCAAGGGAATCATTTTTTCAACCAAGCACTTGAGATTTTATTGAAGAAATATGAGGTTTATCATAGAGTTTCCACACCATATCATCCCTAAACAAATAGGCAAGCAAAAGTTTCCAATAGAGAATTCAAATCAATTTTAGAGAAAATTGTGAATTTTAATAGAAAAGATTGGAGCCTTAGATTAAAATGCACTTTGAGCCTATAGAATAACACACAAAACTCTTATTAGGATGTCCCCATATTAGATTATTTTTGGAAAAGCATGTCATAATTTAATGGAGCTAGAGCATAGAGCATTTTGAGTTATTAGAAGGTGTAACATGGATTTGAAAGCATATAGAGATAAAAGAAAATTGCACTTGCAAGAATTAGAAGAAATTAAACTTGAAGCCTATAAAAATTTTAGGCTTTACAAGGAAGAAACGAAGGCATTCCATGATAAGCTCATTTTAGAAAAAAAATTTGAGATTGGTGAAAAAGTTCTATTATTTAATTTAAGACTTAAATTAATGCTAGGAAAACTTCTTCCCGTTAGAATGGAACTTTTGTTGTTACTAACATTTTCCCCTATGGTGCAATTGAGATCAAGAGTGTGGAGAACAATAAGGTATTCAAAGTCAATAGGCAATTTTATGAGGGTTTTCAAAAGCAAATGGTGGAAGTAATAAAGTTAGAGATCTCGATTTATTCATGATGAAGGATTTTGAATCTAGCCAAGGATGTTAAAGAAAGGTGCTTCTTAAAAGACAACCTAAGCTATTTTTCAGATTTGCTTTCTCTTACCTTTCTCTTTTATTTACTTGTCCTTTACTTTTTCTAATGACATTGATGTGCTTTATATTGAGGACAATGTAAAATTTAAGTGTAGGGAGAAGACATCTAAAATATTATTTTGTGTTTTGCATCTTCATTTAATGCTTCTGAAGTAAAAAAATAAAAGATTTAAAATTTAAAAGAATATTTTTTTCATTTATTTTTTTGAATTTTTTTAAGTCATTTTATATGCTTTTTATTGAAGGAGATTTTGCATTTTTCATGAGCAAAATCCAATTGAAGTTAGATAGGATTCATAACATGATTGAATAAATGGTTTTACTTCTTGAAATTAATTAATGTAGTGATGGATTTTGAATTGGTGGATTAAACTTGGTAGCATAACTTTCCTTGTGAGATTTTTAGCTTTATGTGAAAAATTCACATTATTTTCTTTCCTTCTTATGTGATGTTCTTCCATGATTTTTGCTTCCTTTGAACTTGCTTTAATTCTTTTTTAGATTACATTTGCACATGTGTGCATAAAATGATAAAGGCAATTTTTTTTTTGAGGCTCTCTTGAGCTTAATTGCCATTTTCTTTATTGATTAGTCTATTAATATTTTTCCATTGAAAAATAGGTGTCTTTATCTAACCTTAGGGATTGGTAGAATATTGAAATTTTTATGAGATGGACTTTTATATAAGTATGGTAATGTTTATATTTTGTTAAAGTTTATCAATTTCAAGTTCAAAGATTGAATGAAATGAAAAGACAAAAAACAAAAAATGAAAAAAAATGAAGAGAAAGTCAATAAAAATGAAAAAATGCAAAAAGAAAAAAAAGAAAAAAAGGTTAAAAAAGGAATTAGGAAAGAATGAAAAAAAAAAGTTAATAAGTGTTTGAATTTGAAGTTAGGTTATTATATTAAGTTATAATTGTTCATGATTGACCCATATGTTTATAATTCAAATGCTCTATTAATTTTTTTAGTTTCTATCCTTTCATATCATTATTTTTCCTTTCCTTTTCCTTAACCACATTACAACCTTGAACAAAGTCTTTTTAATTTATATTATACACGTGATTTAATAAGTGGGGATTAGATGATTAGCAAGCTTATGATAGAGTAATTCCATGATATGAAGTTAAGTGAAACAATTATCCTAAATACTTAAGAGTTAGAGAGTAAATTTTATAAGAATCTACCATGTTGTTTACTCTTTTTGAATGAAGTTGTTATGTTGATTAATTTCAAGTTTGTTAAGATTTTTGTTCATGATGTATCATGTTTCTTGATGGCTTTAGTTGTTTCTTGCTTTTGAATTTATGATTTTGAAGTTTTTCAAAAGTAAGCCTTTTGTTTTTAATTTTAAATAATTTTATATCTTGCTTGAAGTCATGCAAGGGCTAAGTGTGGGGGAAAATTGATATGCAAGACTTCACCTATATTATTTTTTCATATTTTATGCCTCTTAGTGTGTCATTACATATATTTATTTTATAGAATTAGCCTTGTTATGTAATTTATGGTTAGTTTTACAATTATTTGAAATTATTTAGTTAATGCTGGATTTTTACATTATTTCAAGTTTTTGGCTATATCTTAAGTTTTAGATATTGGATTTAACTAACCTTTATATTATTGGAAATTTTAAAAAAATCTCTACAATTTTATATCTTGAGCAAAACCAAATTCAAATGTCTAAAAGGTCTAATTTAGCCAAAAAGTTGAAGTCCTATTTATGTCTAAGTTAAGCCAGTTTTAATTTTTAGGTTATATCTAGAGCTCTAGAAGTCTAATTAAGATAAAACTAGTGTTGAAATTTTCTTAAAATCCAACCCTACAACTTCTGTGTTTGGATTTTAGCAAAACTACATAGTTTTAATGATCTTACATTAGGTAGCATCATACCCATAAAATTTCATTGCTATAACTCTTATAGTACATTATTTTTTTTAAATAGGTTATAAGCTTCTAAAATTAACAAATGCCTATTCTTTATATCCACAAGAGGCATATGATTTAGATTCATTAGGTTTTAAAAGTTAGCAAGTTAGATATAAGATTTTATACCTCCAAAGGTAAGAACACTTTCTACCTTTACATAATTTAACAAATATAGCTTTTCTCACTTTTCAAGTTCCTTCTTCTTCAACTATGAAAGGCTAAATCTCTAGTTGATTTAAGGATTTTGAGGCTCATCTATATCTAAATTATGAGATCTTAAGTTATAATATTAATTTCTTCTAATTAATTTTTCCTCTTTACCTAATTCTTTGTGATGATTACTTGGAATTGCATAAGTTAAATATTGATTTAGTATAATTTGTATTCAACCTTGTGATTTTTTTATATTTATTTTTTTTTGTTGAATTATGGTTAATTAATCATAATTTTTCATATGGGGACAAATGGTTAAGAGATTAAATCAGAGGTTTTTGGTTCAATCCCTTCATTCAGCTAAATTCTATTTTCAAATCAAATTTGATATAACTTTACGAATTATAATGGTTGTTTAATTCTGCTAATCTTAATTGATCAAATCCTAAACGGTCCTTTAGCATGGAATTCATGAATTATGGCAAGGGTTTTAGATAATTTAAGGTTGAAAAATTAATTTGAATAGTTAAATATTTTATGACCTATGATTAATCTATACTAAGAGCCCTCACATCCTTGGATCAACTGTTTTGCTATATTGAGTTTCTTTCTATTTTACTTTTATATTTTGTTTTGTTTGGTGCATTTGTCTTAATTTTGGATCAAACCCCTTAATTGGCTTTGTGTTTATTTTGTTCTATATTTTCTTTGAATTCTATCTGCATTCTATTTTAATTTCTATTTCATTTCTTATTTCTATTTTTAATGTATAAAAAGCTTAAATAATTTGGTAATTACAGTTAGTACATCATAAGAAAGGATACATCAAGTGGATTACTAGAGTTTAACCTAGATTGTCACCATTTCCTATAAAACTCTTTGTCGAATTAGTAATATTTAATTTTGGTATGTTGCTACATGTATTCATGCATTGATTAATAAAAGGAAAAAACTTACAAGAAACTCCTAATCAAAATTTTTTATACTTATTATTTTTTAACTCTCTACTAATAACTATAATTCGATAAATATATTATTAATTAATAATTAATTATTAAAAGTTGACACTATAAGGATGTATCATATTTAGAGTAGAATTTGAGGTAACTTAAGTTGTTTCTAATTCCTTACTCCAGATTTGTTTGTATGCTTGCCCTTAACATAAAAACATAAGAAACTCTTTATTTATACTCCTAATCTGATCTTAAAACTTTCGAAAGCCTTAATTTCTTCTCCAATTAGCCTTCCATTAACATGCTATCACTCTATCTGGCTAGCACCATGATCGATGACGTTAGCCATTAATCATTGCTGATATGCACTGTTGCTATGTACTAAAATTAGTTAAAACTGGTTTGCTAGAAAATAATGTAGTAACTAACATAAACTAAGTTGTACCCCTAGTAATCTCTTAATATTATCTTTTCAAATTTAATTCCTAACAATATTTATATAATTATTGAATTATTAATGCACTAAAAAATAAGAAAAACCAATGAAAATAGAATGTAAATGCAACAAAATAGAATGTTGTAACATAATGGATACAATATGCTGTATACTATATGAAAAATTATGCAGATCACTAAATGCAGGATTAGGAGGGTTGTTTGCATGAAATTAAATAATAACAATAAACTAAACAAATCTAAAATAGGAGCAAAACAAAGAGGAAACAAAAAGGAACTCAATGGAATAAAATAGTTAATTTAAGGAATTGAGAGCTCTAAATTGAATTAATCATAGATTACTTGAGATTTAAGTTTTCTAATTAAATTTTTAATCTTGAATTACTCAGAATTCCTGGAATAATTCATAATCCCTATGCTGGATGATCATCTAGGATTTGATCAATTAAGATTAGCTAAATTAAGTAATTGCTATAATCCCTAAGTTAGATCAAATTGATTTATAAATAAAATTTGATTTATTTAAGAAATTAAATTAGAAATCTCAAAATTAATCACTCAACCTTCTATCCTTATGTATAAAACCATGATTTATTAACCACAATTTCATACCAAAGCAACAAAGAATTAGAAATCATAAGAATAAACATCAATTATATCAAATCAACATTTAACACAAGCAACTTCAAGAATTCAACATAAGTAAATAAGGAAAGAAGAAAATTAATTAAGAAAAGTCATTATTACAAATCATAATCTCATAATCAAGTAGGGGAGAGCGTCAAGCTCCTTGAATCAATTCTGAAAATTAGCCTTCCATGGCTAGGAAAACACAAGCTAGAAGAAGAAGGAGGAGAGATGTTTGCTAGGTGTGTGTAATAATCTCTGGAAGTGTAATGAGTTCTCCCCTTTTATTTGACATAATTAGTCTAAAACCCTAATGGACCTGACTTCTATCCCTCTAAGTATTACAAAGATGAGGCCTTCCTAATTTTTAGAAGCCTAGACCTATTTTTAACAAGACAATTAACTTTAACAGTTACATAAGTGAATTCCCACAAGTATGACTTCCAACTAGTATAAGACCTCTAAAACAAGATAATTTGGAAAACCTATAAACATGAGGATTATAGGCTTTTATCTTATGAAAATTTAGGTGCTAGTTTTAGGTTAATTTTACCTCTATAGCTTCATTTATGGCTTAAAAATAGAGGCGGGCTCAACTATGATAAAGACACAACTTAAAATTCTTAGCCATATATGACCTCCAAAATATCTAAACTAGGCTTGGGTCAAAACATGAAAGTTGTAGATCTCTTTTTAAGCTTTCTAATAATATAAAGATTGTATTAATATAATGTCAAGAGCTTAAGATATGATTGAAAAATAGAAATAGTGTTAAAATCCAACATCAACAAAATAAATTTAGACTATTGTAAAACTAACCCAAAATTATAAAACAAGGCTAATTTTGTAAAATTAAGTACATGTAATACCTAAAAGATAAAAATAGGAGAAAATAAAATAATAAATATTTTTTTATTAACCATTCGTTGCTTATGACCAATCAATCAACTTCTTTTGCTCTATCTTTTTTCCTCCCTAACCTTAAGTTCCATTTAACACTTTCCATGGTGATAGAAGCTTTGTATACATTTGGCATAGAGACCATGCTCCACAAGTGCATGTATGAAGACTTATCATTTTTCTATCTCCTAATGGTACTCATACTACAAGAAAAAGTTTTTTTTCCTTAAAAATGAAATAGTGACAATTATAATAGAATGAAGATAAAAAGGTATATGTCACATTGTTTTCATGATTTTGAAAACACACATCATTTAGCCTATGATTTTGACCTTGGAGATAATTAGCATTTCATTATATTTACAATTTTGATTATGAGGGCAATCTAAACATTGTTTAAATTGCAAATTTGATTCTAAAGATAATCGTATAGCTTCGTTCCTTTTGTAATAATGATTCTTATTAGTAGATAAGTAGCATTATGTTCCACATTACTTATATCTTACTATATGTACTTTGTATTATATATAGTGAATTACTAACTCAATTGAAAATATGGTATTACTAATTTTCCTCTAATTAACATGGTATCTGTAGCCTTTTAAGTATCCTTCTCCTATCTTAATCAATAAAAAGATAAAAATAACCTAGCTTTCTCTCTCTCTTCTTCTCTCTTTCTTTTTTTTCAATCTTTTTTATGCTTGACTAAGGTCATGGTAGGGCCAGTGACAATCTAAGTCGCATATTGGTGGAAGCCTAAGCCTTAAAGTTATTGGCTAGTTGCAGTGTACAGCAATGAAAGATAGCAGTAGTGTTTTTTAGTACCATAGGAGTAGATATGATCACTAGAAGAAAGGTCTAGGTACACCGTGATGTCACATGCATGTATCTATGGTGGCGCATGAACCCACACATAGAGGAGATTGGTGGCATGTGGAGATCAACTAGTGGTGTGCTCAAGTAAGGCCCTATTTCAGAAGATTATGAGTCATCCTATGAGGTTAGTTTTATGATTTTATGACTTCAAGTAATGTTTTATATTTTTTGGGTAATTTTCTAATTTTTAATTTACTAGTTGGATAAGTTTATTCATCATGGATGCTACTTCTAGATTGATAAGAAAGTTTAGGGGTCTTAATAATCTAGAAAAATTAGAAAACAATGGTAAATTATTGTTTGATAATGAATATATTGAGTATTGGCAATTGAAAGTCTCTTTATAGTCGCCACGTGCTTAATCTATTGTAACAATAGTTCAAACAGGTAATCCCATGGCAAGTCTCTCCAATTCCAATTATAGATGGGTCATTGATGGTGCCACTGATCATATGAAAGATCAAATAGGTATCGCATTTTCTTTTAATATCTCTCATCCTTCTCATATTACTTTAATTAATGGGTTTACTGCTTTTGTTAGTAGAAGTGGTATGGTTAATATCACTTATGATATTTCTCTATCCAATGTTTTGTGCCTCCTAAACTTCTTGTTTAATTTACTTTTAGTCAGCTAAAGTGCACGTATTTATAATTGTGGTGTTTTCTTCTTTCATTATTATTGTATGTTTCAAGATCTGTTGATGAAGAAGATTTTTGGTAATGGATATGAATATGGGGGATTGTACATATTGGATGACAAAGTTACTCAAACAATTGTTGTTATTGGTACCCTTACTCCACATTAGTTGCATTGTCATTTTGTTCACCCATATTGATATCTTTATGAAAGTTATATCCTAACTTAGAATCTATTTCTCATTTAGATTGTGAGTCTTATCAATTTGCTAAATAGCATCATTAGTTCTATGTCCCTAGAATTAATAGATATATTTCATCCTTATTTAAGTTAATACATTTGGATATTTAGGGGCTTTGCCTAATTGTTTCAAATTTTAGTTTTTGTTATTTCGTGTCTTTTATGGACGATTATTGAAGAATGACTTAGCTTTATTTAATGAAAAATCATTTGAAGTTATTTAATACTTTTTATACTTTTCATGCTAAAGTTACAAATCAGTTTTACATAACTATTTGTAATTTTCAGAATGATAATACTAAAGAGTATTTCTCTACATAGTTTTCATCTTATTCATTACAACATTGGATAATTCATCAATCTTCTTGTATTGTTGCTCCACAATAAAATGGAGTAGTTCAATAGAAGAACTGATATTTAATGGAAGTTTCTTATGCCCTTTTATTTCAAATGAAGGTTTCTAAAGTTTTATAGGTAGATGCAATTTCTATAGCCTATTTTCTAATAAATCACATGCCTTCTTTAGTTTTTGATGATTAGTTACCCTTTTCTACTTTATTTCCTTCTAAATTCTTATTTCCTATTCCCCTACATATTTTTGGGTGCATATGTTTTGTTCATGATAATCATCCTCAAGTATCCAAATTGGATCCTCAATCTTTGAATTATTTTTTCATAGATATTCTTATACTAAAAAAAGGTATAGGTGTTTTTCTCCTGACTTAAATCATTACATTACATCTTCTAATATTACTTTTTTTAAATTTACCTATTCTTTAGGCCTTTTCCATCTTCCTCCACCTTATCAGATTCAAAACATGTTGGTAAATACTTCTTTCTACTTTCCCTTTTACATAATTTACAAGTTCCTCCACAATAGAATTAGGTTTAGCCCCTATTAAATATATTTATTCTCATAGAGTACAGTTACCACCAATAGCTTATCCACTAGACAAGCTATAAACATATAATCTAAACTCCATTCTAAATGATTTGTTAGCTTCATCTCCTCTACTAGCTCTTTCCTCATCAAATCTTTCTTTGTGTCTTCTAATTTGGATCTACTTATTGCTCACTAAAAAGGCACTCGTACTTATGCTCAGAAAGGTAACTCTAGCCACCCTTATTCCATTTCCAACTATATGTTCTATTTTTCTTTACCTACGTCTTCTTGATCAGTCATTGCTTCCTTAGACACTATTACTATTCTTAAGTCATATTCCGAAGTTCTTTCTCATGATGGATGGTGTGTTACTATGGAAGAAGAAATGACAAGTTTTGAAGCAAATTAGACATGGAATCTTATACCTTTACCTAATGGTAAACAATCATCTATTGCAAATGGGTATTTATTATAAAAGTGAATCTGGATGGTTCTATTACTCATTTGAAAGAACGTTTAGTAGCTAAAGGATATGCTCATACTTATAATGTTAATTACTCAAAGACCTTTTCCCTCATGGCCAAAATTACTTTCATTCGATTGCTTATCTCTCTTACTACTACTAATAACTAGTCTCTTCACCAGTTGGATGTTAAAAATACATTTTTACATGGAGATTTGCATGAAGAAGTGTATATGGAGCAACCACTTGGGTTTATTGCTTAAGGGGAGTGTAGGAAGGTACTACATTTGAAAAAATCATTATATGGGTTGAAACAATCCTCTCGAGGTTGCTTTGAAAGATTTAATGAAATGGTAATAGAATTTGAAATGAAGAAAAGTGATCATGATCATTCCATATTTTATGGGCAATCTGATTTAGGATGTATTCTTCTAGCTATGTATGTTAATGATATTGTAATTACAGGAAGTGAAAAATTAGGCATTTCACAATTGAAAACTTTTCTTCAGGCTAAATTTTAGATTAAAGACCTAGGAACACTTTGGTATTTCTTAGGCATTGAGATTGCCCAAGGAAGGAAAGTGATTTTCTTGTCTTAAAGAAAATATATGCTTACCTCTTGAATGAAATAGGGATGATTAAGGCTAAACCATGTGAAACTTCTATAATTACAAATGTTAAGCTTAATCCAAAAGATAGGGAGTTACTTAAAGATCCTAAGCGGTATAGGAGATTAGTAGGAAAATTGAATTACTTTATTATAACTAGGCCTGGCATTGCTTTTTCAGTAAGTGTGGCTAGTCAATTTATGAACTCCTTAAATACCTCTCACTAGGATGCTGTCACATACATTTTGAAGTATTTGAAGAAGGCACTTAGTCAAAGAATTTTATATAAAAATTATAGCCATTACAAAGTAGAGGCTTTTTCTAATATAGATTGGATAGGATGTCTTATAAATTGAAAATTTACTTCTGGGCATTATGTGTTTGTTGGAGAAAACCTTATGTCATAGAATAGTAAGAATCAAGCAGTTGTATCCCACTCTAGTGTAGAGTCTGAATACCAAGCTATAGCTCATGCTACGTCTAAACTTGTACGGGTTACTTAGCTTGTTCAATAACTTGGCATCAAGATTCATAGGATTGTGGTGTAACAATTGAGCTGCTACTCATATTGCTTCAAACCTAATTTTTCATGAACAAACTAAGCAATTAGAGGTTGACTATCATTTTGTTAGGTAAAAGCTATAAGAAAGCGTTATCAATTTTAAACATATTAAAACTAGGGAACAATTAACTGGTCTATTTACTGAAGCTCTTTTAGGGAAACAAGTTGATGAAATTTATAAAAAGCTGGGAATGATTGATATCTACAGCCTAGCTTGAGAAGGAGTGTTAATAGATAAGTAACATTATATCCCATATCACTTATATCTTACAATATGTACTATATATTATATTATATATAGTGATTGCTTAATTCGATTGAATACATGGCATTATAAATTCCCTTTTAATTAACAATTCTAAAATGTAAAAAGAGCTTTTCTTAATTTGTAATTTTGATTTCAAAAATAATTTGTGCTTTGATTTTGTTTTTATTTGTTTGCATTCATCTTTTAGAAATTTTCAATTTGCAATTTAAAGCTAAAGAAGAATTAATTGTGCCATTTCAAGTAATATTTACATCTTAAAAGTGTTTTGTGGTTTTATTACCATTCATATCACACAAGCTTTTTTTTTATTTCAAGTAACTATCCATCAGTATATGTTCATGTGTCATTGGTCTCTTTCTTTAAGTATACATGGACTTGGAATTGGATCGTCTATCATTTTATTCCATTCCAATTGTATTTCAAGATTCCAAATTTATTAATTAAAACAGAGTGGAATGATGTGAGGGAGAAAGAAGATGAACAAAAGTAACAATGTTAAAGTAACAAAATCAAAAAGAAAGGGAAAAATGAAGAATAAGAAAAATAACAATAGAAACCAAGGTGATGGCACTATTCTTATAAACCTTTTTCTAATATTCCTAAATAAAAGTTATGACAATCTTAACTTCAAAATTTGTCTAAGGTTTAGATAGCTGAGAAGGTAAAAGTGAGTGAATAGAGAATAAGTGTTAGGAGTTTAAAGTTTCATAGAATAATGAAGGTAACTAAAAGGATTGTTAAAGGGGCATGGTACTTTGTAATAAAGGTAATAAGCTCAAATGTTAGAAAATATAAACAATTATATGATAATTTTTATACTTGTAATCAATAGTCTGAATTAGAAATCCTATGATTATGCCTTTTAAAATTATACACACACACACACACACACACACACACACACACACACACACACACACACACACACACACACACACATATATATATATATATATATATATATATATATTCCCCTACATTATTTGAATTGCTTGCTATAGTACGTATCACCATCCTACACTAGTTAACATACAAATATTTTGTATTTGAAACTTTCAAATTTATAGTAAGTTGAAGTATTCATCTTAGGTTGTTTCTAGGCTTTTTGTTTAAATTCTTGATATTCATTCTTTCTAATATGCAATCATTATTTCCATTTCATTTTGGAGGTTCAAGTTTTGTGCTAATCATATATTCCCCATATGCATTTCTAACATCTCTATATTGGCCACTCAATGGATTAAAAAGATTCACATATAAACACTTCATGCTTCAATGTATATCCCATATAAAGAGTTCAATTAGTATTAACTTGAAAGATAAGATTTATCTTTCATTCCCTTGATTTCTCTATATTTTGTTTAATTAGTTTATTTTCTCCATTCAAGATTTATTACTAATTATAAGAATTAAGGATTTTCCTAGTTTAAAATTGATAAACATGCATGTCGATAGAATGAATATGTAGTCATAAATCATTTTCACATTAATGTCAAATAGTACATTAAAGTTCTTCATAAAGGACTCAATGTTAAAATTTTTTTTAGACATATATATTTTAAATTCATAATTAGATCATTGCTTGTTGTTACATTAGCATACATCTTTAGACTCATTAACTTGAAATTCTTAAATAATAATATGAACTTAAATGGTCTCTAAATTTTCTAGTGTTTGCATGCCAAGTGTGAGATATACAGATATTTTATAGTACAAAGAATTGCTATGATTCATATATCAAGTAAAGAATACTGAATAAATCATAGTCCAAAATGATTAAAAGAAAAACTAAGTGAAGTTTAAATTGCTTACATCTAGCAAGTCTTCCCTTACATTTAGGCAATTTCATGCATTTTCCTGAACATTCTATTATGGAGTTTTTATTGATTATTGTGGATGTAAGAAAAGCTTAGCAAACCATAGATTATTCCTAAAACATTGGTTAGCATAAATATAGCAATTGATTATGCCATAGGGTGTTTAGAGGAACCTGTTAAAACTATAAGTTTTGAATTCATTATTTTCTTTCTCTATCAGTTTCATTGCAAAGACCTTAGAGTACAAAGAATTATGGTGAGTTTTTTTTTATTATCATACCCTTAAGTGCTACTTAACATCTAGAATTTGAGCATTCTTACTTTAAAAGAACTCTGCATTTCTTCTAAGATTATTTCCTATTTGGTGATTGAATTTGGACTTTCATTCTTGTTAAATTAAATTTATCCAATTCCTATTTTATAACCAATTTTGTGGTTATGGGTTTAGGGAAAATATTGTTGAAATTTCCTTTCATTAGTATTGTTTGTGTCTTTATTCTAGAAGATATAAGAGGATGTATGTTTTGACTAACTTAACTTATATTTGAAATTAGTTATATCTACTTAAAGTGGGATCAAATTTTTTAAAGTAAATTGTTTATTATTTAAATGCAAAGGGTTATTGTCACGACCCGTTTTTTATCATGATCAGCGTGGATCTCGTTACTAGTTTCCACAAGTGATAAATGCACAATTGCACTTAAATTCTATGTGTTTCATCACTTATTTACTTAGTATCTTATGCAAATTAATTGAAAAAGGATACTTAGATGCTCGATATTTTGTTTTCAGGCTTTGAAAGGACACATTTGAGCATTAGAAAAGGATTCGGAAGCAAAACCATGCAAATAGTGGAGAATCGAAGCAAATTTGCTCACTTGACAAAGAACACGGGGTATGGGAACCCCGTGTGGAAGGCCGTGTATCCTTCTGGACTACTTCGAGGCTTCACTGAGTTGCTCAGAGAAGAACACGGGGATAAACACGGGACGTGTCATACCCCGTGTATCACACTGCCCTTCACTTCTGATGTAAACACGGGGAGTGTCACACCCCGTGTAACATGCTTACCAGCCCTCGTTGAAGAACACGGGGTACAACATGTGTCGTGTCATACCCCGTGTACATTACTGCTTGACACTTCGGAGAAGAACACGGGACGTGTCGCACACCGTGTATCATGCTGCTCAACTTTCGCTGAGAAACACGGGGTAGAACACGGGCCGTGTCTCACCCCGTGTACATTTCCCATATAAGTTTTGCGCGAAATTTTGAAAGGAGAAGAGGAGAAACTGAAAATTAACAAAGAGAGCTACTGGGAGAAACCCTAGGAGAGACCCAAACTCACCAAGGGCACCTTCTAACATGGATTCGAGCAAGGAATTGAAGATTCAAGCAAGGAATTTGTAGATCTTCATGAATTGTTTGAATTCCCTCTCTATTTTCTGGTTTTCTTCTGATTTTGTAATATTTTTACACTAAACCCTTGTGCTCAACTTGGGTGAACTTATTCATGGATTTATGGATTTATGGAATTGAATTTTATATAATCTAGCTTGATTTACTGTTGATTTATGATTTGATTATGCTATTTTGTACTTGAACAAACCAGTACTTCCGGAATATTGGATTTGTGTTATGGATTAATTGATTCTAGGTTGAAATGACTAATTAATTAATCGGACCTTGCATGATCATTGGAAATATCAATTAGATTTAGGAATTAAGCTAATTGGATTCTTTTGCACAGGATGAAATGTCTGAAAATGGATTCTAAAGCAAGTTAATGCAACCTAGATGAGTGATTACTAGAGTAATTCTGGGCACTTAATCTTTTGGTTAGTAGCTAATAGCCTTGCAATGAGGTATAGCTTAATTTAGGTAATCCAGTAGTCTAAATTAACAGTAAACCAAGTTAGAGGATTACATTCATTCCATAATGAAATGTACAAGGGAACCTTAAGTTGAGTACGCTTTCATTTCATTGAATTAAACCTTTTCTTGATAACTAAGCTCTGTTTTACATTTTATCCTTAATTCACACTATCAATTGATACGCCTAAATAATTTTACTTGAAATTTAGTTAGTATTCAACGTGCAATCCCTGTGGAGACAATAATCTTTTATACTATAACTCGACTTAACCCGTGCACTTACGGGATTGCGATCAACAAGCCTTAACTATTATTACTCTTCCTATCTAACAAGAATTTCTAACTATGACAAAATTAACATACATACAAAACAATCTAATTTCACACTTATACACATACAGTTAATTCATCAAACTTTATTTAACTTGTTGACTCTAATCCTAATTCCAGCTATAAAATCTTTCAAATGAGGCAATCTTTGATTCTCCATAGAACCTGAAGTCATTAAATTAGAATAAAGTGAATTCCACGAACTTAGTGAGCATATAACTACCACTATTTTGCGGGTGATTAATATATATATATATATATATATATATTAAAAGTAATAGCAAACCATTTTCTAGATTCCTGGAATATATAAAATCATATCCTAAAATAGAGATTCACCTACACATGACTTAAACCTTATTTCTCATAGCACAATCATAGAAGTTCTAACCTCCTATCAAAATTCAAAATCATAAACTACCCATTTTGGGTAAGCATCACACACAAACAGTCATTAAGGCTCAAATACAAACAGATCATCACAATCATATCATCAGTACAAGTTAATCACAAACAATCACATGATATCACATATTCAAATACAATAAATCTACATATGGTTGCTCTATTGATATGAACCAGTCCAATACTTTGCATAATCAAGTCCAAGTAGAAAAGGACTTAATTTTAAGTGAAGGCCCAATGATAAAAGGAAGGCTCAAAAGAATACAAGAAACAATTGGAGCCCATGTAAATGCGATTCTGGTCCAAGGAGCCTGAGTAGATAAAACAAATAAAGTTGAAGTGCTGCTCATCCAAGCCTAAAAAATCTAAAGATAGTTGAAGTGCAATGAATCTGGACACATTTTCCTAATACGGAGCGTAATAAATTAGGAGATAATTTCCTATTACAAAATTCAATGAACTTGGACTTATTTTCCTAATATGGAGTGCAATGAACCTGGAGATATGAGATAATTATGAGATAATTTCCTAATATGAAGCGCAACAAATGTGGAAACATTATCCTAATATGGAGCGCAATGAATTTGAAGATAATTTTCAAATATAGGATATAATGAATCTAGACATGGAGTGTAGCAAATCAAGAAATATTTTCCTAATCGAGAATATAACAAATAAGGAAAATCTGAGAATAATTTCTATTTTTAATTTAGTGATAGTCAAACTATGTATTTATGGCATTTACTATTTGTATTTTCCTAAGACTAGTATAAATAGGAGACAATGTAACTCAGAATTAAGAAGTTTATGAATAATACATAAATTTGAGTGTTTCTTCTCCAAAGTGTGAGAATATTATCTTCTTTTGCTCTTATGAAACCTTGCTTTGTCAATCTTCCCTTATAAGATTGGTGATTCAAATTCATAAAAGCCTCCAATTTGTGTTTCAACCTAGGTGCATTGTTGTGTGGATTGGTCAATTCGTATTCATGATTGGACAAGTGGTCTAAGTAGCAGGTTGCTTTCCTTATAGTGTTGGTTGGCTACATGCATTCGTCAGGTCATTGAACCACCCAAGTCAGAGCTTATTACTCCCAATTTACTTCCTCATTTCTAGAGTGTGGCGCTCATATCATTTTTTTACATTATTTTTTATTTACTTTATTTGCCTACGCCGTGAAGATCGGGACACCCCTATGGAATTCCCTATCATCTATGGTATCAAGGTCAATTTTATATCTTTATCAACTGTTAATCAAGAATTTCTCATTTGGCTCTTGAATCAATATCATATTTATCTCATAATTCGTCGGGAATCTCCCATCCGACTTTCATATCATTTCTTCATCACTAATCACAATATTCGATATCATCACTCTAGCATCGCTCATCATTTTCTAATGTTTCAAAAGACTCAATTCATAACACTCGCTTATAATTATATAAAAATATAGAATTGATACTAATAGTAAGGAAAACATAATTCAAGATTTAAAATATCTTTTAATAAAATAGTAAGAAGTGGCGAGATATACACTCATCTAAGAATGTTTTACCACTATAAGAAGTCCAAAGTATCTGTTCTATTTTCCTCTCCATCCGTTTCGGGAGTGCTTCTTCAACTCATATAATTATTAGCATTCATCTGGACATTCATCATAGGAAGGGTTACTTCGCTATTATGGATTACCGCTCCCATTTTCTCAAGGCTAACCGGAGCTCAACGGCGGCAGGATTGCCACCAGAACTCTGGCGAAAAGGAAGAAGAACAGCGGCTCGCAACTGCTGCCAAGCAACACAACTTGAGACCTCCCCTGTTTCTGTACCTCAAATATTATTCACCAACGCATCAGAAACAAGAGGAGTCGCAGTTCCTGCACCACCGTAAGCTGTAATGGAAAAATGGTCCTTTCACCAACTTGCTGCTATCTTCACGCAGCCCATGGATATGAAGACCCCAGCTCAATTCGCCATCACATCCGGCACGTGGAGCGACAGCAAAGGTCTTTTGCTTAATTGACAATGTCCACGGTGGAGGGAAGGAGCATCAATCGGTCGCACTGCAACCCTTGGGCGGAAAAGTGGCCCAAGCAAGGAGAGGGGGAAGAGACCGAAACCAGAGAGAGGGAATGAATGGCAGTGCAGAACGTGGCTCGGGAGAGAGATAACAGGGGGAAAGAGAGAGCAAACTCGACGTTGGCAGAGAGCAGCTTCCAACCATCGCGCAAGATAGCACCCAAGGATGGCATTGGCTACGTGATGACAAGGAGGCAATAACACTGCAGCAACAGATTCCATCACCGACAAGGAAACTCCCTCCGAAAGCAGCAACGATAGGCGTATGGGACAGAAGAGAAAAAAAACAGAACTAGCGAACAAGAAAGAAGAGACAGAATGAGAGAGAGAGAATGTCCCTCAAGACAAGCTGGCCAGCATTTTAAAAAAGAAGGGCAAGGCAGTGGAGTTACGTAAAAGAGAAAGAGAAAGTCCAGAAAATTGTAGAAGTTGAGCTGCTGCTGTCTACAGTAGTACCCATGAGAAAAAGGGAGAGAAAATGCAAGGAAAAGTTAGTAGCTACAGTTGATGTCATGTGTGAGAGAAAAAGCTAAATTACACATTTATGTTTTTTATTTTTTTAAATAAGAAAGCTCCGGACAGCAACCAGGAAAGGAAACAGGCGGTGGGGGCATAAAAGGAAAAGGAAAAATCTAGAGGGAAGGTGAGAGGGGTACAACAGCTGTTAACTGAGAGAGAACACGAATCCCACGGAAGAAAAAATGCTGGGTTAATCGTTTTTATCTTGTATTTCTCATGTGCATTAGTTGTTTTTACATCCAAAATCTCAACCATCTGAATTTCTCAAATTCAATCTTGACCAATCATCTAATTACAAATTTATTTCCATAAAACTAATTTCTATTCTCTTTAAAATCTCAACTTAATTATTTTCAATCATTTTCTATAACTTCCAAAATAATTATTTCAAACTCTCACAATTCCAATAAATGAATTACTAAATATAGAAAAATTTATTTCATAAATTTTTTTTACATCCATAATCAATAAAATTATTTTTGATAAATGAAAATTTTCTTAGAAAAATAGTCATATAAAAACAAATGACTTTCAATACTTTCATCAATATTATTTTAATCAAATCTCAATAATCACCATAAAAGAAAAGAATTTAAGAACAAATATCGGCCAAATAAATACTAAATAAAAATATAATTACAAGTATTGAAATTTATAAAAAATTATTTAACTCAAATTGGGATATTGCAGTTATCATTATATATCCAAACATCTTGTGTCTTTGAAATGTAGGCTTTATCCATTTGTTTTCTTTAGGTAGATTAGGAAGGAAAAGTTGATCTTATATAATGTGCCAAAGCAATAGGGATCTAGAAATATATCTTTAGAGTCCTATCTACTAATTAATTAAAGCTAGAATCAATGGCCAAATATTTCCTAGAAGAGAGCTTAATAGTATAAATAGGGTATAGAAATTAATCTATTTCTCATGTGGACCTTGATAATGCTGTCGTAAAAGCATTATCATTTTAAAAAATGTAGCTTCCTTCAGGCATCAATTACAACTTATGGTTTTTAAAGTAATAATAGATTATTGGTTTTGAAAATTAAAAGCTCTCTAAGTAATTTCCTAATTAGGCATGCCATTACAAAGTCCTAATAATGTTGTTTCTCAATTAAAGCATAAGTTCTAGATCTTTATTAGTGGTGTTAGTTTGCTCTCAGCTTATGTTTCTTATTCATTAATGATTGTAGCTAGGTACTTTGATTTTGCTTGACTTAGGTTTTATAAAGATGAGCTACACATAAATGTTTTTCAATCCTTGAATTGACCTATGCTATCAATCATTAATAAAAGCATTAGGGAAAGTTGACTTTAGTAGCTAATAGCATTAGTAGTCAATATCATTAGCACAAAATTCTTTTCATTTTTATTTGCAATCTCATTTATTTATAGATATTACATACTCATTTTTTGGTGGAAAATAGGCACTAGTCAAGATGGTAAGTGAATAAACATTGCTTCATGTTTCTTAAGTTAGTAAATTTACATGGATTATGTGTCATCTAACATGAGAATTTTGTCAATTTGCCAATCAAGTTCATAGTTCATAAGCCTATGATTGATTTGAATAATCAAGTTTGAACAACCTCTACCTTAGTGATCTTATTCCTTTCACTTGTAAATCTCTTTTCTTGATTATTAACAATGATAATAGCTATGCATTCAAGGCTGGTTTGTTAGGACTTGTGTATCATTTACATGGAAACTTTATAAGGTTAAGTTATTCTTAATAGTTCATGGATCTTATTTTACTTATGAAAAACATGGTGAGGTTTAGGATTAGTTTTGTTTCTATAATATAAACTCAAGCCTAGTTTATTTAAGATGATAACCATAGGAATCCTTAGTACATGATTTTGCTTTAACTATAATGATTTCCCTTTAACTTAAATGTTTAAGTTCAAACCATATTTGGAATAGTAAAAAAAGGTGAAATTTAAGATTTGTTAACTTAATCTTATAATAAAAAGAAGATATGAGATAACTATGGATATCTTATGATATACTGATGTGGTTGGATACAAGTTTTAAGAACACATTTGAAATGATTAGGTAATCAAACTAGAGACTTACAAGATAGAGACAATCATTTGTTTCCACAAGTTCTTAAAGATGAGGTAGTTGAAAAACTCTATGAGATTGGAATGGTACAAAGCTAAACTCACCTTTCACTTTGTTTAATTATTTTCATATATTTTGCATACAACTAAACTAGTGTTAAAAAATGGTTACCAATACAAATTGGATATTTTTATTCTAATTTAGTTTTGGCTTATGGTTATTTCAAAATATTTAAGATAATCAGCAATGTACACTCAAACTTTAATGTTTCTACTAAATGAATATAATAATAAGTGTTTGATGCCAGTGGCTACTTGGAGAGGACATGTATGAATCCTATATCCATAAAGGCAATTAGTCTCATTTGCAAATGGATGGAGTATATTGGTTTAAGAATGTAAGTCTTCTCACTTGTTTATTTTTAACCTAAAAGTTTTACTAATGATTCTTGTCACTTCTAAGTGGGTGGACCAAATGGGAAACATTTATGGTTGAGCTAATGGTGCAAATTTCAATGTAAGCTTTGTTGAATGATTCTCATTTGGTGACACATTTGATTGAATAAAATTAAGCCTTTCTTTTGACAAGTGATGTATTGATAAATATTAATTCCTTTTGGATAGGATATAGTTGCGAATGCTAAGATAAGTGATAAACTACTAAGAATAATTACTACAATATTTACATTAAAAGTTATGTATATCAATGGAAAGCCAGAAAAGCTAAACCGACCTATTGAGTTTAGTTAAAATCACTATTATAAAATTACATATTTATGTTAGCTTTTTAAGGGATTAGATATCAAATTTGAACTATCATTTTATCGATCGTCGTAATAAATATTTTATAATGTTGGTTAAGAAACCTTTGTAGAAAAGAAATATTACATTAGTTTTATGATAAATGAGCATTTTTCATTTCTTGTAGGTCACACCACTCGGTAACAAATCACATTTAAAGATGTCGAGTTATTTTATTAATCAATGTGGAATGTTGTTAGTGATTCACATAACCAATGTTATATTATATTCCCCTTCCCCTAAAAATAAAAAAAAACTATTCCTTATACTCTCTTTATTCTATACAGTGTCTCATAACATTTTTTACTGCATTACTTTCAACTTGAAATACATCTAAAATCCCATAAAACCACAATACTACAATTTTATAGTACATATAGACCCTACGTTAAAAAGAAAGTAATCTATATTTTGTCTTAATTACAACATAGAATCCCAAATTTAGCATATACAATTCATAATAGATAGAATAGGCTTATTTTTCCTTGTTTTTCCTATATATTAATTCCATACAAGTTAGATATAGGATTAGGAAATACCTTGTGATTTATATTACTAAATAACATTCAAAACACTTTTAAACTATATGGAAACAAAGTGAGTAAATGAACATTTAAGTATTGCAACAACAACAAAAGAAAAGTTTATCTTGATGAAAAAAAAATTACCTTCTAATATGTCGTGAATATCATTTTATTTGAGTATATTTAATTTATTATTCATATACATATCTTAAAGGAGACCTACATTATCCAAATATTTCAATATACTATATAAACTAGTATTCAAGCAATTGTATATATAAGTATAACTAGAAAAAGGACTAAATCATAAGAAAAAACACAATTTAAGAAAGATGTTATGTTTATATTCTGTATTTTTCTTGTGAATGCATAACCTTACATATTTATCAATGGGCTAATGGATTTTCAATACTACAAAACAATTAATGAATATAAATAACAAAAAATAAAAAAATAAAGAGAATCATCTTAAAGTTGGTTGGAATATGAGCATATCTTAGAAGAGAGATAATCATTTTAAGATTGGAAGAACTTCACAATGAAATTTGCAAATAGTACCATGACTTGACCTTTTTATTTTCCTCTGATGCCTTGTGATTTGAATTTTTTAAATATTTTCATTGGTTCTAAAGAAAAAATTAATGTGTAAAGTAAAACAACATCATTCAATTATAAATGTTTAAAAGTCGATTGTTATTAGATGAAAAGGCTTAAAAGCTCATTCTTAGCCAATTCAAAATCTTCCAAGCTATAGCCAACTAGAAAAATCAAATCACAAAAGCAAGAACCTTTTTCAAAGCTATTGTTCTAGCTAAACCAAAGCCACTCAATATAACTACCAAATATGTCAAAAAACATAACTACTAAAATTTCCTTTACACAGAACCTAAATATTAGGCTAGCAGTCTCCTTATAGCTTTTGAATTTCTTTCAACTCCTTGACTTTTATTTTGAGAAAATTTATTTTAGATTGTAAATCTTGTAGTGTAATAGGTTTACTTTGTTTTGACTTAATTTTTTCTAAAACATTTTTGAAATTATATTCAATTGGATGCTGAAATATTTTTGAAGTTAAAGATTTATCCAGCAAACCCTGAAGGTCCCTTAAGTGCAAGAAAATGTAGCAATGGAAGTAGAGATTGTAGAGAGACTGCTATATTTGATTAAATATTTGAAAACTTACAAGAAAATTTAGAGGAAAGGGAAGGAACTAGTAGACTGAAGACTCATATAGAGAGAGCTATTAGAATTGCTTAGTTCTTTATAATTGTAATGCCTTGTTTATAGGCTATTTTTTACTTTTACAGTTCTCTTGTGAACAGTAAAAGTGCTACGGTTACATTATATTATTTATTTTCAACTTTTAATCACCGAAAGAAAAAAGGCTGACTTGAGTTAATAAAAGTTAAATAAAGTTATTAGGAATCTAATAATGCTATTTCCACTAGTATTTGAATTTATTTTCTAGGGCCGGTGATTTAGATTTGACTCGGTATTTGTATTTGATAGTCTAAGATAAATCTTTAGAATTAACTTCACCAAGATTAATCTTGTAATAGTCATCTTTATTTGATTGGCTATAATCTTCTAAATTTTTAGACTTTTCCTTTAAATTATTTGAAGCTTAGGATTCCACTTCAGACTTTTATTTTATCATTAGGTGAATATCTTCTATTTTTGAAGACCATTCTTCTTCATTTAATGCTAAGGCAAGTGCAACCATGAGCTGAGATTTGATTTGGAGAAATTGATTGGTCCTCTTTTTAGGATTTTTGTTGAATTTTGGATTCTTTGAGAACAATTTGAGTATTTGAGGTCTTTCTGCATAGCATAATATTTGTATTTACCTTACCATTTGATAGAATTTTATCTCTGGGGGATTGGATAATTTCCTTCAAGATTTTGGACTACTTAATATTTTGAGAAATAGCATCATGGAAAGCCTATTCTAAGGAAAAATTGTAATAGCATAGGAAACTTTCCATGATTTTCTGCATCGAAAAGATCATGAAATGTTTCCCATCCTTTTTTCATGTTTTTTGGTAAAATTTCTTTAATTGGTCCGAAAATGTTCCACCATCTTACGAATCAACTAGAAATTTGATACTTAGCATTATGCAAAAAATAAATTAGTCAAGAATGTTTGAAATTTTTATTTTGAAAGTATAGTGTATTCATCTAAGCTTCCTGATAATCTCAATATGAATACCCAATTAAATTTAGATGAAATTTTTTTAAAAATTTTTTCATCTTGAATGGCTCCATGCCCTATTCATTAAAAAAAATTATTTTCTTTATTTCGAAACTCGAATGAGTTATCAAATTTGGATTAGTTTTACTTTTGTTGTTTTTAATTATGATTGAACCAAAGTCTTTCAAAATATACTTATAAAATTCTCTAGTATGGAGAGGAGACTTTGGGATAGAATGCCATCCTTTTAGGAAAATTTTAGGAATCAATTCCAAAGGATTGCTAGCCTAATATTTGGGTTCTGTGTAAAGGAGATTTTGGTGGTTGGATTTTTTTTTACATATTTAGCAGTTATATTGAGTGGCTTTGGTTTAATTGGAACAATAACTTTAGAAGAGGTTCCTACTTTTCTGATTTGATTTTTCTAGTTGGCTATAACTTGGAGGATTTTGGATTGGTTGAGCCTTTTCATCTTCTTCAACTATATCAGCCTAAAGTTTTTTTTCTATTTGAAGAGGTTTTTAGATTGAGGCTACTAGAGCTTGGAGAACCTCAATTGTGAATTCCTTGTCTTTGATTTCTTTATGTTCAAAATATTTGGATTTTGATTTGAAGGAAGAGGCAATTTGTTTGGCCTTTTCTTCTAGAGTTAGCCTTTTTCTGTTTGGATCTGGAGGTTCTATATTTTTTAACTTCTTCATCAATGCTGATTTATTTCCTATAGAAATTCTCTAGTGAGAAAATCAGGAAAAGAATTTGAAGAGCCTTTCAAGTGTTCAATTTCAAAATAAAAAACACTTAAAAGGCCTTGCCATGTAGCAAAAATTTGTTTTAATGCAATATTTTGAACATTTTTTTGAATAATAGATTTAGCTGAGCTATAATAAAGTCTAACAAAAAATTTCTAATTTAAAAATTCTAATTGAAATTTTTGAACACACAAAACAATTACTAAAATTTCATTCTTGGGATTTAAATAATTTTGTTGTGCAGTATTCCAATGTTTAGATGCTAATGCAACTATAATTGGAAAAAATAACATCAAGAATCTCATATTGTACTTAAGCCTACTAATACAATGCAAGATTGAAAATGCTTGATTTTCTCATAATAATTTATCATTATTTTATAACCCATCAAAGTTTAACATTGCAATTTTGTATTCATTACCATGAAGGCTTGATTGCTCATTTGCTTTGACCATTTGAGTGTTCCTATATTTCAATACAAGAATGGTGCTACTTGCTCATGCGTATCAAAGTCTAATATATTATATAGAGCAATTAACATGTTGATTCTCATGCTAGAACCTAGGAGCAATCAAGTAATTATAGCAAATGAAGCAATCAAACACCACAAAAGAGAGCTATCATGATAGCTATTTCCAACAAGGAAGAAAAGCCTTATTTATAGGCTAAAAGCAAATTGGTGATGAACCTTCAAAACATGTAAGCTATTGATAAACTGTCACAATGTTTGAATGAGCTATCATAATGATTGAAATGAATTCCTAAACTTTAGACATCCGTTTTTAATAAAACTTTAATGTTGTATACCATACTTTATATGTTGGTTGTTAAAAAAATTGACACCATATACTAATCCCTTGTAATATGATAACTTTGGTAAATGCATATTATCACCATTTATTAAGATTTAGTGGCCCCTATAATTATTTACTTCCACCATTTATTAGAGTTAGGTAATAGGTGCAACATTTTTATACATCAGTTTAGGGAAATAAATGATGTTTTATTATCCAATTATAACCGCATTAGTTTTATAATAAATAATTAATGTGATTTGTTTGTTTTTTTTTTTTTACAACTTTTGCATCCTTATTATTTTTCATAAATATAGATACGAAAATCAATCATTTTCCTAATAACATTATCAATGCTAACTAGTAAGCATAGCACAGTTACATTGCAATTAATTATTTGATCTCATAACGTTAAGAAAAAGTGATGGTGAATGTTGCATGGAATCCATGAAGTAGTCATTTCCCCTTACTTTTATGTCTATGGAAAATTTTCAACAAAGTATGCCTTTATATGAATGACACAAGAGTTATAAATAAAATTTCCTTATCAGTCAACACCTATATGCTTGCTCTTTCTTAATTCCATTGTTCTTATTTTAATAATGCAAGACTTGTTAATAATTGCATCCAAGAGTAGTGACTTACATCTTAGTAGTTGATAATTGAGTAACATTAATATTATGTTGTCCTTTTATACTAAATAAATAAAATAGAGTGAAAGAGGAACTATAAAGTGAAATTCTAAATGAAAAAGGAGTGGAAGAGAAAATAATATCTAAACAAAATTTATAGGCAATACAACCATTCTATGTTGATTCCTAATTAAAAATAGATCTTTTAAATAAATGGTATCATTTAAGTAGAAAATTTTAAACATTATTTATTATATTTGTAGATATTTATTATAGGTTAGTAAATATTTATTGCATGTTAGGTGACTGTTATGGAGATTTAGATGTTGGTTATGATAAAAAAAACCATTATCACATAGGAATCTAATTTTCAAAAATAACATTAGTTTTAATAAATGATTAACATCCTTTTTCCCATATATTTTTAATAAACTTATATATCACATCAAATTTTAGAAAATTATTTTGATTATTGGAAAACAGAATGACTATTTTACAAACTACCCAAGAAATGGATTAAGTGTGAGAAAACTTAAAAGTTGCATAAATAAGATAAGATGTTTGCTCTATTTTAAAAGACATTAATTTTTATTAGTTTAAAGAAAAGAGAAAGTTAGCTTCATAATTAGCAAAGAATATTTAATCAATTTTACTAAATATTTTAAATTCAAGTTATATTTTCTTTTTATATATTTTCTTATAAAGATTCAGAAATTAACACATTGAACATGAATACACAAAAATATAAGAAAAAATACATTGATATAAGAAAATTTATTTTATAATTTTTTTATTCTATGTATCATTACATCAATAGATATAAATTTGCAACAATATTACACAAGAAAATAAAGTAGGACTTGGGCCTTCTATTATCATTGCCAAACTTGGTATCAGTTCGTGTAATTGTTTATTAAATGTTGATATTGGTAAATCATGGATTTAAATAATATATTTGCTTTTATCACCAATGCCAACTTGTGTTTGAAAAAGAGGAACCTAATTTCCCCGCCATCTCATTTGATACACTTAAATGATATTGATTAGATTCTATAATATCTCTAAAGGTATTAAATGAAATAATAAAGGAGCTATATTCTTTCAACTTAAACACATGCTAAAGTTAGATAATGGAAGTTAAGGCATTTTTGAAATATTATCAAATGGAGAATGAATGTGAAATATATAATGAGTAAACTAAATTATAGACACCAGTTATTAAATCAAAACTAATATTTTAATCTTGCTCCGTTATAATTAAGAGTCAGTTCATTACTCAAGAAAACTTTCTAAATACCTTTACACATTGGTTAATAATAAAATTGATATGGAATACTTTTTTTCCAACATGACAATTTAAATGCCTTTTAAACAATGGTTTACTGACTTAACCCTCGTTCTAAGATTCCATTTAAATTTAAAAAATGCTACTAGTTAACTATAGATGTCAGTTTATTTTAAATTGTTGTCTTACCTATTCCAATAATTTGAAAAATCCCTCCACATTTATATAAATGTTAGTTTATCATATGACAGATGTATGTTGCTTGACATAGAATTGCAATTCTGTAATAATGAATAAATAATAGATTTGAAAACTTTAAAATTCAAGATTGCATTGTGGCTTTCAATTTAGTTCTAACTAAACTGAATATAGTAGAGTCTCATTTCTCCAGAATATGAACTTAGTTATAAATTTGAAAGCTTGAAGCAAATTAAACTCTATAAGACTAGAATGACCTGACACATACTATATGGGTTATTAATTTGACTACTACTGTATGTTAAAATATTTTGGACTACCATTAATTAGATTTTTTTATCTTGTTTTATTTAAAATGGGCCGAGTTTGATCTTAGAGTTATAATTTTAAGTCCAATTTTTATGATCACTTTTATGGACTAAAAATGTCTGGTGGATTGATGTGCTCTGCAGTAAGTATAGACCTTTAACCAACTGGGCTTTTGATGAGTGAGCCCAGTAGGGTATTTTATTTAATCAGGTTAGGTCTCCTTAGCCACTCTACGCTCTATTCATAACCATAAAAATACTTTGTGAATCCTGGTACCCCATCGGTTGCAAATTCGTAGAGAAGACAGGAAAGATCAAACTTTTGTTCATCAATTCATTCATATTTCATTATAGTGAATATATGTATGCTATCTATTTTCTTAAATCATATACTTTATATTTTTTATCTATGTAAATTTGCATCCTATATGAATAATTTTTGCTCACATTTGCTATCAGAGCCTCTTACTTTAGATTTAGAATTAAAATACATGTCTTTTTTATACGATTTATATGATTGTTATCATCTATTTTGATTTGATAATTTTTTTATCAAATTAATTAATACAGATTTAGATATATTTTTCTTTCTGTCCTCCCCTATTTAATTTGATATAATACAGTTGTCTCTACCTTCATAGATTTCTTTGAACTTAGGACATCTAATTTTAATTTGATACATTACAATTGTCTCCTATGTTTTGTTAGAATATTAATTTGATTTTACTGTTTTAGTTTATGATTTTCAATTTGATTTTGAATATTTGTTGAGTTTTATGTTTTTCGTCATGGTTGATATAATACAGTATAGAATGGAGTTATTTTTCTGTTTCTAGAATTTTTTTTCTTTTTTTTTTGGTGAAAATCACATTTCTAAAATAAAATAATCCGCCATTAACCTGGTATCCAATTTCTGGGTGAAAATTGTGTTGATTGTGGTGGATCTATTTTTTCCTTCTTTTAAATATATATATGCTTGGCTACCCGAAAAAGGACTTTGCCTTGTGTCCTTTTTTATCTAGATGCATGTTGCGTCCTAATTGTGGCGTGACCCACACATCATTATTGACGCATGTGGCCATGCATATATATATTTTTCTTTTTTAACATAATTTTTATATTTTTTATATTTTAATTAAAAATAATTATGAAAAATTCTATAAAATAAATAAATTAATTAAATAAATATTTTTCATATTTATATTAGTATATTTTACTCTCTCGAAATTGCAATCTAAAAAAAATACACTCTCTTAAAGAAAATTAGGAGAAAATTAGAAAATTTTAATTTTTTTTAATTTGTACCAAATATATGTATTGAGATTGTGTTTTTAATGCAATATGATATTTTTTCTTATGATTAGTATTGGTGCATGTTGTTTAACATTTCTTAATGGATTGGTCATATTTTATTTTAATTTATAGTTTTTGACTTCATTTAAATATCTCGATTTTTTTAGGAGACTTATAGGTTGAAATAGATAATTATCACTAAAGTAAAATTATTTATTTTAATTTATAAGTGTTTAAGCTATTGATAAATATTTATAAAATTAATTTTTAATTATTTTACGTAATTACCTGCTTAAAGGAGGTAAGTATGTATTGTAATTAAAAATGAGTTTATTAATATTTTTAATTATTTCATATAATGACCTACCCAAAGGGAGTTATTATATGATATAATTAAAAATTAGCTTATTGAGGCAAAATATTATTTCTAGATTTATTTTATTATTATAAATTTTGCCTATCAAAAGGGAATAATTTTGTAATATAATATATTATCCTGGTTAGCTTCAATTTTTTTAGGAGGGTCTTTTATACACTGCATTCTATGCCCAAAGGGAGGAATGTAGTGATATTTTATATACTCTTAAATTTGGTTATCGATAAATTTAAAATGCCCAGAACTAACATATTACATCTCTAATTGTTCTTTCATAATCTCTTTTACAGTGAATAATAATACTGTAACTATTGAATTATCAAATGGTACAAATTATAAGAGGTGGAAGTAGGATATAGAATTTGCTCTTGATATTATAAGTCTTGATTTAGCTTTACGTGAGGCAGAACCGTCAGCACTCACTCCTGAAAGTACTCAAAATAAAAAAGACTACTATATAAAATGGGAGAGATCTAATAAGCTCAACCTCGTTGCAATTAAGAGATTTGTACCTGAACATCTACTAGGTGGATTGGTAGATGCAACCAAAGCCAAAGAATTTATAGATGCTATAGGGCAAAGGTATCAAATATGTGATAATGTTGAATCTGGATGCCTGATGAAGGAACTGACAATTATGAAGTATGATAACACTAGTAGTGTAAGAGAGTTTATTATCAAGATGGTTCACTTCCAAACTCAATTGAAGAACTTAAAAATTGAATTGTCGGATACCTTTCTTGTCTCACATGCCTTGAATTCTTTATCTTTAGAATTCAGTCAAATCAAGACAGCCTATAATACATTGAACACCCCCTGGACCATTAATGAACTCATCACTAAGTGTGTTGTTGAGGAAGAAAAATTGAGGAAAGAAATAAATTTTTTGACCTAACCAAAATCCTTACCCAACAAAAGCCCAACTCACAAGAAAAATAAACCTAAATCACATGCTCCAAGGGATAATTTTTCTAAATCTCAAGAGGCCCACGGGTATGGTAATAATAATAATACCAGTCATAAACCACAAGTGGGAGGCCCTATAGATTCCATTCATAAGAATGTAGAGTGCTATCATTGTCATAAAAGGAATGATTGCTATAGATTTAAGTCTTGGTTAGAAAAGAAAAAGGGAAATGGGAATGGTAAACTCCTATCCTTAGCTTGCTTTGAATCAAATTTAATTTATGTCCTTATAGATTCTTGGTGATTTGATAGTGGTTTCATAACTCATGTTACAATTACCTTGCAGGGGTTCATAAGTAAGAGGAAACCAAGTGAGAAAGAGTCCAAGTTTAGAGTAGGAAATGATCTCGAAGTTGCAGTTGAATGCATAGGAGATGTTATTTTATGTTTAGTAAACTTTGTTGAGATTACATTGAATAATTTCTTTTATGTTCCTAGTTTTAGATGTAATTTAATTTTAATTTCTCTTTTGGATAGGCTTGGGTACAGATTTATTTTTGGAAATGGAAAAGTTAATATTTTATTGCATTCTGAGTCCATTGATTTTGGTGTTCTTGATAATGGTTTATATAGGTTATTATTAGCCTCTAATAGTCCTTATGTTTCTTTGAATGTTGAAGATATGGTTTCGAAAAAGTCTAAAATTAAGGAAATATCATCAGTTTCATGGTATAGGAGATTGAGACATATATCTAGGGAATAGGTAGGGAGGTTAATTAAAGAGACTATTCTTCTTTCCCTAGATTTTGATGATATGGACATATCTGTAAGCTGTATGAGGGGTAAGTTAACCAAGACTAAAAAGAAGGGCGCTACTTGTAGTTCTAATCTTTTAGAGATAATTCATACTAATATATCTGGACCATACTCTCCTACTATTTGTGGTTGTCATTATTTTATTACATTCATTGATGACTTTTCTTGATATGATTATCTTTATTTAATAAAAAAAAATTTTAATGTACTTGAGAAATTCAAAATTGAGGTTGAAACGCAATTGGAAAAAGTCATCAAGATTGTGAAATTTGACTAGGGAGGTGAATACTATGGCAAACAAGATGTGTCTAGGCAACACATGGGACCATTTGCTAGATTTTTACAAGATTGTGGAATTATTTCACAATATACCTGCCTAGTAGTCATGAGCAAAATGGCGTTGCTGAAAGGCGCAATCAGACTCTTAAAGACATGATGAGGAGTGTAATGTCCCAAATTTTCAATTCTATTATTTGAATCTCTAAATTCTAAGGTCGTAGAAGCAAAGAGCACATTTGAATTAGCTTGGTGGGTGAATTTTAAGTTGAAGGGAATTAAGTGTAAGGTAAACGAAATTTTGAAGGAAAAGGATAGTAGGGAAAAGAATTTATTTTCATAAGCAGTATAAATGATCAGAGGAGGTTGGAAAACCCTAAAAGGGGGAGTTATTTAAGTCTGACAGTGTAAGGAATTTTAAACAGACAGAAACCCTATGGACTAAATTGCAAAAGTGCAGAATCGGATGCGGTTAAAGTGAAAATAATCAAGAATTTGGGATCTAATATGAATAACTAAGAATTTGGGGTGCAATATGTGATTTTAATTAGTGTGACCAATGGACTCATGACAAGTGTCATTGTTAGAAAAATAATGGCAAGAATAGCCTTACTAATTGGTGAAAAAGGGCTAAAATACCCTTGAAAATTTTAAAAAGGACAAAAATGCCCCTAGAAGCTTCATGAAAACTCTACCTTCTTCTCCATTTCTCCAAAAGCTGCAGAAATCCCCATGAAAGAAGCTTAAGACGTGAGAGAGAGAGAAGGAAGAGAGAGAAAAGTTTCTCTTAGCTTTTTCACCCAAAAATACTTAAATTCAAGCTAAGGTGTAGAAGGGAAAGTTGCTCTTCTCACCAAGCTCTATCCATTGGTTTGCTTAGATTAAAGAAAAGCTCAAGTTTGATTAAGTTTGGGGAGCTCCAAGTGAGGATTTTCAAGTTGCACCAAGAGGTAAAAATGTTCTCCTCTGAGAGCTCTTTAATGTACTCTTTATAGTTTCTTGAAAACTTGAGGTTGGTGTGGTCAAGGGTGATTGAACATGGAGTTTAGGATGATTTGAATATGTTTAATGGTGTTTTGGATGTTGTTATGTTAAGCTATGGCTTTGGTTTGGTGTAAAAATAGCAAGAAAACCATAATGTACACACTTGGGTTTTAGAGGCATAATGGTGCATGTGCAGAATTGGTATGATATGTTTAGAACTTGGCTAAATTGATGAAGTTAGAATAATTTTTATGAATTATAAAGCCTATGGAAGATGAAATTTTGAATTATGAAAGTGTTTGTGTGCATGTTCCTTTTTGAGAAGCCAAAACCATGAATATGGAAAAGAAGGAAGGAAGGAGTTTTAGCTGTTTATTGTGTTTTTGAAGGATCAGTAATGTACACGGGGTAGAACACGGCCCGTGTTGAACCCCGTGTACTTCGTCGAAGGCTGATCAGTGTGCTACACGGGGTGTAACACTCCCCGTGTTTACTTCAGAACTGAAGGGCAGTAAGGTACACGGGGTAGAACACGGCCCGTGTTCACCCCCGTGTTCTTTGTCGAGTAACCCAGTGAAGCCTTGAAGTGATCCAGTAAGGAACACGGCCCTGATCACGGGGTATGGGAACCCCGTGTACTTTGCCAAGTGAACTTTTTGGCCTGGTTTCTTCAGGATTTGCATGGTTTTGCCTTTGGATCCTTTTCTAATGCTCATATATGTCATTTCAAAGTTTGAAAACAAAGTATAGAGCATCTAAGTATGCATGTGTGCATCTATCAATGTGGAGGAAGTAAAGCATATATGAGATTTAAGGAAAATGATGATGTTCTAATAAAGAACTATGATGTGTATTTATGTAGACTAAGGAGTAACAATTGGAAAGGCAAGAGGAGTTATAAAGGAGTTTTTAGTGAGGGCAAAGGAAACATCACATTGGAAGCTTGTAAAAGGTAGCTAGCTTTATCCTTAAGCTGTCTTCTATTTACATGATTTTCTATATTTTATGCCATTGTATGGAATATGTATGCAATTGTTGTGGCACAACCCGGGAAGATAGTAAAATACTGTGTTTGGCCTATGGCTCGAGATCCTCGGGGATAATAGTGCAATTGTTGTGTGCGGTACCTATGGCCAGAAACCTCGGGAAGACAGTGTGATACTGTGTTAGGCCTTTGGCTCGAGTACCCCGGGAAGACAGTGACTTGCTGTGTGAGGCCTAGGTACGATTATCTGTGATGGCCATCTAGATATTGATATAAGTCCTTGAATGGGCTTAATCATTGCTGTGTGCAGTGCATATTTCTTACAATGGTATGTTATTGAATATGATGATAAATGATTAATTGATTTCGAAACGTATGTTTTAGTTGCTTAAGGATCTGGAATGGCTTGATGTATTTTTATGGCAATAGCTAGCTACTGAGAAACTTTGTTTCTTATATTTTTCTGTATTGTTACTAACCATTCCAAGTAATGCTTCCAAAGGCTCTCATGATAAAGTTCAATGATGTTTTGAAGTTGTAAATGTAAAAGAAAAAAAAATGGTTACATAGTTGGTGATATTGTATATGATGAATGTACAAATTGTAAGTTGAACTCTTTTTGTGTAATTATATGACTCTTACTTATGTTGTATGAAATACAGAAATTTGAGATATTATGAATTGGTTTGGAGTAGAGGGCAAATTAGTATGCGTTATTTATCTATTAAATGAGGAATAAGGCGTTGATGAGTAAGGGAGTTACAAGGAGCATGATAAGTGGAATAAATTTACTTGTATTTCTTTAGGATGAGGCCATTAAAACTACTTTGTACATCCTTAACCATGTTCCTAGCAAGTCAGTACCTAAAACACCCTCTAACCTTTAGATCGACAGAAAACCTAGCCTTAATCATTTTTGAGTTTGGGGTTGTCCTTCTGAAGTTAAAATTTATAATCCATTAGTAAAGAAACTTGATCTAAGATTCGTTCGTTGTTACTGCATAGGGTATCTAGATCGTGCAAAAGGATACAAGTTCTATTGCCCTACAAGAGGTACAAAAATAGTTAAGTCCATTACTACAAAATTTCTTGAGCTTGATGTTGCTGATTTGTCAGCAAATCTAGGACACCTTGAAACATAAAATGATCCAACTTCCATTATCATTCCACTAGTTTTACCTAGTCAAACTATTGTACCTCCATTTGTTCATGTTAAGATATAAAATGATCAAAATGTAGAGCGTGAAAAAATTATAGAACTCATTGCAACTGTTCCCATTGAAAACCATCAACCTGTTCAACCTGTAAAGCAAATCCTTGTTAGAAGGTCAGTTAGGCAAAGGAGGGTAGTAATTTCAAATGATTATTATGTCTATCTTAGTGAAAGTGAATATAACATTAGGGATGTTATTGATCCAATTAAATATAGTCAAGCAATGAATAGTCAATAGTTTGATTTGTGGTTGAATGCTATGAATGAGGAAATTCAGTCTATGATCAAGAATGAAGTGTGGAAACTTGTTGAGCTTCTGCAAAATTGTAAGGCAATTGGCTACAAATGGGTGTACAAGACTAAGAAAGATTCAACTAGAAGAATTGAATGATTTAAAGAAAGATTAATAGCTAAAGGTTTCACTCATAGAGAAGGAATTGGCTACTCTGAGACCTTCTCACCAGTATCTTCTAAAGACTCATTCAGAATTATTATAGCCTTGGTTGCACATTTTAATTTGAAGCTTCACCAGATGGATGTTAAAATAACTTTTCTAAATAGTGAACTTATGAAAAATGTCTACATGAAACAACCTAAAGGTTTTCAAATAAATGGATCTAAGCATCTGGTGTGCAAGCTATGAAAATTAATATATAGTTTGAAATAGGCATCCCAGCAATGGTATTTGAAGTTTAATGAGTTGGTTACATCTTTGGGCTTCATAGAAAATAAGGTTAACCAGTGTATTTATCTTGAGGTCAATAGGAGCAACTTTATTTCCTCGTTTTATATGTTAATGATATTCTATTGGTGAGCAACAATCTAGCTTTACTACATGATACCAAACAAATGTTATCTAGAGCTTTTGATAGGATTCTTGAAAGATTTGAAATGCAAAACTATAAACTCGGGGATATTCTGATTGTTAAAGGTGATAAGTTTAGCAACATGCAATGCCCAGCAAATGAGATAGAGAAACAGTCAATGTAAAATGTTCCTAATGCAAGTGCCATTGGAAGTTTAATGTATGCTTAAGTTTGCACCAGACCAGATTTAACTTTTATGGTTAGTGTTCTTGGTAAGTATTTATCTAACCTTAGAAGAGATCATTGGTGTGCTTCGAAGAAGGTTATGAGATACTTGCAGAAAATCAAGAGTTATATGCTCATTTATGGGAAGGTTGATAACTTAGAAGTAACTGGGTATTTAGACTCATATTTTGCTAGATGCTCTGATGATATAAAATCTATTTCAGGTTACATTTTCATAATGGCTGGAAATGCTGTATCCTGGAAAAGTGTTAAGCAAATATTGATAACTTCTTTTACCATGCAAGTAGAATTCATTGCCTGTTATGGTGTTGCTTCACAAGCTCTTTGGTTAAAAATTTTCATTTTAGGATTACAAATTGTTAATTCTATTATGAGACCACTGAAAATTTATTGTGATAATAGTGCTGCAATTTTCTTCACCAAAAATAATAAAAGTTCTAGTGGATCTAAGCATTTGGAGTTGAAATACCTCACAGTTAGAGATCTTGTGAAGAAAGGGAACATAATGGCAGAGCACATTCATACTGATGCTATGTTGGCGGATCCTATGACTAAAGGACTTAGACCTACAATTTTTTAAAAGCATGTTAAGAATATGGGATTTTTAGGTTCTTTTGATATCTTTGGTTAATGGGAGTTATTTTTTATTTTTATGTCTATATTTTATGTAATTTTTCATATGTTCCTTTTCTTATATCTTTACATATACTTGTTGGTACATTGATTATGAATATATGTTATCTTATTTATGCATGCATCATTTGATTATAATGTACCAATATTTTTATAATTTTTTTATAAGGGCTAAAACTCAGTGTTAGTCGTTAATTCCTGAGCTTAATTATTTGTCTCAAAATCGACATCATTTTGGAATTTATGAGACAATATGGCTTTGTATGTTTCCAGTTGATTTCTCGTGCTATATGAATTTATTAGAGAAATCATTAAGGACTGACATGAAAGATAAGCATGATTTGATCATAATTTTTTGATGCTATCTTTCATGCTATACTATCATATCAGTGACTATGTATAGTTCATGATATTTTGTAACCATGGAATGTTCTACATTATTAAAGAATGCAATTGCCGCCATGATTCGGTATCATTGGCTATATAGGCTTAGTCAAATTTTTAGACATTTATCTCTAGGGTGGTGTATTTTTTAAAATTGTGGCTACATGTATTTAAAAAATTAGTCTTCAACCTAAGAGTCATTTTTCAAAATAAAATATTTTATAAAATAAGTTAATTACAATTAATGTTGTCCAACTAGGAGAATGTAAAAATAGTTTGGACTACCATTAATTAGGTCTTTTATTTTATTTTATTTAAAATGGGCTAAGTCTGATCATAGAGTTATAATTTTAAGTCTAATTTTTATGATCACTTTTATGGACTAAAAATGCCTGATGAGCTTATGTGTTCTGTAGCAAGTGTAGACCTTTAACCAATTGGACTTTTGATGGGTGAGCCTAATAGGATTTTCTATTTAATCAGGTTAGGTGCCCCTAGCCACTCTACGCTTTATTCATAACCACAAAAATACTTTGTGAATCCTGGTGCCCCATCGACTGCAAATTCGTAAAGAAGGTAGGGAAGATCAAATCTTTGTTCATCAATTTATTCATATTTCATTATGGCAAATATATGTACGCTATCTATTTTTTGAAATTATGTATTTTATATTTTTGATCCATGTAAGTTTGTATCCTATATGAATAATTTTTGCTCACACTTTAATCATAAGAGTATCAACTTGTACTCATTCTTTTTCTATAGTATAAATGTTGTAAATTTATGGTGTTAGTCCAATTTTTTATTATAATAATTTTGTGAATTAACTTTATAATTTTTATAAATTTTTAAGTGTTCCATAATTTTTTAAAGATTTACATGTTAAAATTAATTTTTTTTACAAATTTATAAGTATTAAATAATTTGAATGTTAAATTCTTTTTAAATTTTTTAATAATTTTAAGGCAGCTTTTCCATGAATATATTTGTGGAAAATATTTTTTAAATTTACTAAAAATTGGAGATGACTAATTTTTTTTGTTAGAAATCTACATGAAATATACAAAAATCCATAAGAAATATCCTAAAAAATTTATTTCCCATATCTTATTTTTCCACAAATTATTTTTCACATAAAATTTCATAAGAAATAAAAGAATAGCATGAAATTCATGAAAAATTATTGAAAATTTGCAAGAAAACTATATGAAATTTGTGAAAAAATGCTACCCTAAACTAATTATGTTCTTATAGTGTGGATATATATGTAAAGTTACAACAAACAATCATGAAACTTTATTTAAGCTTTTTCCTTAATAAAATCCCTAAAAATTATAACTCTATTTCCCTTTTTTACTACCAAAATAGTTCTTTAAACTTAATTTGAGAATAGTCCTTAAAATTAAAATAATTTAAAAGGTCTATCTCATAATTGAAAAATTATGATGTATCATTGGCATTAGTGTATTTATGTATTATTAGATACAATTAATAATTTGTTATTATATAGTACATCGAATTTAATGAAAAATAAATTTAATATACAAGAAAATTTTATAATATATCAATATACTTTTACATCAATCATGTACTTTAATATCTCCCTTTAATTTTTTTCTCCTTCTTTCCTCTGCTTATACTGATTCCTTCATCTCCAGCAAAGATAGGAACGAGGCAAAAACCTGAAAAGGTATATAAGGATATTGTAAAAGTAGCTAAAATTTCAAAAGCAATTTATATTTTGGGAAAATTTTCTGGTCTTACGAGAGGACAAAAATCTCAGTCCTACCTCTATTAAATTTTTGCCATCTGTATTAATTCTCCACGTCAATATTCCTATCTAGCCACTTTGCAGCTCTTTAATGCCATTATCCTTACGTTAGGGATCTTGCTCCACTTTTATTTTTAGTTTTAATTTCATCACAGAATTAACTCCCAATAGCAAAATTTACAGCCAAAAATTTTTCGGCTAAATGCAGAGATAATTGAGGAGTTCATAGGCCAAGTTATGTGGAAAAATCATTCACCTAGAAGGATAGAAATTAGGATTCCCTTAGTACCGATTCTAAGTGCATCATCTTTCATCACAGACATTGGTTTTCTTTTGTATTATTTAATATGAATGTGAAATCATCATACATTTACTGTCAAGTAATGTAAGTGAGACATATGAATTGTATTTTTATTGTAATTTCATTTCTCAAAGTTTTGTGAGCTTAAATCTAAATTAATGTAATGACCCTAGATTAGTACAATAGTAAAAATATCCTTAGAAACTTAAGAATAGATTTTAAGATATTTCATGTAGAAATTCATTGAATTTCTGTATCCGGTAAAGTGAAAAAGTGAGAAAATGAGTCAAAATTATAGTAAAATAATTCAAAAAAAATTGGATGATCAAAAATAGTTTTCAAAGCTAAAAAAAAATGGTTATGGGAAGTAAAAATAAAATTTGTAAGATGTTTGAAAGCCTAAGGATGAAAATGTAAAGAAATTAAGTAAGTCGGGGCCAAATTGTAATAAACCCTTTTATCTTTTTGGCCTTTTTAATTTGTGTTGTGCAGCTTGGGTTGGCCCATGTTATTTTCAGACCCAAGTGTGAAAAAAATGAGGCCCAAATTCGTGATCCATTACCAGCCCAAGCTTCCAAGGGAAGCCAAGGACCAAAATGAAAGAAAATGGTAAAATTTGGGGCAAAAGTGTAATATTTGAAAATCTTTAATTTGTGTCTCATTTTTATTGGATATTTCATGATGTGCTTGCCTGAAACCTAGCCACTTGGACGTGCTATGCAGCCCACCAAGTGTCCCCAAAGTCCTCCCAAAATCCAAGGCACATTTAATGTTGGAAATGATTGAATTGTGAGATTTTCTTTTAGATTTTCTTTAAGCCTTTTTTTTATAAAGTAAGAGAGGCTTGGTTGCAGCACATTTGCTGCTCCTCTCCAGCAAAATTTCGTGACCCCATAGAGAAGTAACAAGGGAAGCTAGACAAAGTGAATTCAAGAGAAATTGGCAAGTTAAATAGGTAGATTTTGATACCCCTAATACTCTTGTGAAATTCTTCTTCCTCTTGACTTTAAGATCTGATTTTTATCCTCTTGAATTCCTCTCCCTCTCCCTTAGAATTCATATTTGAAAGGAGGAAGAAGCAAGTAAGGATTTAAGGTGAGTAATAGCTTGTTATTCACTTTATGAACTCTTGATGTTGGATGGTCATGAGGAATATGATTTCTAAGACATGATTTGTGTTAGTTGTTGAGATAATTAGTTTTGGATGATTTGAACATGTCTAATAGTATTTTAGATGTTGTTATGTTGATCTATGACTTTGGCTTGTGATGCGTAAAATATTTACATATTTATTTTCCCTTGTATGATGCATTTTTGGATGTTATCTTGTTAAATTAAATAAATTTAGTTGCATTTGGTGAATGGATCTTGAATTTGAAATGAAATCAAATATTTTAGATAATGCTGTAATCTGATACTGTTTCAGGTTTTAGGCCATATCTGGAGTTCTGGATGTCCGATTGGGCTGTTCTTTATATGGATGGAAAGCTAAGAAGAAGCCCTAAAACTTTCATGTTTAAAGAAAAGCCCAGTTCGGGATCTAAGGATCTCAAATTCTGCTTGGAAGATAAAACAGTGGTTCTGGCGGAATCTGACCTTTGACTACCAATCTAATCATAACTTGAGCTAGAAATTTCAAAGTTAGGAGCTCCTGCCGCCATTTGAAAGCTTACATCCACGGCTACAACTTTGATGAACACTAAAATGCGTGAATCCACCGATTTAAGTGTCAAAAGTTAGCAAAAACGCTGAAATATGGTTGCTCCGAGGTCAAAGATTATGGCTAGTAGTCAAGATTGGTGGCTTGGCAAGTTGAAATTCTTGCACCCATTCATCTATAAATAGCAAGGGGATCAGCTGAGAAAAGGCATCTTGGAGAGAGCATTTGCAAGCATTGAATCATTCATTCATGCATCTTAGATAGTAGTTTAGTTCATGCAATTTTTAGTTCTTGTATGCCTCCTACAAGGATGGTTCTACCTCCTAATGGATGGATAATTATTTTCATTTTCATGCATTTGTAATTGTATCCTTATGTTCTCCTCCTACAAGGACGGTTCTACCTCCTAATGGATGGATAGCTTTTCTATTCTCATGCATTTGTAATTATATTTTATGAATGTGATGTTATTTTTATTTTATGTTTGTTTTTAATTTCATTATGTTCTAATTTTTTATCTTCCTAGGGTGATGGCGTAACTTGATAATAACGGATTGAATTCTAGTCTATTGAAACTAATTTTGACTTTATTTCCTAGATTGAGTTTTAATTATTGCTCTTAATGCTTTCGATTGATTAGCTACCTTTGGAATGAACTCAATATGCATGTTGAGACCGGAAGGAGATACATGTGTGTGGATCCTATAATTAAAACCGTAAATTGCATATGAAATAGGAATATATTCATATGGTTTATGTAGTCTTAATGAGTTCCATAAATCCTAATGCATGATTAGTTGTTGCAGTTCACATAGGAATATAGTGAATTCCAATTAATTATAGAATTACTTGACCTTGGAAGAGGCTAGTAATTAATTTAGGGAAACTCGACTATCAATCAAGGGAGTAAAATTGGATTAGTGTAGATAGATGATTCAATCCGAAGTTATTAAGTGAAGTCTGATCCCTAGGTCTTTTAGTCATATTTATCTTTACTCCATTGCATTCATATTTACTTTAAATATTTTCTGCATACATCTTTATTTAATTGCTTCAAATCCAACTTAATCGATTTGCCAAATAGTGTTAGGATTATTAATTTTGGTACTTAGTGAAACAATCCTCGTGGGAACGATACTTTCTTATCACTTTATTACTTGCTTACGATAGTGTGCACTTGCGCTAATTGATAACCATTTCACACGTAACAAGTTTTTGGCGCCGTTGCCGGGGATTGTTATCATTAATATCAATACCAAGTAATCTTAATCCTAATTTGGTTTTTATTTACATTTTCTTCTTTCTTTGGTGTTTCTTTTCTCTTTTCAGGTTTGTTCCAGTGTATGACCAGATCAAAAGTTGCTGAGCCACTGCTATTTGATTTTGAGATCGAGAGAACTTGTCGAAGGAATCAAAAAATACAGAAGCAGTCAACTGTAGATCAAGGTGAAGCAATGGCAAATTTGAGAGAAGAACAAGACACCAAAGCACTCCGTGACTATGCCACACCAACAGTCATGGATACCATTTCTGGAATCAGGAGACCACCTGTACCAGCCAACAACTTTGAGATCAAGCCAGCCATAATTCAAATGATGCAAGCAAATCAGTTTGGAGGTTCTCCAATAGAAGATCCGAATGCACATATAGCCAGCTTTTTGGAAATCTGTGATACATTCAAGCATAATGGCGTTTCTGATGATGCCATAAGGTTGCGACTCTTCCCTTTCTCACTTAGGGATAAGGCTAAAAGCTGGTTACACTCTTTACCAGTGGGGAGCATCACTACATGGAACATATTGGCACAAAAATTCCTAGCAAAATTCTTTCCTCCAGCTAAAACTGCAAAAATGAGGAATGAAATTGCTTCATTCACCCAACATGACATGGAAAGCCTTTATGAAGCATGGGAAAGATACAAGGAGCTGCTAAGAAGATGTCCTCATCATGGGCTACCAGATTGGCTACAGTTGCAGACTTTCTATAATGGATTGTCTAATGCTACCAGAACACTTGTAGATGCTGCAGCTGGTGGATCATTAATGGGAAAAAGCATCGAAGCTGCTATGGAGCTGTTGGAAGAAATGGCGGCAAATGCTTACCAATGGCCTTCTGAACGCAGCACTTCAAAGAAAGCACTTGGAGTTCATGAGCTAGACATTCTAACCACTTTGTCTTCTCAAGTTACCTCTTTATCCAAGCAAGTGAGTTCATTAACAGCTCAAGCAAATGCAATCAGAACTCCTGCAGATGCTTGTGATTTATGTGGAGGCCCTCACATGAGCACACAATGCCAAGAAGGAAATCCATTCATTCCTTCTCAACTTGAACAAGCCAACTATGTGGGGAATCAAAATAATCAAAATAATCCCTTCTCGAACACATACAATCCAGGATGGAGAAACCACCCTAATCTAGGGTGGAGGAGTAATCAGAATGTGTTCAAACCTCAAGGGAATTATCAACAGCAAATTCAGCAATCACCACCACAACCAAATGCGAATTTAGAAGAAGCATTGACTCAACTAACCATGAATACTTCTCAATTCATGGCTAGAACAGAAGCTACACTCAAGAATCATGAAACAATCATGCAAACTCAAGCAACCTCAATAAAAAATCTGGAGGCGCAAATGGGCCAAATTGCAAGTATGCTGAATTCCAGACAACTAGGTACTTTACCCAGCGACACTGAAAGAAATCCTAGAGAGCAAGTAATGGCTGTTTCATTAAGGAGTGGGAAGCTGTTAAATGAGCTAGAACCAAGGAAGAAAAATGAAGAAGCTCAGAAAGAAGATGAGGTAATTCCAGGAAGAATGACTTTTCCAGATAATCCTCCACCATATGTTCCACCAATTCCATTTCCTCAAAGATTGGTGAAAGCTAAGCTAGAAGAATTTCTGGAGGTGTTTAAAAAGTTGCATATCAACATCCCATTTGCTGAAACTTTAGCCCAAATGCCCAGTTATGCGAAGTTTATAAAGGAGATTTTATCAAAGAAACGCAAACTGGAAGATTTTGAAACTGTAGCCTTAACTGAAGAGTGTAGTGCAATTCTCCAAAAGAAACTACCACCAAAGCTTAAAGATCCTGAGAGTTTCTGCATACCCTGTACCATTGGAGAGTGTGAATTTGAAAAAGCCTTATGTGACCTTGGTGCAAGTGTGAATTTGATGCCATTATCCATCTACAAGAAGCTGGGATTGGGAGAAGTGAAACCAACTACCGTGTCACTGCAGCTAGCAGATCGTTCAATAAAGTATTCACGTGGAGTCCTTGAAGATGTGCTAGTAAAAGTTGATAAATTCATCTTCCCAGCAGATTTCATAGTACTTGACATGGAAGAAGACCAAGAAATTCCTATTATTCTTGGGAGACCATTTCTTGCAACTGGACGAGCTCTAATTGATGTGCAGAAGGGAAAGCTAACTTTACAGGTTCAAAATGATCAAGTATCTTTTAATATTTTTAAAGCTTTTCCATATGATGATAATATCTGTTACAGAGTAGACACATTGACCAATTGCATGAAAGATGTAATGCATGAAACTTGCACAGAAGAACCATTAGTGGTAGGAATGGTTGATGCATCAAAGTCTACTGATTCTAAAATCCTGAAGCAGATTAATTGTCTTGAGGTAAACCACAGGCAAAGATTGAAAGAATACAATGACAGTGCATTCAAGACCATCAAGACTGTCATCATGCTCGAGGAGCCAGCTGGTAAGTATAAAAGAAAAAGAAAAAGAAAAAGAAAAAGAAAAAAAAAGAGAATAAAGCAATAGGTTAGGACTTTGTCTAGCTAAAGACGTTAAAGAAGGGCGGCTGCTTGAGAGGCAACCCAAGATTTCTTTCTCTTCTCATTTCTTTTCTTATTTAAGCACACATCGCACAGCATTTTACACTCACAATTTCAGCTTTCATCATTTTTATCATGGAGGAATGCCTTGTAAAGCTTAAGAGCAGATTCCCTACTCTTCCCAAAGATGTGCTCAGGAAAATCTACAACTGTCGACTTGAAAGAATGAGGGCATTTAAGCGTTTGGGTCTTCCCGAGGACATACGTTGGATTATTGAAGCTAAGGTACGTTTAGCAGGTGAGTTTCATGAATCATTTGTTAGACGTATGCCAGGTATGGGAAGAAGTTCTTACTCTAAAAAGAGAAGAGCTAAAAGAATGAGAGTCTGTCATAAGTGTGCAAGGTGGAACTGTAATAGGCTCTGTAGGAGTAAAGGAATGATTTCAGTAAATCGAGAGGACAAAATCCGATTCATAAAGGATGGACTGAGTAAAGAGTCATTGGATAATATTATTCAGACTCTTGAGACGCATCCTAGCGGAGATGTTCATGTTGTTCTTCTTGATTTAATGAACTTATTCCATACAGAAAAGGAGCGCTACAGTCTTGGGGATCTGACTGTAAAAGACCCTGTTTGCCAGTTTATAAGAAAATTGGATGGGAAGCAAATCCTCGGCTCATAGAAGCCGTTTAAGCCGTTACTGAACGAAAAATCAGAGGAAGATGTGAGCCACAATCACAACTACTGTACATATGTTTTTCTGCTTTACTTTATCTTTATCTTTTTATCTTTACAGCTGCTTTTTAACTTTTCGTACATTTCTCTTCTTTTTAAGTTTACCTTTTCAGCAACTTTTTGACTTTCTTTACATTCCGTATTCTACTTTGTTCAGGCCATTATTACACTTGTCAGTTTTGTACAGTATTTTTCTGATATTATCTGATTTGCGTGATTTCTTTGTTTCTGCTTTGTATTATAAAGATGCATTTCAGCAGTCACACTTTGCAAAATGTCTAAAGGTAAGAGTAAAGAAGAGGAAAAGGTTGAGAAACCATCAAAATGTAGATTTAAATCTATCTGTGTTTTTGGTGAATCTTTTGCTGGAAAGAATGTAGAATTTCTTGTAGCAGCAACTGAACTTGGTCATGCATTAGCTGCTAGAAAGATTGCCTGTGTGTATGGAGGAGGGCTTCATAGCTTAAAAGGAAGTGCAGCAATTTCTGCCAACACTGGAGGAAGCAAAATACTGAGTATCCTTGTGAATGGTTTAGATGATAAGAAAAACGCCATCGGTAAAACAGTAAAGGTTTCAAACTTGCCTCAACGTATGGGATGCATGCTTTACACTGCTCAAGCCTTTATTGCTTTACCTGGTGGTTTAGAAGCATTAGATGGAATTTCTAGCATTGCATATTGGATTAACTTGAACTTTCATCAGAAGCCAGTAGGTTTATTGAATGTCAATGGTTTTTATGATAGTTTGCTGTCTTTTTTAGATCAAGCTATGGAACAAGGATTCATACCCCAAGCGACTCGCCGTGCAATAATGTCTGCCTCAACTGCTGATCAGCTGATTGACCAACTACAAAGCTATACACATCAACCAGATCCTTTAGTGAAAAAGATAGATTGGCAATCTCCAACCAGCAGTCAGACGCATGAGCCAGACACCACTCTCCGGTTGTAACTTTCTTTACTCTTATGGTTTTACTCCCAAAATTTCTGTTATATGTGTGTTGCTTATGCATTTCCTTTTAATAAACCCTTTTTGCTAACCTACTGAAAACATTGGGGACAATGTCTACATTAAGTGTGGGGATAATAAAAAAAAAAAAAAAAAAATTTTTAGGATATTTTGGTAGTAGAACCATGAGATTCATTATAAAAAAAAAAGGGGGGGATGGCCGAGTAAAGAGCTTTTTACTCTTGATACGCATCCTAAAAAAAAAAAAATTATTAAAAAAAATATATATATATTTTCCTGCTTATTAGGTTCTTTTCAATAATTTTAAAAGATTTCATAGCATGATTGAACAACTTTCTTACTTCTTAGGATTGATAGATTTTGCAATGGATTTTGAGTTGGATTGAGTTGGAAACCTCTAACCGTGAGATTTTGAGCCTATTTGTTGAATTAATATTATATTTCTTGCGTGTGATATTCACCTGTTAAGTTGTCACTCTAGAACTTGCATGAAATCTGGTTGAGATTACAATTTACATGCATACTCAGATATGATAAAGGCATTTTTTTTTCCTTAGTTTGAACTAAATATCCAACCCTGCAATTTTACCATTGATAAACCCTTTTGAGCCTGATTAACCGTTTCTTTGCTTTAACCTATTAATATGTCATTTAATGAAATATCAATTGTCTTTACTTAACCCTAGGGATTAGTAGAGCATTTGAATTTTTGAAAAATGGGTTTTTGACAAAGTATGGGGGAATATGTATTATTAACTTCAAAGTTGCGAGGGTTTTTATTCAAAAAAAAAAAAAAGAGAAAAAAGAAAAAAAAAAGAAAAAAGAAAAAAAAAAGAAAAACTAAATAAAAATAAAAATAAAATAAAAAAAGAAAAAAAAAAGAAAAAGAGAGAAATTGATGAGAATCGTGGGCTGCTATGTTAAGATAAAATTATTTAGAGATTACCCATGTTGTAATTGCTCTATTAATTTCTCTCCTTACTTCAGCCTTTCATAACCCTGTTTTATCTTTCCTTTACCTTGGCCTCATTACAACCCTTAATAAGACCTTTTGATTTGAAGTGTGCATGTAAATCAGGTAGTGGAGATTGAGAATTTATGCAAGCCTATGGTAGTGCAATCTTTAATAGGATGAATTTGAGTGAAACACTTGCCAATAAACATTTGAGAGAGGAAGAGTTCCAGTGATTATATCAATCTGATTCAATCCTTCTCAAATGAAGTTGCAATTTCCTTTTGATTTTATATGTCAAGATTTGTTGATTCATGAATGCTATGATATCTTTGTACTTTAATTATCTTTCTTATGTTTTTCTAACTATCTCATGGGTAGATTAGTACTAACATTAGCATTAGTATTAGTTTTCTTTTATTTTGTGTTTGTCCGAGGACGTCCAAAAGCTAAGTGTGGGGGAATTTGATACGTAAAATATTTACATATTTATTTTCCCTTGTATGATGCATTTTTGGATGTTATCTTGTTAAATTAAATAAATTTAGTTGCATTTGGTGAATGGATAGTTGCATTTGGTGAATGGATCTTGAATTTGAAATGAAATCAAATATTTTAGATAATGCTGTAATCTGATACTGTTTCAGGTTTTAGGCCATATCTGGAGTTCTGGATGTCCGATTGGGCTGTTCTTTATATGGATGGAAAGCTAAGAAGAATCCCTAAAACTTTCATGTTTAAAGAAAAGCCCAGTTCGGGATCTAAGGATCTCAAATTCTGCTTGGAAGATAAAACAGTGGTTCTGGCGGAATCTGACCTTTGACTACCAATCTAATCATAACTTGAGCTAGAAATTTCAAAGTTAGGAGCTCCTGCCGCCATTTGAAAGCTTACATCCACGGCTACAACTTTGATGAACACTAAAATGCGTGAATCCACCGATTTAAGTGTCAAAAGTTAGCAAAAACGCTGAAATATGGTTGCTCCGAGGTCAAAGATTATGGCTAGTAGTCAAGATTGGTGGCTTGGCAAGTTGAAATTCTTGCACCCATTCATCTATAAATAGCAAGGGGATCAGCTGAGAAAAGGCATCTTGGAGAGAGCATTTGCAAGCATTGAATCATTCATTCATGCATCTTAGATAGTAGTTTAGTTCATGCAATTTTTAGTTCTTGTATGCCTCCTACAAGGATGGTTCTACCTCCTAATGGATGGATAATTATTTTCATTTTCATGCATTTGTAATTGTATCCTTATGTTCTCCTCCTACAAGGACGGTTCTACCTCCTAATGGATGGATAGCTTTTCTATTCTCATGCATTTGTAATTATATTTTATGAATGTGATGTTATTTTTATTTTATGTTTGTTTTTAATTTCATTATGTTCTAATTTTTTATCTTCCTAGGGTGATGGCGTAACTTGATAATAACGGATTGAATTCTAGTCTATTGAAACTAATTTTGATTTTATTTCCTAGATTGAGTTTTAATTATTGCTCTTAATGCTTTCGATTGATTAGCTACCTTTGGAATGAACTCAATATGCATGTTGAGACCGGAAGGAGATACATGTGTGTGGATCCTATAATTAAAACCGTAAATTGCATATGAAATAGGAATATATTCATATGGTTTATGTAGTCTTAATGAGTTCCATAAATCCTAATGCATGATTAGTTGTTGCAGTTCACATAGGAATATAGTGAATTCCAATTAATTATAGAATTACTTGACCTTGGAAGAGGCTAGTAATTAATTTAGGGAAACTCGACTATCAATCAAGGGAGTAAAATTGGATTAGTGTAGATAGATGATTCAATCCGAAGTTATTAAGTGAAGTCTGATCCCTAGGTCTTTTAGTCATATTTATCTTTACTCCATTGCATTCATATTTACTTTAAATATTTTCTGCATACATCTTTATTTAATTGCTTCAAATCCAACTTAATCGATTTGCCAAATAGTGTTAGGATTATTAATTTTGGTACTTAGTGAAACAATCCTCGTGGGAACGATACTTTCTTATCACTTTATTACTTGCTTACGACAGTGTGCACTTGCGCTAATTGATAACCATTTCACACGTAACAGCTTGGCGTAAAAGCAACAAGAAACCATGATGTATACACTAGGACTTTAAAGGCATAATGGTGCTTATGTGGGTTGGCATGATTTGTTTGAAATTTAGCTAAATTGATGAAATTAGGAAGATTCTTATGAGTTATAAAGCCTAAGGAAGATGAAATTTTGAGTATAAAAGTGTGTATGAAACTTCCCTTTTGAGAAGCCAAGGGGAGAAGGAGGTTTAGCCATGAAAATTGTGTTTTTTGGAAAATCAGTAATGTACACGGGGTAGAACATGGCCCATGTTGTACCCCGTGTTCTTTGTGAAAGTTGGTATCAAAGCATGATCCTGAATGCTTATGAGTCTTTAGAGTCTATTGTGACCTGAGTAAGTTCTGGGGTTGTCAAAGGCATGTGAAGAAGTAAGTGTTAGCAGCTACAGATCCATGATGTTTCAAGGTAACATTTTATACTTTTAATTTTAACATTAATCATTAATTAAATTTGTTTTAGATAGCTATGCCTAGGAAAAGGAAAGTACAACCTCCAATGCCTCGCCGACCTACCAGAGCACATCCGGAAGTGTCAGAAAATGAGGCATCTGTAAATGCACCTATTGAAAATCCAGAAAAGACTGAGCAGGAACAACCTGCAGCCCCGGATTGGGCTGTAAAGCTACAGCAAACACTAGATAAATTCCTGGACCAAACCCAGAATCCTATTGCTCCACCTCCGGCATCTCCACCTAAAAGACAGGTTCCAATATTGCCTCCAAGGGAGAGATTACAATTAGTGCATGAGTTTCAAAAGCTAAGCCCTCCTAAGTATGATGGCACAGACCCTACAGCTGATCTGTATCAGTTTATGGATCAGATTGAAAGGGTGTGTAAACTGCTGGGATGTGACGAAAACATGATGGTAGAATTGGTAGGCCACCAGTTGGAGGATGTTGCACACTTTTGGTACGTGCATAATATTGAACCCACTATTACGGCTCAGGAGCCAATTACTTGGAAGCGGTTTCAGGAGGAATTTATCGATAGATTTTTACCACCAAGTATTAGGGAGGCAAAGGCTCGAGAGTTCGAGAAATTAACTCAGGGGTCAATGACGGTGGCCCAATACGATGCTCAGTTTACTCGGTTGTCACGATATGCAGAACATTTGGTATCGACAGAGAAAGCTCGCATCAATCAATTTGTGTACGAACTTCGAGATTATTTTTATGATCGAGTAGATGTTTCTGATAACACTACTTACCAGCAAGCGTTGAATCAAGCTATTAGAGCAGAAATTCGGGCAGCAGAAAGACAGAATCGAGAAGCTAGTTCAGGAGGGAGGCGAACCTTTCCATTTCAAGCAGAAAGCAATAGGAGTGCAGATAAGGCAGTGATTGCTTTAAGTATTCCAAGAAGTACTGCACCGGCTAGTTGGAGAAAGGGCAACCAGCGGCGCCTTCAATGAAAACCAGCCGGAAGCAGGTCTGAAGCTAGTGTCAATGCTCCCCGTCAAGTATATTCAGTACCATTCAATAGGCCTTCACAATGCTCTCGTTGCGGCCTTAGTCACATTGGGCCATGTGGCTCATGTTTTCGGTGTGGACAAATGGGGCATCGAGCTCTTGAATGTCCATCAAAGCCACAGGGAAGTAACACGGCAAACCCTAATTTCCGTCCTATTCAGAATACTACTTTTATGAGGCCACCAACAGTACCAAATAGAAGAAATACGGGAAAAGAACCTGCAACGACTCAAGCTCGAGTGTATGCCATAACACGTCAGGAAGCTCAAGATTCAAACGCGGTAGTTGCAGGTACGGTCCTAATTGAAACCTTTTCTGCAAAAGTATTATTCGATCCAGGTGCTACCCATTCGTTCATATCTGTCAATCTAGCAGCTAAATTTCCTAAATCAATTAGTGTTTTAGATGAACCCTTGATGGTGAACACACCAGTAGGAGAAGTTATGCTAGCTACATCTAGTGTTGATAGCTGCGACATTAGAATAAACAATCATTCGACCGCTATAAAACTGATCGTATTAGAAATGGTAGATTATGACATGATATTAGGAATGGACTGGCTCTCGAAATATCATGCCTGTGTTGATTGTTATCATAAAACAGTCACCTACCAAATAGAAGAAGGGGTAGTTCAAATTTTCCAAGGTGAAAAGAAGCCTGGATTGCCAACCTTTGTGTCATGTACAAAAGTCCGAAAGCTGATTAATAAAGGACATGTGGCATGGGTCGCTTCAGTGATAGAAGTGGAAAGGGAGGAAGGAGCATTGGAGCAAATCCCAGTAGTGAAGAAATTTCCAGATGTTTTCCCAAAAGACTTGACAGGATTACCACCAGATCGAGAAATAGAATTTGTAATTGAGACGATTCCCGGAATAGACCCGATATCAATTGCACCGTACAGGATGGCACCAGCAGAATTAAAAGAACTGAAGGAGCAATTGCAAGATTTATTAGACAAAGGCTTCATACGTCCTAGTACGTCGCCTTGGGAAGCGCCGGTGTTGTTCGTGAAAAAGAAATATGGATCGCTACGACTGTGTATTGACTACTGGCAGTTAAACAAAGTCACCATAAAGAATAAATATCCTTTACCCAGAATCGACGATCTGTTCGATCAACTGCAGGGTTCCCAATATTTCTCAAAGATCGATTTACGCTCCGGGTATCATCAGCTGAAGATATGGAAAGAAGATGTTCCGAAGACGGCATTTCGAACCCGCTACGGACATTACGAATTTCTGGTGATGTCATTTGGCTTGACAAATGCTCCTGCAGCATTCATGGACTTGATGAATCGTGTTTTCAAACCTTTCTTGGATAAGTTCATTGTAGTATTTATTGATGACATTTTGATTTACTCCAAGAATGAAGAAGAACATGCACAGCATCTAGAGATAACTTTGCAAACGTTACGAGAGCATAAGCTTTATGCTAAGTTCTCGAAATGTGAATTCTGGATGAAGGAGGTACACTTTCTAGGCCACGTGGTATCGCAAGAAGGAATACGAGTAGATACTCAGAAGATTGAAGCGGTACTTAAATGGCCACAACCATCATCAATAACAGAGATTCGTAGTTTTCTTGGTTTGGCTGGATATTATAGGAGATTTGTCAAGGATTTCTCAAAAATTGCAGCTCCCTTAACTAGATTGACACGTAAAGGAGTCAAATTCAAATGGGATGATGACTGCGAAAGGAGTTTTCGAGTACTGAAAGAGCGACTTACCTTAGCTCCGGTATTAGCTTTGCCTGATGGTGTAGGAAAATATATAGTATACTGTGATGCTTCTAGAGTAGGTTTGGGATGCGTGTTGATGCAACAAGGAAAGGTAATAGCGTACGCATCTCGTCAATTAAAGAAACATGAAGTTAACTATCCTACTCATGATCTAGAAATGGCTGCTGTGGTGTTTGCTTTGAAAATATGGAGACATTATTTGTACGGAGCCACTTGCGAGATTTATACAGATCATAAAAGCTTGAAATATATTTTTGATCAAAAGGAGTTGAATATGAGACAAAGAAGATGGATGGAATTCATAAGTGATTATGACTGCTCTATCCAGTATCATCTGGGTAAAGCCAACGTGGTAGCTGATGCTTTAAGTCGAAAAATGCTGAAAAGCAAGGGTGAACAAAGGGGTGGTGATGTGAACAAAACTCTAGCCTGCATTATGGTGCATTCTACCATGGTGGACCAAATTAAGGCAAGTCAAAAGGAGGACCCACAATATAAGCAGTTGAAAGATAAGGTCAAAATGGAAAAAAAATGACAAACTAAGAATGAATGATAGACTTACCTCTGTAAATATTTTTGTACTGTTATATGTATATTATTCGGTATTTCAACTCTTTATTACCTATTTTCTTTCGGCGCGCCCTAATATTATTTTTGCAAGTATATACGATATTGTGTCGTCTTTGGAGGCTAGTAAGGGTATCTTATCAGTATGGAATGCTGATTGGGTATCTTTACGTCGGTCACGACTACAGTATGTTGGGTCATGACAATTAATGATTTCACTTTTTGCTTATCATTGCTTAATTAAAAAGACACGGAGCATAGTGTTTCAACAACTAAGATTGACTTTTTTTTATTTTAATAGAGGATTAAGATTTAATTTCAATCAAATTTATTTTCTTTTTGTTATTTTCATATAATTTGCAAAGTACATCAACAGTAGTTGTTAATACATTGAAAATGAATCATATTGAATTTTGATGCTTTTAAGGAATTCAATTTCATAAAATTTGGACATAGCAAAGGAGCAAGAATCACCTATAGGTATAGTTGTATTCTTATTTTGTATACTTGTTCTATAGTGTTTACATAATTATCAATGGAATATGCTTCAAAACTAACCTGGTGTTTGCAAAAAATTTTATTAGTGAAGTAAAATGTTAGAAATATAAAATTTATTATTCTTTTTCTATAAACTAATCAAATTTTATTCTAACATTACTTCATGTGTATTTCATACATATTTTGTAGATGAAGTTCATGAATTTATTGATATAGAGTTATTGGATATTGAAGATGATGATGATATTATAATGAAGTTTGAGCAATTTTTTAACTCACAATGAAGATGACTTTGAACCAAAAATTAGGATGGTATTTTCAAATGAAGATAAAGCTCATCAATTTTATAATGCATATGCTAGAAGAATTGGTTTTACTGTGTGAAAAAATCAATATCGAAGACTAGGAGATGGGACGATAAGGAAAAGGAATTTTGTTTGCAGAAGAGAAGGATTTCCAAGACCAAAACTCCTCTCACAAGTCATAAAAACTCATCGTTTAGAAACTAGATGTGGTTGTAAGGCAAAAATATCATTTACCATTGAGAAAGAAATTTAGGTCATTTTCGAGTTATGTTTGAACATAACCATGATTTTGCTAAGCTGAGTGAATGAAATATGCTAAGGTCATAAAGGCATATAGATGCTTTTCAAGCAGATGTGATTGAAGTAAGGGATAATGCTAGAATAAAGCCATCTAACATATACTCCTACCTTGTTGAGAAAGCTGGAGATGCTGCAAATGTTGGGTTTTTAAAATTTAATTGTGATAATTTTTTATGTAATAGAAGAAAAAATCTTTTATCTGCTAGAGATGCACAAAGTGTGATAAATCATTTCAAGTATCAGCAAGCAAATGACCCATCATTTTTTTACACAATTCAAGTGGATTCTGAAAATTGGATGACAAATTTCTTTTAGAGGGATAGTTCATCATTGATGGATTACAAATACTTTTGAGATGTGATCATATTTGACACCACATTTAGAACAAGAAAGTACAATTTGATTTGTGTACCTTTTATCGGAGTTAACCATCATTGTTAAAATATTTTATTTGGATATGCTTTTTTATTGGATGACACCACTGACTCATTTGTTTGGTTGTTTGAATCATTTTTAGAATTAATGGGAGGGCACTAACCGAAGATAATTTTTACAAATTAATGCCAAGCAATGGCTAATGCTATAGAAAAAGTTATTCCTAAAGCACAATATAGACTTTGCTTATGGCATCTTGGGCAAAATGCTACAAAACATCTCTCACATTATTTAAAAAAGCTTAACTTTAAGGTTTTATTTAATAGATGTTTATATAATTATGTGATAGAGGAAGAGTTTGAATAAGTATGGAATCAATTACTTAACCTTGTTGATATTTCTCAAAGTACTTGGGTTAAAAGATTTTATGAGCTCTGATAAAAATGGTGCCTGACATTTAACAAAAATTATTTCTTAATAGGTATTTTTTCCATACAAAGAAGTAAGAGTATGAATAATGTGTTTCACAAAGTTACATGCAAAATGAAAACTCTTACTCACTTTGTACTTCATTATGGAAAGGTTCTAGAATGTAGGCATCAATCAAAATTAATGAATAACTTCCGTTGTAATCAAAGTGCACCTTCTACAACGAAAAGACTTATAGGTATGGCTAAACATGCTGCACAAGAGTACACACATGCTATTTTTGAAGAGTTTTAAGAGGAACTTTTTGAATCTCTATCAGTAGCACTTGAAGATGCTGGTTTTGATGGGGTTTTCCATACTTATTATTTAGCTAAAGATTGTGAGGATAAGAGATATGTTGTAAAATTCAGGCCTTTTGATTGCACGTTGGAATGTACTTGCAAAAAGTATGAATCTGTAGGTATTTTTTGTGTTAGATCCTTAACTTAGAAATCTAAAGGGATTAAGAAATGCTAAAATTAAAAGGCATCTTGAGAAAAAAAAAATCGGAAGAATAGCACATTGCAAACCAAGGAGAAAGATGGCAACATTCAATCATCAAAACCTCCAAAACATAATAGTATTGATATTAGTTAGTAAGTATGTGTGTGTATGTATTATTTTAATTGCCTTATTCTTCAAACTAATAGATTAAATTTTAGCTATATAAGCAAAGCTTTGATAAAGGGGTTGGATTGACAGTACCTTTAATAACTTTCAAATTTCCAAATATCCCATAAGTCAGTAATGAACTACACACAATTTCAAATACTATGGTTTTGCAAGTAAGTTTAATTTTAATTCTTTCAAATTAATTATTCCTTGTATATAAATATGGGTACTGGAATTTTTGTAATTTTTCTTTCAGGTTCTTAAAGTTCCAACCTTGTTTGTATTGATAATTCCACCATTCAATTAATGCATCAGGTCTGTACTTAGCTCATATATTTTTTTTATTATCATTTGAGGTAAAACTACTTATACAATCCTAATTAATTACATGTTATAATTCCTAGTTAACTAGTCTTAACTTTACTCTTTATAAGAACTTCATTCTGTAAAATAGTTGTAATAATTCTAAAACTAAATTTTTACAGGCTGAACATTACTCTTTCAGAAATTCCATAGGCCTTGATAATTTAGCAAGTTTTTACCAAGGATGAAAAGCTATCTTTATTCATGCCTTTTTCTTTAATGCAGTGCAAATTTTGCTACTTCATATCAATATACAATACATGGAAAGTTTACAGTTATGATTGGATCAATTAAAATTGTTTTGATATCAATTTTAGACTAGTTTGACCGTATCCATTTAAATGTCTGACACTTGATATAAAGCATTTTATAATAATGGCATTCATTTTATCAAAATGCCTAAACAATATATGTATATGCAAGCTATTAGCCTAAAAGTCAAACATGCAAGTAAGGCCTTCACTTTAATCCATGAAACATTATTTCGTACTCATTTGAAAAACATAATTGCTCCAATTTGTCCCTTTTGCATAATAAAGGCATTGCGGATAAGCATGAATAGAAAGAGTTTTCATTTCCAACTTACTAAGTCTAGTTAGTTGCGAAGTCAGGGCCTTATTGGAGGGGATTGGATTGATGCTAGTGATGGGCAAACATTAAAGGCATGGAAAAGTTAATTTTATTATAAATCTATTAGTTAATGTATAATATGGAATAGTGCTTGCTGAATTGATGTTTGAAAGCTAGTTCCTATGTTAAATGCAATAAAAAAGACCCCTATCACAAGCCTATTTTTGTAATTTTTTGAGATATGTATAAAGAAAATGGGGTAGCATCTACTTGTTGCCCTCCAGTACAATGATACTATTAGGAATATGTTCTCTGCAGAGGTGAAGTGCATAAATGAAATTTTATTACCCTTTTCTTCGTTCATCATAAGCACTATTATTTATACTTTCCTATTGAGTTAAAATCTTTTATAATATTTTGTATTGAATGTCCTGCCAAGTTTACAATCCAATAATTGGTGAATCTATAGTAGACATTGCAGCTTAGTGCTATAAAGAATACAATGCAATTTTTTCATCCTGTGATGCATTTAGTTGCATAAGTTATCAACTTTAGCAATATAAATGATATCATAGATTTTTGCAGAAGGTGCTGATGATGCATGTTCTCCTAAATGTTTGAATGTTCAAAATAAGAGAAGATACTTAGTATATGTGCTATTAGGTAGCTTTAGTTTTGAAGCCCATTTCTCATCATGAGGAACAAAGTTACTTTTCAAATAGTAAGGCTTTCCATTTCAAATTTTTTTCATGTTTAACAAGATGAACCATTTGCTGATGTGAGTGTGCCTTAATTTAAAAAATCATTGTAAATAGAATGAACTCCAAAGACTGTAAAAAAAACAAACTCAGGTTACTAGTTGTTTATCCATCAAACAACCTTGTTTATTTAAAATCAAATACATAATCCACTGTTACAATAAGGACTTTAATCTTCAATCTATTCCTTAAATAGTAGCAGTAGTGCACAATGCTTGGCCCCTGCATTTACCTGGCTCTTGGCACCCCATTCACTAAAAAAATATTAGGATCTTATGATCTTGCTAGGATAACTATAACGGAGTTACACCAAGGCTTATAGTACTCCCCATCCTCTTGATTGGCTCTATAATAGGATTTTGTGCAAATTTGCCTTGTTCACCTAGAAGTTTATCTCGACAAGATTGGTAATCCTCCTTCCCCATTAAAGTCTCATCCTACTTCAACTTATCCTCTATAACAACCTTTTTTCCCTCCCCTATAGAATCTTTCATCCAGCTTTTAGTAAGCTTGATCTTTTTAACACTTCATTTTTTCCTCCCCTATAGAATCTTCCATCTAGCTTTCAGTAGGCTTGATCTTTTTAACACTTCATTTGATGCATCTTTCTCCTCTGTAGTCAAAGCATCATCCTTTAAGAGAATGACCTCCATCATCCAAATTTATGTCTAGTTTATTTAGGCATGAAAATAGCGTCACTTGTGTAATTACACATAGTTTATCCTTCTCTTAACACAATGGCAGCGAAGCAAACTAAAACTAAATCAAACCAAACACATTATGTTCACTGTTACGGAAAAAAATAAAAAAAATTAAAGAATGGAAAATGATTATCTAGAGTTCATGTGAATTATCTAAAAATGTATATATGATATCATCCTACATGATTTTACATTAGTCACTATACTTATAACTAGACAAATGCAAAAAGTAGAGATAACCATTTGATCCAAAAATTCTAAAAAGCCATTTGAAGTGCTTAATTTTTTGTAAGGTAATGTTAAAATATAAATAAAAGATATATAGGTCTCAGGCAGACAACCATAAACCTTAGAAAAAACCTTAAATCCAAATCAAGCTTGTAAGAAGAAATCTTCACAAGTTTTGCTAACAAAAGGCTTATGCTGAAAAAATCTATATTATATTATACCTAACTTTTTTCAATATTGTAAATTTTTGTGAACCTAGGGCAATAAGCTTACTCTTATAATTTCAAAGTAAATCATCGGAGTAATGGACATTTTAGGGTAGAAATAGGATCATCATTAAATCAAATAAAATTAGAGAAAAAAATTAACGAAAGACATACCATGGCACTTTTGCAACAGTGAGCTTGGGAATCCAATGGATGGAATATTTCCATGGCTCTGGCTAGTGGAAGCTTAGAGAGTGGTCAAAGGTGGTGTTTCGATAGCAATTGCAGCTTCAATGGCTGCAATGGAGGAAGTTCCCTGACGTAAAGATAACGGCGTTAAAGAGCTGCAAAGTGGTAAGATAGGAATGCTGATGTGGAGAATTGATATAGATGGCAAAAATTTAATGGAGGTAGGACTGAGATTTCTTTCTTCCTATAGGACCAGAAATTTTTCCTATATTTTGGTGCATACAATTGGGATTTGCAGCGGAATAGAGGGGCTTCCAAGAAGTAGCAGAATATGGCTCATACAAGAGCATGGAAAGATATGAGACATTGAACTAGACCTGAAATTCTGCTCATCCATGCATTGCTTATACAAGAAAAATATTAAACAAATTCAATACCGAATCTAATTAAACAAAGAATTTCATCAGACCAAAATTCGAGCAACTTTCGTCCAGCTTATAATTTCTTTTTCATTTGGATTCGGTGGCAAAAATGTGTTTGATGATATCTTGTAAATTCTCAATATTTGATTCAGACAACAATTTTCAAAATAATTTTAAATTGTGATCTAAAATAATAATATTTTATAAAAGATAATTGTTGTGATGTGTTTATGACATGGATTTTATCATATTTTTTCTAGTTATTATGATATTTTAACAATTATTGTCATTAAAAACTACAACGGCAACTGCAATTTTAATGATTGTTGAGAGGTTGAGGCTGTTAAATTTTTATTATTTTTTTAACTTGAGGACGACAAAATCATTTGTTGAATGTAGATTACAGTTGTCTGAAAGTGACAAACATTTCATGGATGATTACGCGATCAAGCCAGGGAAACTTCAGGATATGCTTTGTCGTGTCAAGAACCATTTTATTTTAATATTTTGAATTTAACTTTAAAGTTAGTTTTTATTCTTAACATTTGGAATTAGCGGGGAAAGAGCCAAGTTTGATTTTTTATAGTATCAAGAAAGAATACGTATTGTAAACATTGAACATTGACAAATATGGTTTTTGCTAGTTGCTACTTTAATCCTGTCAACCTCAATGCAATGCAGAGAGTCTTAGTACGTACCTAGGCATTCGGCACATAATCTTCTGGGTTGGGCAAGCCCAATCGAATGTAGTATGGTTAAAATCTTACAGAAATATATATAAAAAAAAAATTAAGGGTTGGGCAAGCCCAATCGAATGTAGTATGGTTAAAATCTTACAGAAATATATAAAAAAAAATTAACATAAAACAATATATTGATTAGTCGAAAAAGAACAGTAGCAATAATTCAATGTTAAAGTGTTAGGTTCCAATGTGCACGCAGTTGTGGTTCAGAAGTACTAACAAAAATCGAAGTAAATTGTTGGTAGCTTAACGGTGTACTGGCATTTTATGTTATTTTAAGACTTTATTAATTAAAATTTAAAATTTTTTGTACATATATTAAGTGAATTACTATTTCTATTATTGAAAAAAAGTGAATTAAAAATAATTGCATTCACATTTTCTGTTTTTCCCCCTCCTTTCGCTGTACGTTTTCAATTAAAGTTTCTAAGGGTAAATCTTAAATATTGTTGATTGTAGAGTTCTTTTTTAGTCAAAATCAATCGCAGAATTTTGGACGGTTGAATTATTTCAGGAAATAATGGTCTTAGTCTCCCAGCAATTAGTCAGCTCAAATATTGCCTCAAAGAAAATGTGATTCATTATACTATTCTAGACACAATTTCTAGTTATTGGGTTCAGGAAAATATAATCTCCCCAAACAATCAAATTTTTGGCAATTAAAACGATTAGAGTTACCGCCTTGTAACATTCCACCATTCCTGCTGGGCATGAACCCATTAACCATTACTACTTTATATCATACGGATTCTTTTCGTGATAAATTCTCCTAGATATTCAAGGACCTAGCATTTTATATTGCTGGCGTTGGCGTAATTATTGTGAAAACATAATGATTACCAAGAATGCATACAGATACAAGAAAATGCAGCAACTATTACCAAATAAAATTTTAAAAAATTACAATTATAATTATAATACAAAATTAACAGTATTATGTGCAATATTACAATTATAAACTTGTTGCTTATAAGAAATTTATTTGCCTCCTTGTTTGAATAGTCATAATCAGCCTTAGAATTTCCAAAGATGTTGAATTTGATAAACATAACATGGATTCAGCACTGAAAGGAGTAATATATATGTATATGTTGGCAGGAAAACGCTAGCTATTTCCGCAATGGGTGTAACTAACCAATATAGATTCGGAGAATTGACCATTTTAATATGCTTTTTCTAAGTTATGAACCCCAGAATATAAACTCCACTTTTGATTAGTACCAGGACATAAACAATTTTGATAAAAAAAAAAAAGTTTAGTGATCAATAGCAAATTGAATATAGATATCGATCCAATAAAACTAATTTGCAATTCATGCAGCAACCATTACTCCGATGATTTACTTTGAAATTATAAGAGTAAGCTTATTGCAGAACTTTTACCATTTTGGAAAGTTATGGATGCTGACCGTTAATTGAGGTTGTCACCTATCTTTATAATTTCCATTGAACATTGGGATAAAATTGTAGGTGGCAGCGAAAGAGTTGGAAATCTTTGAAACTGTTGAGCAATTTCAAGTGAGTATATATCTATACTAAACAAATACTTTAATATTATATAGTTCATGTAACAAATATACGGCCATTCTTATCAATGGGATGAACTACATATACATTCACTTGTGAATTCTTAAAGGCATAATTATACAGTATGGATTATCATTAAATTATTCTTGTTGCTATGAATAAATGATATGGAAAAAATGTATGTAATTAGGCAATAATTGTCTATTGGATAATAGCTAAGGTACCACATTTAGAAAGCATGGTGATGATGATGTATAGATATCATGTGTTGATAATTGCCTCGCAATCATGAAATAGCTATTCATGATGAATTTAATTTGAAATTGTGATCTGTAAAGTTGAGCTCTACTGTGCATATTATGATGTGAATTATGCCATGAGTGATATTGGAAATTATGAAATGTGATAGGAATAATGATGTGAAGCTGAATGGGAAATTTTCAATGAAGAGTTGTGAATGATATAAGTTTGACCCAAAAGTAAAAAATATGAATGCATGTATATGTATTATAAATGGTTAGGTGACATGATGGGATAATGGAACATTATTTGTGATTGGATATTGTTGTTGATGTGATTGAGATGATTTGTTTGTGTGTAAACCTTAATGGCCATTTGTGAATGTGATGTCTACCCATAATGAGTAGTATGTGATATGATAATAATGTTGTGTACTAATGGATAGTTGAAATTTCTATGATTTTATGATGTAAAATATAGAATTTAAGTGGTGTGCAGGTGAATACTCAATTTAAGGCTTGGTTTCATATAATTTAGAAATCTCGAAAATGAGTTTGCTAGTATTTTCTAATTAATATATGATTGACCTATGATTGTTATTATATATATAATTGATTTCTAGCATGATAGCGGTAGATATATCTTCATTAAGTTCTCATAACTCACTCCATTTTATTTTTAATATTTTCAAGTTGAAATCAATATATTTGAGATTGTAACATCTATGGAGATTCAAGATAAACTAACTAGAAGATTTGATAGTTAGGGTTTTTTTTTGGATTACTATTAGAATTTCAAATAGAGATGTTGTTGATTCCTCATTTGATGTGTTGAATTGTTTATCTATATATAAGTTTGAAACTTTATAGTACTATGTGTATGTTTGATGCTGTCATATTTGAGAAAATTCATAGGTTTCATCATTTAAGGCATCTAGCTCTAGGAAAGTGTTTAAAAATAGTAGAGATCGTATCCATTTTTTTGCAAAATCTAAAGTGAATTTCAAGTTCTCTTGGAATTTTAGAGATTTTTCTAAAATAAATTAGAGTGAATAATATTAAAATTTGTGGAAAATAGGAATTAGGATTCATGCCCATCAGAATTAGGATTGGGTCATGACATAAAACTACTAACAATTAGGAGCAAAATATAATAATTTACAAAATCAATTTAAAAGTATTCTTGATAACTTCCTATAATAAAAAAAAAAAAAACAATTTTTCCTGAATTTATAGTGCCTCCAAGACTTCCATAAAAATTAGTGAGTATTAAGTTCATTTAACTAGAAGTGTTAATGTTACACTTCCTTCCTCGATAATCAAGTAAAACCAAATATTTTTCTAGATTATATTATCCAATTGGATCTTAGAGAAAGTCCTAAGAAATCACTAGATTAGGCCTTAAATGGATTTTCAACTCTATTCACTATTAATGCATAATACACTAGTCTTTTTATACCATTTGCACTACTGCCATTCAAATTTAAAATTTCCATTTTTGGCTCCTACCAAAACTATGCACCTTTTGATGCTTTTAGGTAAAAATCCATTTGGTACTCTATAGTTCTTCTAACCCTTGATTATGAATACTATTAAAAATCTCTACTTTACCACATTAATCACTAATGGATTTTCCCTTCACTAATATTAATGGGTATTTTTCCTAATTAGCCACTAATATTAATACTTTAATCAAATTATAATAAATTTAATATCTTAGGTTTCTACTGAGTATTACAATCATCCATCAAAATATAAACATATATGAGTTATTCTAGTAACACTCTCTTTTATTGTCTTATGTAAAAATCCTTGTTGTTTTGTCATTATAGTACCATTATCTTCCTTATATATGTTCCAAACTTTGCTCAACATAAAAAAACTTTAGGTTTATACTACAAGCTTAAATGGATCATCCATAGTACTACTTGCTTAGAAAAGTTTCTCATCTTAACTCATGTTCCTAATAGGATATGATTGAAATTTCAAGGATGCAAGAATTGTTAGACATCCACACATCCTTACCTGGTAAGCCATTAGGTTGTATTTCCTATTCTCAACACCTCTAGATCAAATGCCTAAAGTATGCACAAGAAACACTTTGAAACTTAATTCAACCATACCCACATCTATAGAATTATAAGATCTACAAACTCTTATTCCTCCTGTATTATCATTATCCCAAAGGATTTAACCTATATCATTACAAATGATCAGTGTTTTCATGACACTATTAACCTGTACTCTTCTACTTAATCCTCTCACAATAGTTTGGATTCAAAACACACAAGGATTACCTATTACAAAAGGCTAAATGCAATTATGCTATATAAATCAAGTATGATTCTTCTTGCATCAACTGGTTTGCAAGGATAATTTATGAGACTATCATATTTATTCATCAATTAACTCATTGGACGCCTTACTTTAATGTTCAACCTGAATCCTAATTCAAGTCATCATTACAACTTGAGTTAGCCAAAACCTTAAATTAGCTTTATGCCTCTTTTGACTTAAACTTATCTTTTCAAACCTATAAGTCATGCTATAATTACTATTACTTATATAAAAATTTTGAATCTATTCGATATCAAGATCTCTTCACCCTTAATTATACTCTCTCATTTTCTCCAGTGTTCAAATGCCACTACCAAGTTTGTAAATTATTAGGTTTGTACTTACAATTTTATTTTCCATTAATTATTAGCCCTTCTAGTCATATATCTTGCTCTTATTTTGCTTAGATCAAATGATCAAATTATATTAATAATGTTTTACATAGTGCTGAACATTATTGCACACACATATCCAAAAAGGTTTTATAGAGTTCATAAAACCCTATATCACATACACCCACACAAGACACCTTATTTGTCTATACTACCTAAGAGTTTATCTTATATTTCCATGAAGTGATCAAAAGTTTTAAGCTTATATCACTTTTCATGACATAATGTACTTGTGTTAAATAGAGCACATAGAAAGGTTAATAGATTAAAGTACAAATCTAACACTACTCTATAACATTGGAAAAACCCCTCATTAACCTAATTACAGCACTCTTTCCTAGGGTGTTTAACTTAATTTATAGTTAATATCATAATTATGAAATAAGAAATAATAAAGACTTATGTATCATATCACTAATGTGTGACTAAAGTTTTCCAAACATTTCCCATATGTGCTGATATGCATTCATTCAATTTTTACCAAATTGCACTCATGTAAAATGAATGGATTCATCAATCCTTAAATAAATAATTAACTCACCCATTCACTTTAAGGATGATTAATATTATAATTGTTCTAAGTAAGAAAGGATACTCATATGGGTCTCCCTTTAATGCTAATGATTGCATGTGGGCCATAAAGATGATGACATATAAAAGGTTAATGACAAGTCTAGATGTGCTCCTTCTCCAATAGCTGTCAGCTTACTATTAAGGGCTCATAACTTTACTTGCACAGTTGGAGATATCCACATCATGATTTTCAAACAACATGAAACACTAAGCCCTAAACCATGCACTAATACCATTTTAAAATTGGTTAAATTATTAGATTCATATACACACGATACTAAGATCGATTTTTAGATGGATAGGATGGTAAAGCCTTCAGGCAATATCATATGTCACTTGATCTAAATAGTCTTGGCTTAATCATAATTTTTTCTCATTAAAATTATTTAACACTTATTCTTTTTAAGAGATTAATTATTACTAATAGTTATGTCAAATATAAAATTGTAATATATACTCAAATTTAAAAATAATTAATTACTTAATAATCAATTGATTCATAATTAATATAAATTAATTCTGTACTACCATCTATCTATTTATTGTAACGTCAATATAAATTATTTAAATATTTTTATTCTGATAAAATTATTTTTTAATGACATATTATATTTTTATTTGTTAATAATATAAAAAATTTTATAATAATAATTAATTAAATTTAACAATGTTTCTTTAACCTAATACAAAAGTTAGATTAATTGTTGAATATTGATAAATGTACTTGAATTGGAACTTACATATTACAATTTTTTCAATAATATTTATTTAAGTCAAAATACAAGAAAAAAAGTACTATGCCAACAACATTACCAAACTTTTCACTAGTCCCAAATGGAGACATTTAGAAGAGAGAAATTTTATAACACAAAATAAATTAAATTAAAAAGGAAAAATGAAAAGACCAAGAGAGCAACATCACTTTTGGTCACCAGTAAACACTATAGCCTGTAAGTTTGGAGGGACAACACAATGATAGCAGTGCCAACAATTTAGTATATGTTTGTTTTGTATTTTAAAAAAAATTTACTTTTAAAAATAAAAGAATAAATTTTCTTTTGTAATTTATTTTTTAATTATAATTTTCATTGAAAATCTTTATTCAATTATTTTTTAAAAATAATTATTATTAAAATTATATCAAATGTAGAATAAAATATTCCAACATTAAATGCCATGTCACTCATGAATCTTATAAGACACACTTTAGGCTTAGTTTCATAGCTTATAACATAACATGTTCTTCTAACTAACATTAAAATACTAGGTTAATTTCAAAGTTTTATTTTCCAAATCACACTTTTATTTTCTAACAAAATTAGTAAAATTGGAAATCACTTGAAATTAGAAATAAATTTTTCTTGAAAATAATTAACAAAATTTCATACCCTAAGGCAAGATTTAAACATTTATAAATTTCAATGTCTTGAAGTAATGACTTTAAAAGAAGAAGATAAGGAAAAATTATCTATTTAATTAATATTTAATTTTAATTTTTTTCTTTTTTAAAAGTCCTAGAATATTAAAATAATACTGATGATAATATTTGAAATAATTTTATTTTTGTATATGACTATTATTGATTCAAGGCTTATTTCTTACTGATTGAAAATAATTTTAATAACTATGAGTGACAAGATTTATGAAACCAAATGCTTATAATGAATAAATTATTTCTGAAAGTTAGGAAAGTTAGAGATATTTATTTTTAGGAATTTTAAATAAGAATTTTATAAAAATTGAGTTTTCTTAAAATAAATGAAAGGTTAGGATTTAATGAAGGAAAGTTAGGTAGTTAAGATGAGTAGCTAAGATTTGGGTGTAGAATAGGTGGTGTATTTATGTAGCATGGAATAAAAATACAAGGCTCATATTTTTCTTCAGCCATCTCTCTCTCCTTCTAAAAATTTGTTTGAAGCCTCTTCTATTTCCTTCTTTCTTGGCCCCACCTCCCACCTCTAATCTCAATTTTGTTTCTACCGTTTTCAACTACTAGGCACTATTACTATTGTCATTAGGTTATCTAGCTATTGCAGCATGTGCAAAGTATAGAACTAATTACAAATTTTGACTATGCAATGGAAATACAACAATGTCAACTTTGTTTAATTTTCAGCTCTACTTCACTTTTTGATGCAACTCTTTTAAGGTTGCAAACAAAGAAAAATGTGAATATTGTTGCCTAGTAATTTTTAGTGGAGGGAAAGTTCAAGAGACTTTCCTCTTTCCTCTCTTTTTACCTAGTTCTCCTCTTTTTAGAAATGACTTTCTTCTTTCTTTACTACTGCTTTTTCTCTCTAATTAGCCAGTCATCTTTTCCAACATTTTTGGCATCATGTCACCATTGCTAACTCTGGTAGCTGTTGCTACAACTTAATGGTAAGGTCCTAAGCTACAATCTGCAACTTATCTTAGTAAAGCTTCGATGAGCCACCTCAATAAATAGTAAGTTAATTTTTATCCTAAAGCTACAATGTCTTGCTTATTTTGAGCTTGATCTAGAATTATTATACTAGTGTATGGAACTATATATTTATTCTAGAAATGTTTTGAATATGTAGTAATCCTAATCTTACCTTAACCCCATAATTCTCAAGTAAGCCACTTTCAACCCATCCAATAATAGTTAGGCACCTAAAGGGAAAGATCCCTAGGGAGCATGAGTTTCTATGAAACTCAGTGAGTAAATAGTATTTAATAAAGAATCAAGGGAAATACATGGACCATACTAAGGCATAAAGATTTTAATTAAATATTTATGAGTAAACTTCTAAATTTTATCTAAAGGAAATGATTACATTCCCACACCTATACCAAGGAAGATGGAAGAGTTTTGGATAGTTAACCTATTTGATAAAGAGATAACTACAACTAAACATGGTCTCAAGGCTTTATCAAGGCCATACCATTTATCATTTAGTACATTATCATATTCACTAAGGAACATTAATCATAGATTTAATACCACTCATAGGAAAATTATGACATATATGAATAAAGAAAGTATGTAAATCTCTTTGTGACTCTCAATCATCTTTATCCTTTCATAAACCTAACTTTCTTCTTCCAAAATAAACATTATCCCTTCATAAATGGACATGTGGATCTAGTGCTTAATGTCATAACAAGTATATAATCATCCTATCATCATTAGTCTTATAGTAACATAATGATTCAATTAACAATAAGTGTTTCACTGGCACTATTATTTTATAATCACAATATAAATATCCATATGTAAATGTAATTGTATATACAAATAGTAACAATATAAATTGGGCACAACCTTTACAATTCATGCTCATAATGCTTACATAAGCATCCTAACATCATCAAGCATTCTTCCATGGCCTCACATCTTGTATTTATCATCATTAAACATAGATAACAATTACTTTTAATATTATAGAGCATATGGTATGCCTAGACCCCTTATATAGCATAATGTGTAAATTAAGAAAGCTATAATCAACTATGCAATCTTAAAAGGCAACTTTACAATGGCATAATCAACTAAAAGGGTTCACAATGCAAGCTTATAAGTATATAGTTTACTAGGTACTTAACTATGCAATCCTTGAAAGCTAGTCTATAAGGGCTTAGTTAACTATATAGTAGACTATAAGTTACTCGAGTGTAATTTTTTAGGGGCATAGTCAATTATGTAGTTAATTATGCTTGCCCAGGAAACTTATTTCTAGGGAGTAGATAACTTAGTAGCCAACTATAACTTGGTTTTCTATATAACTTCACATGATTTCTCCATTCATTGAAAACGCATTCTATCCATACTCATTTCTAAAGCTACCATACTTTGTTATACCAAAACATATTGCATCTTTATCATTATTTATGCTAGTTTTAACAAGAAATCCAAATTAAAAACATCTAACATAGTATTCCCTCAAGATTCAAAGTAAACAAAGAAAAACCTAACATTTCCAACTTAAATCTTTTAAATCATATGAATGACTTAAGATTTGACTAAAATGTCTACTCAGTTTGCTCAAAGGAATAGTAAACGAAGGAATTGATGGGTTACTTACCTTAATTATTTAAAATTATCAAAATTTAAGTTTAAGGTTCCAAATCTCTTCTTCATTGAGCAAGACCCTTAATCACCTTAAATTCAAGAGGAAAATGAAGAAGAAACTTAACAAAGATTGGAGTTTAGGAGGTCTTACTTTGGTTTAATTAAAGAGCATGAAGATTTGATAGAGTTTCATGTTATTTGGCTTGTTAAGAGAAGAGGGGGAAAAGATAAAAAAAAAGAAGAAAAAAAGATGTGGTTAGTAATGTTTTATGGAGAAAAATAAGGTAAAGGTTGAAGATAAGGAAAATAAAGGAGTTAAGATTAGGTAAAAATGGAAAAAGTGTCCTAAGTCTCCTCCACACTAAAATACTCACCTTTAATTACAATTGGCTCTTAAATACTTTATAATATTATTTTTCTCAATCATTCTATTACGTATGAAATAGTTTAGCAATTAGTACAAGTGTACATTATCGTAAACAATTAATAAAGTAACGAGTAGAGTATCGTTCCCACGAGGATTGTTTTACTAAGTACTAAAATTTATAATCTTAATACTATTTGGTAAATCAATTAGTTAAGAATTGAAGTAAGTAAATAAAAATTTATGCAAAGTAATGAATGCAATTTGAATAAAAGAAAATATGAATAAAGTGCTAGGGATTAGACTTCACTTAACAAATTCATATTGAATCATCTATCTACTCTAATCTAATTTTAATATTCTTGATTGATAATCGAGTCTCCCTAAATTAATTACTAACTTTTTTCTAAGGTCAAGTAATTCTATCATTAATTATTAATTCACCATATTATTATGTGAATTAAAATAACTAATAATATATTATAATTTATAGAACTCATTAAGATTACACAAACTATATGAATATATTCCTATTTCATATGCAGTTTATAGTTTTAATTATAGGATCCACACACATGCATCTGCTTCCGATCTTAACATGCATATTGAAATCATTCAAAAGATGGCCAATTAATTGAAAGCATTAAGAACAATAATTAAAACTCAATCATGGAGAAGAAAACTAAAATTAGATTCAACAAACTAGAATTGAATTCATTATTATTGATTAACATAATCACCCTAGGAAAATGAAAAATTTTGTTCATAATGGAATTAAAAATAAAGTCAAAATAAAATGAAAACATCATGAACATAACATGAAACTTATTTATTCATAATCAAAACATAAAGATGCAACTACAAATGCATGTGAATGGAAAATCTAGCCATCTATATAAGTGGTAACATAAACCATTTATGTAGGAGGACTACTTGGCCTTCCATTAAGGAGGCATGCAAGAAAAACTAAATATGCATAAAACTAAAATCTAGATGCTCTCTAAAAATGCTATCCCCATGTGCCTTCTACTTTTTTCTATTTATAGATGAATGAGTGCAAAGATTTCAACTTGCTGAGCCACTAATCTTGACCTCGCAGTAGCCATGCTTCTAGATTGTTAACATCTCTTCTTAATTCAAAATAGTGGATTCCCATTTTTTATCAGCACAAAAGTTCTAGAGTTGGATCTTAACTTTAAAACACATTAAGAAGTACTAATTTTGACATCTATAGCTCTAGTTATTATCAAATTAGGCAAAGGTCAAATTCGGATAAAACCATTGTTTTAGCTTCTAAATAGAATTTGAAATGCTTAAAGATAGATTTAGGCTTTCGCTACAACATGAAAGTTAAAGGGGTCTCTCTTAACTTTTGATCCATGTAAACAATGATCCAATCTAATATCCAAAGCTCAAGATATGGCTAAAAACCTATAATAGGGTTAAAATCCAACATTATCCGAAAAATCTGATTTCATCTCAAAATCATAACCCATTCACAAAATGCAACCAAATTTATTAAATTAAGCTTATATAACATTCTAAAATGCATCATATAAAGGAAATGAATATTTAAATATTTTATTTATCATATTTTACATAAAACTTTATTTTTAATTTCATTACAATAATTAATTATTTTTCATATAAAGCTTTTTAATTTTTATGAAGAGTGTGATAAAGCTAATATACAACAATGCTCGATTAGACATTAATTAAAAATTGACACATTATATATTAAACATTAGATATTTAATGGCAATTATATAGTAATAGTTTTAAAAGGTCTTAAATATTATAACAAAAGTGACAATACTTTTATAATTAATTTCCCTAAAGAAGGTTGAAGATACAATTGCATTTTGTTGGCTATCATTACACACTTCAACAGCTATGATGTATGGGAGGTTATTGCAAGTTAATGAAATGCCATATGGAAGGTTGATTTGAATAAGAAAAAAATAAACAAAACACTAAAATATTGTTAAAAAATAGCATAATTTTCACTTTTTTGTGAAAAAGTTAATAAATTATGATTGAGTATAAGTCATCCAGATGATAGTAATAGGCTAAGTTGGTTTAATTCTCTCTTGTGATTAAGTCAAAAGTTCAAAAATCATGAGGAAAACTAACGTTATCTTTGCTTCAAAAATTATAAAAATTTGAAATATCATAAGTAGATAGGCAATTTAGTTTTTTATCAATCAAATTATGACATACCTCAAGCAAAGATAACTAAAAGGCCTTTGTTAGCCATCTGAAAAAATTCAACTTATATTGATTGACATTTTGCATGTGTTAATCTTTGAATACATTAAATTGGAAATGATAATAATATTAGTTAGTTGGCAAGGTTATAATCATGTACTAATATGCCTAACAAATCATTGTTTGAAGAGTATAGCTAGTTCTAACCATATAAGGTAGTGGTTATTAGCCATTATCAAGGATAGTTGCAAACACACTTAAGGAAAAGGGTTATTAGGATATGCAATTTCAAGTTTCTTTTAACAAGAATAGTGCTTGAAAAGAAATTATTAGAGTCTTAATATTAAAAAATTACTTCCAATAGTCACTTGAGGAAACCATCTAATCCCTACACTATAAATAAAAGAAGGACATATTGAAAAAAGACCCTTAGCTATTTTACTCAAATAAATACTATGCATTTTGCACCTACTTCTAGCATTTTATTACCATTCACAATATTACTATTTATTTTTTTAATGTTATGCAATTAATCTTCATCTTTTTGGATGTAAGTGATCATTATTAAAGTTTATCTTGTGCCATTTATATATTTCAAACCAATATTTCAATAAAGAATGATAAGCACAATACTTCCATATTTTCCCCCATATTTGGCCTCTTAGGATTTTTCAAATGCTTGAATGTGTTAATTACACTTTGCTTTATGATTCATCATGGTTATGGAATGTAATTGATTTATTTAACTAATACAAGAGTTTTCCTATAGTTATAAGTTTTTTGCTATATCTAAAGTTCCAAAGCTCTAATTTGGTTAATTTATATCATATAAAAAGCTTAGGAAAGCACTACAAATGTTATGGTGACAATTAGTAGTTTCAATCTAGCTGATAAGCTAAAGAAGAAATCATACCCTACTATTGATGTTCCTAACCCGATCATAGGAATTTAAGTATATTAGAAGCTTTAAACATTAAAATGGTGCAAACCCATAACCATAAGTTAGCCAAGATCTAGCTTAACAACTTTCATGGCTAAGTTTAGTGAAACTATCTCATTTTTATGGTAAAAATTGACTTTTAACAAGAGTAATAGGATTAGACTAGTTAAAAGTTCTTTAGTGTTTTAGGTTAGAAGTTAAGCTTTGCGTATCCAAATTATACAAGGCTTCAACCTATGAAACCTTACGAGGCAAAAAACTTTCTACAAAGCAAAAAAACACTAATTTATTTAGATATCAAGTTGTATTTAGTCTCCAAGAGTAGAAGATAGTCACTCAACCATTTAACCCTATTCCTTGTTTTACTTTTGTTTATAAAAACCATGAGTGATTTTGTTTCTCTTTTCTAGTTTAGGGTTTTTTTGTACTTTAATTCACGTAAATTATATGGCTTGATGTCTATTAGTAAATTTTAAATTTAATTATTTTTGTTTCTCTATTATTTAATCTTTATGATTATTGAAAGTGATTATCAATAGTAATATATTACTAGATGATTAATTTTGAATAATATATGATTATGAATTGTTATGATTGATTATTATAGTAGTAATTAGGTTTTGATGATTATGAGTCTAGTTTTCATTCAATGGTTCAAGGTAATAAAGAATGAATTAATAATTTGCAAATTTGAATTATTAATTTAGTCTTTGTTAAGTTTTAATGCTTAGTGTTATTGTTGATTTGGTTTAAGTATTATTGTAAGGACTCCAAATAATTCTTGCAAAATTATTGTTGATTATACACATTACAATACATCAAAATTAAATTAAAAACTGGTTTACTAAAAAATAATGCAGTATAATGGCATAACTAGATTGTACCTCTAGTATTCCTTTACATTATCTTTTACTATGAATTACTAGTAGAATGTAGACAAAAAATGCAAAATTAGATATGAAAACGAAATGTGAAAATAAGCTAAAATAGAATACAACAGAATGGATGCAATATACTAACAGAATGCAATATAGAATGTTGTATTATGCAAAATATAATCTTTAGAATAGAATCAAATTAAGGGGTTTTACAATTTAAAATTAAATTAAATGTATTAAATAAAACAAAAATGCAAAGAATATAGCAAGAAGGAAAATCAATATAATGAAATAGTCAATTCAAAAAATTGACATGCTCTAATTGAATTAGTCATAGATCAATAATTCATGAATCATATGCTAGATTGCCATCTAGGATTTGATCAATTAAGATTAGTCGAATTAAGTAACCGATATAATCTCAAAGCTAGATCAAAATTGATTTAATAATAGAATTTAGTTGAATTGAGAAATTAAATTAGAAACCTCCAAATTAATCCCTTAACTCTTTACCTATATAGGTAAAACCATGATTTACTAACCATAATTCAATATCAAAATAGTATAATCTAAAAAATCACAAGGATGAATAGTAATAATTAACATATAGAATTAAGGAAAAAGGAAAATTAATTAAAGAAAGTTAACATTACAAATAATGATCTTATAATCCAAAAGAAAATAGCTTCAAACTTTTTAAATTAACTCCAAATTTAAGCTTCCATTGATGAAGAACAAAAGAGAAATAAGAAGAAAAAGAGAAAAGTTGCGTTGCTAAATGTGTAAAAAGTCTCTTGTGTCTAATGAGTTATCTCCTTTTACTTGACCTAATTAACTTAAAACATTACTAGACTTGGATTGTATGTCTCTTAGAATTACAATAATGGGACCTTCTTAATTTTTAGAAGCTCAAACCTATTTTTGACAAGGTAACTAACTCTAATAATTACAACAATGAATTCTTGTAGATGTAAATTATAATTAATGTAAGACTACTAAAATAAGGTAATTTGGGTAATCCATAAACATCAAAGATGTAGGCCCTGGGTCTTATGGTGATTTAAGCACTGATTTTAGGTTAATTGGACCTCTGTAACTCCAGATATAACTTAAAAACCAAAACTAGTTTAGTTGGGACAAAGATAGGACTTCAGATTCTAGGCTAAATAAGGGTTTGAATGAGTCTAAATTGAGCTTTGACTAAAACACCAAAGCTGTAGGTCTTTTTTTAAGCTTTTCAATAGTGTAAAGATCATGCAATCCGACATCCAAAACCCAAGACATAGCTGAAAAACAAAAATAGTGTCAAAATCCAATATTAACCAAATAAATTCATAATATTGTTAAATTAATCCTAAATTATAAAATAAGGCCAATTTTGTGAAATCAAGTATGTATAACTCACTAAGAGACATGAAATAGGAGGAAATAATATAATAAATATTTTTCTCATCATAGAGACTTCAAATAATTGCATTGAAATTGGTAATAAGAGATTAATTTAATTACTCAATTAAATTAAATAGTATTATTAGAAATTATATACTATTACAAGAATTTTGAGCAACTTTAGGATAGAAGTCAAATCTAGGACATTTTATTTATTGTTAAGGATCAATTAATGAATTGAGGTATGAAATTTCCTTGAATCCAACATTTTTATTATTACAATTTTCATTTATTATATGCATTATGCAAATTTATCTTATTTCATAAATTATGTTTTAAAACCCCTTTATTCTATTCTATATCCATTGATTGATTAGTAACAACTCAAACTAACCAATTCCATTATTTTTAGTAAGAATAGTTAATAATTTTAGCATGAACAACGCATATCAATGAAATTTGTATTAATTGCATTGCTACTTTACATTCTTATGCACTCTTATTCCATCATTTATATGCAATTTTTCTATTGCTTTTTATTGCATTTTAAAGAATTAAAGACCACTTATTTACTATTTGCAATCTACTTCGTAAAACTATTTGCAATCCATTTCATAATGAGTTAAATTTTCTCCTTTTTTTTACATAAATAGTAATAGTGCTTCACTAATATGAATAATGTAACTACGTACCACCTTAGTACATGAAATATAAAGCTTGTATATGTTACATGTTCTCTTTTATTTTGGAGGGGTCATTCCCAAAAAGAAAAGGAAAACTTTCCATGCAAAAGGGTGTTGGCTCTATGTTATAAGTTGGAACTTATAACAATTTCGATAGGCAAGCATGTTCTATTTTAAATGAAGCTTTGTAGAAAAATTAAGTATGATTTAAGGGTCCTACGAGTAAAATTTAGGATCAATTTGACTTGTGTACTATGTTTCTTAATTTTCATAAATTTTAAGGTATTTTGGTAATTTTTTACATGATTTAAGAATCTAGCAAGGGGAGCATGTTGCAATGCTCATATTTTTATCTTCATTTTAATATAAGATGGTGTTAAATGAACATCCAAAGCATAAATGAAAGGTCTTATGTTAACTTAAAAAAAGTATGTTTACTAGTACTAAGAGGCATTTGATTCAAAATGCTCTTTAAGGGGTGGAATGTTGACAACTCAGTGGGATAACTTGGCACTAAGCTTAGGATTCAAGGTATTAGCTTGTGGCTATCCTTTACAAACTTAAAACTATGGAATAAGACACATATCAAATGAACAGATTTATCCTTTTACCTATTCAAAATTATACTTTTTTTAGCTCATTATGCTTAAAGACTTATAATGTGGAGCATTTTTTACATAATGGTATCCCTAAGTACTTTTGCAATATTGGAATGTGGCTTGTGAACTTGTAAGTTTTTGCTATCTTTTTCAATTGTAGAATAAGATTTTAATAGAAAGGATGTAATGTTTGATAACAATAGCAAGCATACGTTGTATAGTTTTAGCAAGAAAGCTACCTGCTTTTAACATTTAGTATTAGAGCTCAGTTTGCACTAAAGGGCAAAGATGGTGGGATACAATCAATTTGGATGTGGATTATGCAATACTATATGAGGGATATATAGATATTATATCTTTTTTAAAATATAATAATATGAAATTTATTTTATGACAAGGATAATAAAATTAGCCTTATATAATTTATTAAAATGGAATTTTCATATGAATAAGAAAAATTTAATGAATAATTATGAACGAATTATTAATGAAAAGATAATGATTTATGTTAAAGCAAGTTATGGAATGGAAACTTGATAAGAAACAAATGAGAAAATTTAAGTAGAAAAATGAGGTTTAAGGATTTAAGTTATTATGAGTAAGTATATGACTATAGAAGAGGTTTAGGGAATATTTTCAATAGAAGCCCTAGCATTATTCTATATTTTTATAATGCTCTCCTTAACTTTTCTCATTTCATTCTTCATTTCATAAAAAACTCTCAAGTTCACTCTTCCATTCTTTTTCCTTCTCATTTTCCCCTTAAGATGAGCAAGAAAAAGCATCAATCTTCTTCAAATTCTTTATCCAATCAAAGTAAGAACATCACCCTTATAAGAATTCCTCTTCATCCTTTTTAATTTGGTGAGAATTAAAACCATATGGCTTAAAAAAGTGGTACTATAGCCAAGAATCTTTTAAATTTAGTATGTTTCGGCTTAAAGAACCTCAATGTCAACCTCCTAACATCATCTTCCATATTAGGAGATAAATACTCTAGCTTAGATTCATTGAATTGATGAAAAAAATTTATTTTATCTACATATTGAGTTCCTTGTGATTTTATTTACATATGATATTTTATAATGACTTAATTGATTTTAATGACAAAAGATGCTTGTATAAGAAGTCATTCATATGCATTAATGAATGAAGGTTGTTCCGATAAGTAATAAATAAGTTAGGTTTGTATTTATGTTGGATAAATAGTACAAAGCCATCTAAAAATATTTTACACTTATACTTGAAGCATTTCATAATAAAGCCCAAGCTTGTGAAAGATGCCAATAGTAACTAGGTGAATAAGTGGAAAGTTAGGGCATTTATTAGTGTTTGCTTCTAGATAATGTATTTGGCCAAATTTAAGTGATTTGTGAAAATTATCTTCTAATTTCCAAGCTTAAAAATTATGCACCATGTGACAATTGTCACCAAATTTTTTACAAAAAAAGTATAAAAAAGAAGTAGCTTATAAAGGAAGCTTTGCATTAAAGTTCTATTTAAGGCATTTGAGGCTATTTTTGAAACAAAATTTTTTCTCTCTCTTTAGCCTAAAACTATGACACTCTTAGGGTTTTCAAGCTTCTAACAACTCCTAAGAAGTTTTCCAAGTGATTCTATCAAGTCTCTTGTAAGGTAACCAAGGTTTTCTTTCATCTACTTCAAGTTTTTATAAAAATTTTCTCTTCAAAGCTATTAAAACTTAGTTTATTTTAGTGAAGTTGCTACTGCAAGAGGTCTTTGAAAGGTTAAAGAATAAAAAAAATTTAGGTGATTGGCAACTATTCATTATTCCTTTGAATTTTCTTATGAAAAGAGAAGAATATGATAATATATACTATCATAAGTGTTAAGTTAATTTGTGGTGCTATATGATTTAGTTTTCACTATATAAATGTTGATATGATGATATGATATTGAAATTTTAGTGTTAAGTTTAGTAGGAGAGAATCCACTAAGTTTCATTAAAAAGATGACAATAGGTTTTTGTTAAGTTTGGAAACAAACCCTTTAAGGGAAGATAGTAGCATGTTTTTTTATACCATTTGAAATCAAAAGTTTGGATTATTAAAATTTCAATTTTTGGTATTGTAATGTTATAAATAGTGTTAAGGTAGGTGTAGAAATAATTAAAAAAATTTGGAAAACTTTAGAGATATGAAAAAGTGAATTTTTATGGACCTTGATTACAAGAGTTCAAAATAGAATTCTAGGTTTTGTTTATCAACTTTGCTGCTATTTGCATAACATTTTGATTGCAAAAATTTAAAATAGTTATTTTTCTTTGATTATTAATGTTTTAGTAAGTTTGTGTAAAAATTTTATGGTAATTAGAACTAATTTGGATGCCAAGAAGGCTCCCTTTTCACAACAACTCCTAAATTACCTAAATTTAGCAACCCTTTGTATTTGGTTTTGTATGAATAGTACTAACATGATATTTTGATAAATAATTAAAAAAGTTTATTATTTATCATGTTAGGGATATTTTATGAAAATTTGGTGATGATTGTAAGTAATTTGCATATTGAAAAGAGCTTTCATTGCAACTACTCATATGTTGTCCTATTTAGAAATTTATGTTTTTGGTACCATGTAAATAGTACCTATAAATGAGAAAGTTGTAAAATAATTGATGTTTGTTGAATTGTAAAATGTTAAAAGCATTAAATAAAATTTTGGTAAAAATTTGAATTAATTTAGAAGTCTCAAAGGCACTAAACTGTAAGAGTATTCATACCACCTAACAAGCTGAATATTTAATATTTCTTCTTTAGAAATGTTACTAGGATTTAAAGTTTATGATATAGTTGATGATGTTTGAGTTGTAATAGATAGTCATTCAAGAGAGTTAATTCTTTTTACTACCTTGAATGGAAATGTTGTATATCAACCTTGGACATAATGATACATAATGATGAAAGTTGATTACATAAGAATGGTAAATTTTGTTAACAAAACTCTTTTGGCATAGTTAGTATATTGACATACCTAATGAAATGAATGATTAATGCTTATTTCATTTTATCATTGCTCATCATGACTATGAATTGTGGAAGGCGAGGGAAATATGAATCCTTTGCAAAGAAGGAGATGTGCGATAAGAGTTAGAGGGATAAAGCTAGTGGTTTTATGCTTAAGGTTTTAGGGGATAAGGTTCAACTAAAGATATAAGATGAAACTTATATACTAACTATAATTATTCTCTTTAACAAACTTTATAAATGACACACATAAGGGCTACAATGAGTATATAAGAGCTTCACTCAATTATTATACATTGTTATATATTTGATTTTTTATTGTGAAAACTCTTTAGAAAAAATAGGAATAGTGGCTATTCACTAAGCAATTTAATATTCACACTCTTTTTGCTATATTTTATTTCATAGATCCTATGAGAATGACTGACACCTATGCAAGAATCTTCCTTTCACCCCAAGGAACCTTCCAAATAATATTTTGTTATAAACTCCAAATAATTGTAGTGGGTCCTCGAGCAGATTATAATATAAAGCTTAAAAAAGATAAATTCTACATCTAACCCTTTCCTAACTAATATTGTTCAATAAATCTAGTCACCAAAATGCATAACTAGTAATTCTAGCTCAGTTAATATGCTAATTGTAATGTCTTGAATTTTTAATTCTATCATTTGAATCTCTAAATTCTGAGACTATAGAAACGAAGAGCACGTTTGAATTAGCTTGGTGGGTGAATCTTAAGTTGAAAGGAATTAAGTGTAAGTGTAATCGAAATTTTGAAAGAAAAAGGATAGTAGGAAAATAATTAATTTTCCTAAACAGTATAGATGATCAAAGGAGGTTAGAAAATCCTAAAAATGGAAGTTGTCTAAGTCTGACAGTGTAAGAAATTTTAAACAGACAGAAACCCTACGGACTAAATTGTAAAAGTACAAAATTGGGTGTGGTTAAAGTGTGAATAACCAAGAATTTGGGATCTAATATGAATAATCAAGAATTTGGGGTGTAGTATGCAATTCCATAAAGTGTGACCAATAGACACATGACAAATGTCATTATTAAAGAAAAATGGTAAGAATAGCCTTACTAATTGATGAAAAAGGACTAAAAAACCTTTGGAAATTTCAAAAATGACCAAAATACCCTTGAAGCTTCATGAAAACTCTTCTTCCTTTTCCTTTCTTCTCTAAGCTATAGACCACCTCCATGAAAGCACCAAAAACGTGCAAGAGAGAGAAAATTTCTTTTAGTTTTTTCACCCAAAAATAGTGAGAATTAGGCTTAGGTGTAGAAGACAAAGTTGCTCCTCTCATCAAGCTCTATCTATTGGTGTATTTAGATTGAAGAAACCTCAAGTTTGATCAAGTTTGGTGAGCTCTAAGTGAGGATTTTCAAGTTGCTCCAAGAGGTAAAAATGTTCTCCTTTAAAAGCTCTTTAATATACTCTTTTTAGTTTATTGAAATTTTAATGTTGGTGTGGTCAAAGGAGGTTGACCATGGAGTTTTGAATAATTTGAGCATGTCTAATGGTGTTTTGAATGTTGTTATGTTGATCTATGGCTTTGGTTTGGTGTAAAAACAACAAGAAACCATGATGTACACACTAAGGTTTTAGAGGCATAATGGTGTATGTATGGATTTGGTATGATTTGTTTGGAATTTAGCTAAATTGATGAAATTAGAATGATTCTTATGAATTATGAAGCCTATGGAAGATGAAATTTTGAATTATGAAAGTGTGTGTGAAACTTCCCTTTTGAGAAGCCAAAATCGTGAATATGGAAAAGAAGGAGGGAAGGAGATTTAGCTATTTAAATTGTGTTTTTGGAAGATTAGAATAATGTATTACAATGAAATTTAGGAGGTATTGAAATGTACATTAAAATTTGGGTACTTCCGTCATGGTTTAGTGTATGTAGAGGAAGTGAAGAATGCATAAGATTTAAGAAAAATGATGATGTTCTAATAAGAATTATGATGTGTATTTATGTAGACTAAGAAGTGACAAGTTGGAAAGGCAAGAGGAATTGTAAAGAAGTTTTTAAGTGAGGGCAAAGGAAATATCACTATTAGAAGCTTTTAAAAGGTAGCTAGCTTTATCCTTAAGCTCTATTTTTCATTTATGTGTTTTCTGTATTTTATGCCATTGTATGGAATGTATACAAAATTGCTGTGTGCGGTACCTATGGCCTGAGTACCTTGGGAAGATAGTGAAATGCTATATGTGAGGCCTATGGCCCGAGTACCCCGGGAAAACAGTAAAATTACTGTGTATGAGGCCTAGGTACGATTATCTGTGATGGCCATCTAGATATCTATATGAGTCCTTGAATGGGCTTGATGATTGCTATGTGCGGTGCATGATTCCTACAATGGTATTAGATGACAATGATATGAAATAATGTGTTAAATGATTGATTAATTGGTTTTGGAATGTATATTTTTATTGGCTTAAGGATCTGGAATGGCTTGATATGTTTTTCTTGAAATAGCTAGCTACTGGGAAACCTTGTTTCTTATGTTTCTATATTGTTACTAATCATTCCAAGTGATGCTTTTAAAGGCCCTCTTAACAAAGGAAAATAATGTTTTGAAGTTGTATTAAAAATGTCTATATAATTTGTGATGTTAGTATGTGATGGATATATGTTTTGTAAGTTGAACTTTTTATATAACTATATGACCCTTGCCTATATTATATGAAATATATGAATTTGATGTATTGTGAGTTGGTTTGGAGTAGAAGGCAACTTAGTAAGCAATAAGTGTGAAATTGGAAATGACCAAATGAACAGTGAATTCGTAGGCAGTAAGAGGAGTATGTTTGCAGGGACTTTTGGTTAAGTTTTGATGCTTTAAAAATTATAATAAAATTCAGGGATAAACATTACATACTCAATGAACTCTGTGCCAAAATTAAGCCTAAAATAAGTTTATTTACTATGTGAATTTATTACACGTTTTGGTCTCCCCTGTTACCGTCACAGTGCAGAGCACTAATTGTATCTCAGAGATCAGAAAGAGTAAATGGATGATTTTTTATCTGAAAATTTTATGAAAAGTAAATAACATGTTAATCAAGTCCCATACCAAATGATGTCTAAATTATGTCAATTTTTTACAGGATGAATCCAACACGTGAAATGTTCGTAGGTATAAATTCCATGATTTTTGGAGTTTCGTAAAGTAGTTTTTCATATTTTTTAAGTTGGTCCAGTAATTCTGGAAATGAGCAGAAAATTTCTAAAACTCAGAATCTGTAATATTTTGTTTTACAGAATCATAATTTGGCTTCGAAAAGGCCTAATTGCATAATAATTATCTATTTAATGAGGATTAAGGTGTTAATAAGTAAGGGAGTTACACTAACTTCTCTTTGTTCCTTATCCATAGAATTAGATTCTAAGGAAGATGGTCAATGGAAATAAATTAGTCCTAGTTATAGTTTCTACCTTTTGATAATACTTGCATACAAATTTATGTTTTCAAAAATTTGCACTCTTGTATAAACAACTTTTAGTATATGTAAATTACATTTGGAACTTCTTTACACATATAGTATTATTTTCTATAAATGCTTATTTATAATCTTAGTAGAGTTAAGAAAGTAAATGAGTCAAAAGTATCTTAAAGCTTGTAAAGACATCTAGTTTATATACCAATACTAGTTAGGTGTCTTTACGTTGATCATGGTATTCAAGAATCGAGTTGTGATAGTATTGCCTTCATTTAAATGGATGACATGCAAGGCAATCAAATTTCTTTAGAAAAATGTCTATTATTGGATGAGAGTGATGGTCTTAAGTTTTCCTTAGCCTTACTAGACAAATGGATTTATAGTTTTGATGTTAATTCACTTTATATGTTTTAAAGGACATTATGTAGTGAGTTATCATTGCTCTTCCTTTCATAAACATCGAACAAGAGATCATGCGAGGTTGAATGCAAAAGTGTTATCTAACTTTTTACATTTATTAAACAAAAGAATGGGGATGGATTCATTTTACCCAGTGTTCAAATTATAGTCTTTTAACAAATATGTAGAGAAGCACAAAGCAATAGAAGTATAGTTTTTTCAAGGTCTATGCAATGAATAGCTTTGAACCCTATTAGTTGGAAAGTGAATTTTAATTATACATAATGAAGTAGGTGCAAAGTATAGAACCCCTCTATTCTTGTATTGTCTAATTTGAATAAAAATAACTTAGATATAATTGTTTGACTATTATCAATTGTCCTTAGTTGTCCTACCAATATTTGCAAAGTTTATAGTATGTTTCTTTATTGCTTTTTAATTTTTATTTCTTAAAGCTACACTAATCTTTAATTTTTTTATTTGCAGGCTTTAGATGAAAGAAAAATATTTACATATTCCTCAATATATAGTGAACCCCATTCATGTTACCATGGCTCAAGTTGTTTCTTTGGCCCAAGGAAAGGGAAAGAAGGGTAAGACTAGTAAGTACTTAGCATTTCCTTACTAATCTTGCCTTCTTAAAACTTTTTTTTTCTTTACTCCTTCTACCATAGAGAACATCTTTTTTGCTTCTTTTTAAAAGGACACTCCTTCTATTAAGGAGAGTCTATTCTTTTTGGAAATATCATTAAAAAATCATTCAACTCCTTCTCTATTGAAGGTAGTTGGTAAGAAAGGAAAAAGAGAGTACTTATTTGATAATATTGATGAGGAAAATGTTGATTCAAGTCTCTTGGAAAATGAAAAAAAGAAAGGAAATTATAGATCTTATAGATCTAGATCTAGATGATGGCTTGTGCTTTGAGATGATATTAATTTTACATTGTAGGCTTGTAATAGGATTTTTTTATGTTTTTGAAGTTTTAACCTTATTGCCTAAAGTTTCATTCTCTTATTCATTTAACATCTTTATCTTCTTCTCTATTGAATGTAGTTAGTAAGAAAGGGAAAAAAGAGTACTCATTTGCTAATATTGTTAAGGAAGATGTTGATCTAAGTCTCCTAGAAAATGAAAAAGGAAAAAAAATTATAGATCTTAAAGAGCTAGATCTAAATGATGCCTCATGCTTTGAAATGATATTGATTTTGCATTGTAGGCTTGTAATAGGATTTTTTTTATGTTTTTGAAGTTTTGGCTTTATTGCCTAATGTTTCATTCTTTTATCTATTTAACCTTTTTATCTTGTTTGATCATTCGATTATTCTATTGATTTATTCTTTTTACCTTACACCTTTCTTTTTTTTTTCTTTTTAAAGGTGTTCTCTTGATATTTCTAGACTTGTCTCAAATTTTATCTTTCTTTTAGACTCTAGTTCATCTAACTTTTCTAATTCCTTAACCTTTTTTAGTAAAAAGAGCTTTTTGGTGACTTTTTTACCCTTCCTAAAATTGTGATAATGATAATTGATCTTATATTGTTTCTAAATCAAATTTGGCATGACATTGGGAAGGTGGACTAGAAGATTTGCACTGGGTTAGTTCAAATATGAAGAGTGTATTACCTTCACCTCAACGGATGAAATGTAAAGTGATCAAAATCCTTCCAGTGAATTGTTTATTGATTAATAAGAATGATAATGTTATGTTTGCCTTAGTCTTACTGACTAAATGAATTTGCAGTTATGATGTTAATTCATTTTATATGTTTTATAAGGACATTATGCAACGAGCCGTCATCACTCCTTCTTTCATTAACTTTCAATAGGAGATCATGCAAGGATTGAAAGCTTGTCCCACGTAGTTAATATGGAATGCTTGGTACTTCTTAGCATGAATTGAAGCACTAAGTGACAAAGTGAAGAATGATTCTGTGAATGTAATATGTTTTCACACTTTTTTCATTCACTAGGCAAAATAATAAGGGTAGAATCATCTTAGTGTTCGAGTCACTATCTATTAATGAATGTGTACACTAGTGAGAAAGGATAGGAGGATAGTTTTATCATGGCCTATGTAGTGGAGGGCTATAAATCCTATTGGCTAGTAAGTGAGCTTTAGCTACACCTAGTGAAGTTAGTGCAAAGTATAGAGCCCTCCTTGATTCATGTGTTGTCTAATCTAAATAAGAATGACTAAGGTTTAATTGTTATCCATTGTCCTTGATCATTCTGTTAGCATTCACAAAGTTCATAGTATATTTCTCTACTGCTTTTGGATTTTTATTTCTTAATGTTATGTTGATCTTCATTTTCTTTTTGTAGAGCTTTAGATGAAAGAAATAGATTTTCATATTCCTTAGTACATAATGGACCACATTCATTTCATCATAGCTCAAGTTATTGCTTTAGCTTAATAGAAGGGCAAGAAAAGTGAGACTAGTCGGCCTTTAGCACCTTCCTTACCAATCTTGTCTTCTTAAGACCTCTTTGCTCCATTTATTCCTTCTACTATGTCTCTTCTGTTTCTTTTCAAAAAGATGCTCCTTCTATTGGGGAGAGTTTTATCTTTTTGGAAATATGATTTAAAGTTTGTTTAACTCCTTTTTAATTAAAAGTAGTTGGAAAAAAAAGGGAAGAGAGAGTGCTTATTTGCTGATATTGTTAATGAAAATGGTAATCCTAGTATCTTGAAATAAAAAATTGAAAGAGGAAATTATAAATATTACATAGCTAAGGCTAGATGATAACTTTTACTTTGAATTGATGTCAATTCTCACATCCTTCAACGCTAACATTATTGATTGTATTTGGTATTAGGATATGGACCATCCTCTTTCCTTTTGAGTGAATTTTTTTCTTTCCTTAGCCAACAAAAAGAGGAATAAAGTTCACCTTACTCAATAATACTAATGAAATGTTGCACTTTACATTTACTCCTCTATAAAAAGCATTATGGGACATCCTTTCTAGAATACCAAAAGTAGAGAAAAAGTATGCATGAATCTTCTCAAGGCTGCTATAGAATAATTGAAAAAAGAGTTAGCTGGTTGGAAAAAGGCTAAGCATGATTTTTACTAGGAGCTAAAAGTTGAAAAGAAGTAGTCAGAGGATGTAAAGAAGTAATAAAAGGCTAAGTACTTGAAGCTAGTTGACTAAGCAAAGGTAAACTTGGAACTATAGGAGAAATTAAAGGGTGAACAACATGCTCATTTAGATGTTAAATCCTTTGCGGAGGCCTTAGAACAAAAGGAAAAATAATGGAAGCAAGAGTTGAATGAACATCTAATCATTGAATTCCCAAGTCCAGGACCTTAATAGGAAACTCTTAGAAGCCCAGGCAAATTCATTCCCTATGTTTAAGTTTGGATTTGGCGAAACCATCAAGTAAATCAAGTATTTTAATCTTAGGGTGAAGGTTGATCTTACCAAGACTAAAAAATAAGAAAACCTTAGATAAGCTACTGCAAGGTAAAAAGTCTACATAAGTAAAAAAATATTTAGAATAGATGACAAATAATTTTTAAAATGTATTTTTTGTTATTTCTAAATGATACAGTAGTAAATTTTTTATTCATTGAATAAGCCAAAGATTGGTTGATCAATTTTTTTATATATTCTCTTATGAGGATAACTTCCAATGAGCCTTAAAGTTAATAAGGCTTTACTAAGTCTCAATTATGCCAAGTGGCTTATCTTTTAATGAGTTTTGCCTTCTTACTTGAATAATTGTATGGATAGCTCTAGCAAGCCTTAAATTTGAATAGGTTCTAACAACCCTAAAAAATGGCAAGCATCTTAGCTTCTAACAAGCTTTGCTTTCTTACTTGAATAATTGTAGGATGGCTTTAGTGATCCTTAGAGTTGTTGAGTGGCTATCATGACCCAATTTCATAATTAGTGTAAAGATGTCAATCAAATATCTTTACAATCCATTTTGAATAAAATCATTTTATAAAACTTATTGTTTTATGAAAACATGCATGATGCAAAAATACAAGTTTGCAAATTTCTACAAATTTATTTTTTATTTTAAATAAAAAATAACTTTCCTTAAACTTATAAGTTTAATTTTTTTTAAAATAACTTTCAATAAATAGAACCTCATCTTATGAAAATGAAATATAGAGAACTATTTTCTTTAAAAGAAGACTTTGAAAAAAAAAATTTTTGAATATCTTTTTCTTGAAATCTCTCAGGAAAATAAAAAGATATTTTTAGAAAGAAAACAATAGAAGAATCCTAATTCTTTTAAAAAAATCCAATTTAGTTTTTGAGTTTAGAAGTTCAAACCATAAAACAAATAGAATAGGACTAGAAAAACTCAAAAATCAAAAGATCCTATTTTGTTTATAAAATACTTTAAAGATAACATACTTTCTTTAAAATATTTAGAAATTAAATCTTTCTTTGATATCAAATAAGTAATGCACTACTTCTAAATAATACTTTATAGGAGAAAGTAACTTTTAATAAAGGTTTTCAAAATTCAAAGGTTTGTAAAATACTTTTTGTAATCCAAATACCTTTATATAAAGTGCCTTGGATGTCAAAAATCATTTTCCTTACTCTTTTTCTTAATCATAAATTGGTATGCATATATGTTTATGACAAAGTGAAGCTCCAGCCAAGATAATCCCAATGTAGTCTCATCTAGGTACCACTATATGATAAAGATCTTAATGAGTAGTATGTGGATCTAGAGTATTTAAAAATAATATGCACAAGAGTAAAGGATAATTTAATGACTTAATGATGGCTGTCACCCTAATTAGTTGATGGGTCTTAGCTGAGAAAATCAATATATACAAGACATATATCAAAACATATCTCACTAGGAAACTCTTCCATATAATCCACATTTTTCAATTCTCACTTGTTGCATTTATACAATTTTAGATAAAATGTATATTGAGCATGACTAAATCACATGCATATCTTAATATAATCATACATTCAAAAATAGCAAGGAGGCAAAAAAGGTTGCCACTTTGTTACTTCGATCCAACCCTAACCCATACATTTCCTGACCTTATCCCAACCATACACCTTTGATTTATCATTTTGTATGATTTAAAAGACATAACTGCTAGGCTAAATCTCTATACTTTACATAAAGGTCTCACAATATATAATCATATAATTATGTCCCATCATCATGTAGGTGCTTAAGATATAAAATCACATAGGTAGTCAAGCCATCACTGAATCACTTTAGCATAGTAAGGATTATTCCTTGTAGTTTACTAACTTTTTAATTAACAAGGATAGTGCGCACAAATCTATTATAGATTTTATTATTATCAATTTAATCAATCAATCAAAGACCACTTAAGAGGAAATTTGCAAAACTATTATTAGATTAATATGTGATGAAGATAGCATTCTAGGCTTTTAATACTATTTTAGCAAATATAGAATTGTAGTCTTTTAATACTTTTATTAGTGAAGACTGACTTACACAACATTCAAGCACTTATTATCATATTTATAAATCATCAAGGTAAGGTTAAAATACCTTCCTTTGCTATAAACATCATTTCAACAATATAATCATTAGCATATAATCTAGCAAAAAAGTATTCATATTCACCTTGTTGCCCTTCAATTAACCCTTTTTAAGAACTCATGCTTTTCATGTACATATGCTATATAGTTCATCACATTTCCATATGCAAGAGTCTAACATCTCTACCTCTCATAAGCATTCTTCACAAATACTCTTACATAAAAATTCATTAGTTCATATATATCTCATATAACAACTCATAACATAATTCATATACTCATTAACATATATGCACTCATAAGAACCATGAAGCATATTTAACCCATGCTTCCATGTTCGATGGTACATTTATCAATAATTTAACAACTTTTTTTCACATATCATAATGCTCAAGGATTTTTTTTAAGGTGAAACAACCTTTCTATAACATCTCATGAATAGGAGTTTATTAACTTCTTCTCAAAATTTTAATGGACTTTACAAAGGATTTCATCTCAAATCGCTTATATAATATTTCATTAGTGCAAGGTTCTTAACATAAAATTTTATGTTATGACAAATTAACAAATGTATGCTTATAGTGTTATCATAAAAACCATGGTCACAATCCAAGTTTTTACAAACAATTTCATTTATATTCAAATATTCTTTCAAACTATTACTTCTATACATAAATATGCCAAAATTAGGCAATATTTCATTTAAAAATATTAGTGCAAAGGCACGTGATTTTACCAGCAAAATAGTGCCTTCCCACTTAGATTTCCAAATTTAACAATTCTAATACCTAAGTAAATTCAATCTAACACTTTGCATATTATTCTATCAAGAAAAATATTTTTCTTACTAAATCAAGCATATAGCAATATAAAAACAACATTATTTTTCTTTATTTAAACAACCAATTGTCATGTATTCAACCATAACCTTTCACTAGGTTTTAATAAGCATCATTATACTTGAAAATATCAAATGTTTATGTTATGATATTTTTCTTCAATTTCCAAATTTAAAATAATGCTTGTAGAATTCATTTTTCAACCTTTTTCATGTTTGAAACATGTTACACAAGTTTCCAAAATGTCTTATCAACAAACAACTTTGTAAGACACAATGCTTCACTTTGAAATACTAATTTTTAAATTAAACTTTTGTCAAATTTTCTAATACTTTTTATACCTCAAATAATGAAATTAAATGTCACATTTCTAACATTTTCTTTCTTAAAACATTTTATACAAATAATCGAAACATTTTTCTAATATATTGCATTATAAGAGACAATTTTTCACTTTGAAAATATAGTTTTTAGTGCTATTTTTCAATGTAGTTCCTTAGGCTACAAAGCATATATTTTTAAAGTTGTTTTTAGTTCAAAAATTTTGGTGTATATGTGCACTAAAATTTTCAAGAAAGTTTAAAAACAAATGTGATAAGTTTTTTTCATCAAAAATAGAATTTGTCTCAAGATTCTAATGAAGAACTTGAGAGTTTCAAATATGGTTTTCAAAATTATTTTTGGTTGAAAACTTTGATATAACCATCACTTAATATCTTTAGTTGGATTTAAGAATATATACATTTATTTTTATCATAAAAATCAAAACCTTGCCATTGATCTTTACAAGGAACCCAAAAGTGCTATAAGCTTTTTTAAACAAGAATTTTGTTTCCACTTTTCTACAAAACCACATTTTTAAATGATGACCATCCAACATGCAAAAATAGAATAACCTTTTTTAAATCATTATCTAAAAAAAATCTTATTTTCATTTTCTTAGCAAATCCTTTCTTAAAAAACACTTTATCTCCTTTCTTTTTCAAGAAAATCTTTCTAATTCAAGGAAAAAAAAGTTTACTTTCCATGAGTATTTCTAACATTAAAACCCTTTCAAAACACATTCTTTTTAATAAAACCCTTTTCAAAAACTCATATTTCAAAATAAAGGGATTTTAGAAATATAAGATGACTTTGAAAGCTAAACTTTTTCATTAATAATGTTTTCAAAAAGCATAACCATTCCAAAATATTTTTTAAAAAATCTTTTAAGGATTCAAGCTTATGCAAACATAGTATCATCAAGAAGTCTTTTCCCCTTTTTCCAAGGCCTTTTTAAAACTTAATTTATCTCCTTATTGTTAAAGAAAAATTTTCCATCTTTTCAAACCAAGAATGCTATAAATGATAGCGTCTCAAAACAAAATAAGTTTCTAGCATAGGATCTTTCCAAAATATTTTCTTTTTCAATGTCATTTTGTTTTCTCCTTTTTGAGAAGGCTTTTCAAGATTATATATTTGTTAATCCTCCAAGTATAAGATCTATCAAGACATTATCTTCCATGAAAACCCCTTTTAAGAAATATGTTTGTTTTTCCTTATGAAAAATCATAAGACGAATGATCTAAAATAATTTTTCTTTCAAGGTCCAAACCTTTTAAATACAAAATGACATCTTGTGTTTTTCTTAAAGAAAACACCTTTCCAAAGTTTAGAGCAAAAAAGATCCATCTTGAAAATCATGACTTTAACACATTATCAAATAAAACATAGATGTATATTTCATATATAAAAGAAATTTTCTTTAAGAAAACCTAGTAGAAAAAGGTAGATTTCTGCTCATTAAATTTGTACATGCTTGATCATCGTCCCTTTCTATGGATTCATGTTTCATTATCACATAATATCATGAAGTTAGCATGAAATCTAACTAAGAATTGTAGAAGGAAAATTGGAAATAGCAAAGTAGATTATCTTCTTTACGTCCTTATGTCAAGAATATCTCAAGATCTCATCGAGAACATTAAAAGTTGAAAATTTTTCACTTTCTCTCACCAAAACTATGTTTTCTCTCTCACTCTAGGAACTTAAGAACTCATCACTCCTCCATCTTTCTAAATTATTGATGGCTTTTCAAAATGGTGTGAGGAGAATTTAAAAACTTACCTCTATTTATAGAAGAATGTAGGTGCTTTTATGCCATTTCATCATCTCCCTTATCTTCCAAGAAGCCATGGTTTTTCTCCAATAAAGGAGACAATCTTCATAATATTTCTTTCATCATTACTTATATTTCCTCACTTGTATAATTCCTTAATAAAATAATACATAATATCTTCCTAATATCTTTCTAAAATCTTCCATAAAATGCATAATATCTTATGTATAATATTCTTTTAATGATGACAAGCCTTGTTCATACATGAAAAGAGCTTTAACTCAATGCTTCTCATGGTTACACATTAATGACTCATAATTAAGTGATACCTTCATCTTCTCTCTTTAATATTTGGGAATATATTCTCTTATTTATGCTCCCACATGCTAGCCTTCCCTTCTCATATGAATGACATGGAAAGATTTCATTGGCTTTTTAATTAAAAATATGTTTCCAAGCTTTATCAAAAACTATGTTAAGACCTGATTTTGATCATGACTAGTGTGGAACCTAACACAAGTTTCCATAAGCCTTAACACTTTTTACTCTTTCTATCCTACAAGAGTTTCCAAATTCCCAGGGCTAATCAAATTTTTATTTTAGAATTTTTGCCCAAAAAAAAAGGAGTCTCCTTTGTTTTTAGACACTTCTTAAGGGTCACATGCCCTAAAATACAATACCTATATATTTCTAGGTACGACAACTTTAAATATACACATAGTACAATACAATTTCACATCTATACACATATAACCATTTCAACACATCATATAAATCAACTAATTCCTATTTGAATGCTGATTTTAATTTCAATTGTCAAATCTTTTAGTAAGGCAATGTTACACTTATTCCAACTTGAAAATATTGAAAATAAATAGAGTGAATTATGAGAACTTAGTGAACATATAACTACCACTATCTTGCAGGTGATCAATTTTATATATCATAATTGCATATTAGTCGTATACTAGATTTGAAAATATTAGCAAACTTATTTCTTAGATTTTTGAAATATAAAAAACCATATTGTGAAATGAGGGTCCACCTGTACAAGACTTAAACCCTATATCTCATATCACAATCCATAGAAACTTTGACTAACCATTACTACACAATATTATCATATCACATACTATCCATTCCAAGTAGACATCATAATTTTAATAACTCTTAAGGCTTAAATACATATAAATCATCTCAATCACACCAACTGAAACATCCAATCAAAGAAAATTTTCAATATCATATTATGTCACGCAATCAATTATAGTATACATATAACCACATTTGATTTCTAAGTCAATCTTATATCTTTCTCAACGGTTCACTAGGAATTTCTCATCTATCTTTCAAATTAATCTCATATTTTTTTATGACTGATTACTAGGAATTTCCCTTCCAACTTTTAGATCAAAGTTCCATCACCATTAACATTTTCAATGCCACTATTGACATGATCCACAAGTAATATACATAAGAGAGCTTTACTCTCATGTCATAAATAATTGTAAGATCATTAGAGCAAGACAACTATCACAAAATGATATCAAGCATTCAACAATATATATAACAATGTTGTCATGTTCACATAGCCATAACATATTAATATCAAAGAAACTTAACCACAATTTATCATTAAGTAGAAATATCACCACTACGTTTATGTTGCGCACTTTGAATAATTTATAATTACTCAACAACTAATTGGATTTATATCACAAAACTAAGTTTATATGTAGATGAATATGAAATTTATGCTATCAATCAAAAGAATATAATTCATAATAATTAACTTTCTTTTATTAAACTACTAGTTTATGGTGAGATATATGCCCACCTAGTAACATTGATCTACTCCTAAAAGTTTTGAAGCATCTATATCCATTTTTTTACATTTTCCTTCTATTATTACCGTTTACAAAGATAAATTATAATTTATGCACATTAATTATTCTCTTTTCACATATTACAATTCCATAACTAGATTATGATATAATAGCATTTTATATTATTTGCTTTTTATACTTCCTTATATTTATTAGCAATTTTAGTATGCCACTTATTCATTTTAAATTCTAGCTTTTTTTACTTTTCTATGGTTAACTCACAAAATCAACATAGGCTTATATAATTAACCACCACATTTAAAAGATTTACTTAACTTTAAATACCAAAATATTAACTTTTATGATACAGATATATTCTAAGTATAGTACCCTAGTATTCTAGAGTTTCAAATCATTATTTTATCAATGCTATACCAATTATCCCATTGAGAGAATAAAAATGAGATTTTATAAATTGGATATGAATATTTAAAATATTAAAACTTGATATTAAAGCAATGCTATATTTATATCATTCTAGCATTTTATCATATAAAATCGTATTTTCTCATGTATCATCATATTTCTTAAAAATACATTTAAGAATAGGTTTCCTAAATACATAACCATTATTAAAACTATTATTGCATAACACTCTAAAATAGTTTAACTCATGTTTATTAGCCACTTCATAATATAAAAATTATTTTATGCTAAACTAACATCACCCATCTCAATTGTATATTTATAAAAAATGGTTTTCTTGATTCTTATGTAAATCTATCAAGATAATAACAAAAGAGTCCATATACGTTTTACTTATTCCAATTTAGCTATTTCATCATAAAAATTATACTTTTGTCTCATATGAACCATCATCTATATCACACATAGATGGACTTATCTTCAGATCAACCTCTAAATACCACAGATCAATGAAACTATTTATATAAAAAAGTTCCATCACCACCCAAGAGGCCACCGACAACTCGTTGGCTTTAGAAACCACTACCACCACTAGCTAGAAAAATTCAAGAAGTCAGATTTGCTAATACACCTAGCTCTAATTTCAACTTATTTCTGCATTTTAGAGCTTTAGAGTTTAAAAGGGAGCATTGCAAGCTCATAATAATGCTTGAAGGCCAGAAAAACATGCCAAATCACAACTCTAATCTATTGCTCAGGTACCAATTGTAGCTTCTTCTCCATGGTTGAGGAGTGATGTCGAACAGTGGCAATTAGTGTGATGGCTTCAACACTTGACAACTAGCTAGAAGGGAGCTATGGTAATGACACAGTAGTAGAATGTCGATTAGAGAAAGAGAAATCAGAATAGTAACATGAGAAAGCTACCATGCCAGAGTTCAAAAACTAACATCCCTACCTTGCTAATTTGCATCTCTAGTCACAATGAGGAAAGATGCCAATAACAATCACACATAAAAGAAAAGGTTAGTAAGAGAGAGCTCTAATAGGAGGGGAGAAAAGAAAGAAAGGAGGAAGGTGGTGCTACTAATTTTTTTTTAGAGAAAGAGTAATAAGAATATGTAATAAAAAGGGAAAGTTTTTTAAAATAATAATAATAAAAGAAAATTTTTGGAAATGAGAGAGGACAAGGCAGTTAGAAGAAAAAGAAAGAAAAAATGTAAAATGGTAAGTTGCAGGCTTTATTATGGTGTTTCTGGCCCAAAATAAGCTCATCCTCCTTTAAAATCTAAACTATTTATTTTAAATAAAAATAATCTAATCTTAGGTTTATTGAAACTTATTTTAAAAGAATTAATTTTGTTTATATTTTCAATTCAACTATTTTCAAACTCCTCTAATAATTTTCAAAAATAAATTTATTAAATACTAATAATTAATTTATAAAATTTTATACTTATAATTACTATTTCTAATTTATGATAAAATTCTTATAAAATATTTAAACAAACCTCAAATTAATACTGGTCATAGATACATTTCAAATATTATTATTAATATCATTTTTAATATTTCAAAGATTTTATTAGAAAAGAAATTTAAAATCAATATAATAAATTCTCATAAGCATTAGAGTTTATAAAACCTTAAATATTAATTCAAGATATTACAAAATATCCTTTTTTCTACATTATCTCTTCTAGAAGTATTAGGAAAGTGCTAAAACAATCTTATTACATTTGGAAAATACAATTAGTTCCCCATTAATCAAGTTAATTTTTCATTAATTTCCTTTGAAAAAATGCATATATTAAGAATTCTTTCTTGGACTTCCACAATAAAATTACTGAACACTTGAATCTATAATATAAATAACATTTAAGCTTTAATCAAACAATACTAGTGAGTTCTACTCTATTTTCTTCATTTAATAATTCAAATCATATTTTTTAAAACACTAAAGAAAATAAATTTCAAGAAAAAATCATAAATTCATTCTTTTTAACAAATTGTCACCATCAAACTATTTTGCATAATTACTTGTTAATTTTAGATTATTTATACTATTTGTTTTCTAAAATCATATATTCTCATTTTGTTTCCAAGATGTGACCATGCATGTCACCTTATTTTTTTCAAAATTTTACAAATTTGACTACTTAAATTTTCATAGGGTACTTCCCTGTAAAACCTTTACATTATTGTAAAGTTATACTAGCCTTGGACCTTGAATACTTCTAGAAACATTCTAGTCTTTCTAATTTACTTTTAATGGATTTTTCATCCATTAAAATCAATGGTACTTTCATTAATTACTAAAAAAAAGTTTCTTATTGTATTATACTATTCTTAATCTATTGGGTTTCTATAGTGTATTAGAAATTCTACCCTTTTAAAGAAAATTCATTTTCAAATTTCACTAAACATGACAAGGTTACATAGAATTGTCAAAGACTTTGTATTAGGGAATCTTATTGAACAATTCAAGATACCGATCTTAACTTTTTTATCTTTTATATTAACTATCTGACTAATTTAATCCAACTTTTTACATTTTTTACATAGGATTCATCAAGGAATATATCTACAATAATTTCCATAGTTTTACATTTCTTAAAGAGAAATAACTATTCATTCAATCCCCATATCTTAAAAGCTATATTCAACTTTTCCATGATATACTATGACAAATAATAATCGTATCTTAGCACCAATTTCTTTTTTACTGTATTAATTCCATAACTTTGATTACCTTAATCCTCATGTTTTTTCTCTCATTTTTGCAATTCGTGTCGACAAATTCATCACCATAAAAAGGATAATGCTAAACCCCCTATTAATTATTTCATAAATGAATTTCATAGTAATAGAAATAGAATTGTCTTTTCTATATACTCTCCCTGATTTTGTAGGCCTAACTTATTGAATAATGACTATATCTACTATTCCAATATTCAATTCGATATAAAAATAGAGATGAAATTATTTTCTATTATTTCATTTTGCATCTTTCTTTAGTTTGAACTCTGATTTCTTATACTTGTATTAATGCTTTCTTAGGATCAATTAATTATCTCTTAATTTAGTCATTCCTCAATTTAAGGTTCCTTTATTAAGTCTTTTAATCTTAAGAATTGTGAATGATCATCTCCTTTAACTATCCTTGGTATTAAGATATGCATTATCAATCATTGTCATATGGAATAATAGCATTCTTATAAACTTATCTTGGATTTCTATACCATGATCCTTAAATGTGTCTATAATATCCCTAACTTAAATATAAAATTATATAAATTCAAGATTTGTGGGTAAATTATTCATTTGGTTAATGTTGGTTTTAAATTTATTCTTTTTCGTATTATAGATTTTGGAATATTGAAAATGATACCTATAACAATATTTGAAATTTATTTATTTTTATATATGCTTATTATTAAGATTAGTTTAAAATGATTTTATAAGGAATTCTCTATAAATTGAAAATAATATTTAGTGATTATGAATGTAAGGATTTATGGAATAATGTGCATGCATTTTATAAATTATTTTTCAAAGTAGTTTTAGTAATTGAGAGTACAAAGATTTATGAATTGTTTGTATTTGATAAACTATTTTTGTAAATTATAGGAAATTAAAATATTTATTTTAGGATTTTCAAATCTATCAAGTAATTATGAAAATATTTATATATTGAGGGAAATTTGAAAATAATAAAGTTAATATCATAAAGTTAGTTTAAAAAAATAATACATTAAAATAAATTTCTAGCAAAGAGGAAATTGGAATTAAAATGAATGGTTGAGATGTAGGTGTAAAATAGCCTAGTATACTAAAGTAGTGCAGTATAGAAACTCTTGGTTGCTATTTTTCTTTTTGTTTTTACCCTTTCTTTTTAATTGACTTTCTCCTCTCTCTTTAAACACAATTTTTTTTAGAAATTCCACTCTCTTTCCTCTATCATCTCTCTCTCTCTAGAAATATGTTTTTTCATCACACTCTTTTTGCTATTTTCTCTTTCTTCCTTCTCCCATTGCTCTTGGCAATGCTTATTATTAGCTTTCTTGATTAATGCTAACCTCCAATAGGATGTAGATGCCATGAACAAGAGCTAAATAGGACTGAAGCAGTTTCATTTGTCAACCTCTTGTTCACACCATCATCACTGCCAATGAACTTGCAGCCACTATGTAAACACCAATGGGGGTTAGTTTTCACTATTTCCTAACTACAATGACCCTGGATGCTATAGAAGGTAACGAGTTATGGCTGTGTGTTTTTGTCATGACTTGTTTTGATCATGATCGGTATGGATTCCATTACCAATTTCCACAAGTCTTAACAATTTTTCACTCTTTCTATCCACACTACAACAAAAACAACTTTCAGTGATAACAAATGTTATCAATATAAAAAACTCGATCATTGTTGAAAGTAGGAGTCATTGGAGAAGATGTCATCGATATAGGTTTGTTAGTAAAGCAAGAAACACCGACGACAAAGTTGACATTGGTAAAAGTTGGATTTCTGTGACGATAATGTCATCATAGAAAATCCTCTCAAAATTCAAAAAAAATTGAATTTTTAATTTTTAGCAATGACTATTGTCATTGTTATTAGTTTGAAATAAAATAATAACCTTTTTGCGATGATGTGGTCGTTATTGTAGAAGTCAGATTAAAAAATATAAACATTTTACTGATGACATTAAAAGGTTTAAAAAAATAATTTAAATTAAAATTAGAATTAGATATAATTAAATAAATATATTATATCTAATTATATAGTATAAAATTATTTTTACTTCAATTCAATTAAATTAATTTGATATTCTTTAATTTTATTTTATCTAATTTAACTTGTAAAAATAAAATACACTAGCAATAATAATAATGTATTACATAATTCATATAAAAAAAGAATTATATTTATAATTATATAATTATTTATATATGGGTAAAAATTCATATGTACATGGCCAATATAAATGTCAATACATGAAAAGAAAGGAACCTATATATACAAAATAATCTAGGGGGAGGGAAGATGTAGATAACTCGATGCACCATCATCAGAGCCTTAACTATCATCATTATCATCCTAACGACGAGGACGATACATCAAAAGTGGTGGATGGGAGGACCGAGTGGCTGGGTAGGGGGAGCACTTGTAAATCTACTCAATCTAGGTTGTGCTGTAGCAAATGGGGGTGCAGGTAGTACAAGATCATGCTATTTAAGTACAAACCTGAGCTCCATTAGGTACATCCCAAACTGTTGTTGCATCTGCTGATGCCGAGTAAGCTACTATTGCTACTCCTAAATCAATTGTTAGCTCTACTGAAGCTACTCTTGGCTCTACTCCAGTTGCTATTAACTCTACTGCAGCTACTCCTATAGCTCAACCACTTAGGACACGAATTGAGAACTCACCCTAGAACTAGTGGTGCCTGCTGAATGACATCTCTGGCCAACTAGCACACAATCGATTACCTTCTTGTGCCCTCAACAAATACTAAGCACCTCATTGGCATGGTAACCTCATCAACTTATACAAGAGTGGCAGCCAAGCCAGTGGATGACACACTAGACTACAAGTGCTGGATCGCTAGCTCAATCATCCTCATCTTAAGTTATTAAAACAAAATTCAATTATAAAAAGTACAAGATGTATTCATAAAGTTCTATTTAAGATGTGAGGTTTAGCTAACTTACATACTACTCCTCAGGGGTCAGATGCACCCTCTCTCCAATCCTATATGTGTGTTAGTCTCTAAAATTCTCTGGAACTGGGTGTAGCTCACCTATCTCCCTATTTTTATGTTCACATTTTACAAGAGAAAAATGAGATAAGTATGGTTCATGGGTTGAAAAAAGATTATACATTTAAAACATGAGTAATAAGTTGAATTATCTTATCATAATGATATATGGCAATGGATTTCAACCCATGTCAATCATTCACCACCTTCTTCTCCTGGTTATTTGCATTCCTCATAGAGAGTTCCTACACTCAAAAAGTGACCATGTGATATAGTTACATTTATAATTTAGCTATATGAAATAATGATGCAAGTGTATTAAATATCATACTTACCCAATAATCATCATTGTCGAAAAAGTCCACACTTGTGTGCCACTTCTAGGGTAAGACAAGTCACAGCATGCAATGCCTAGCATGGTCCAAGTTAAAATCCTAATCTCAATCACCCTTATGCTAAAGGAAGTGTCTATTCAATATTTACTTCTAATCTTTGTATAGGTCAGCAGCACTTCGCATTAAACCACTAAGTGCTCTATTTTGCTCAGCGTCAAAGAAACCTTGGAAGTCAAAATAGGACTACATTAGAAGACATTTAACAAATTAGTGAATGCTATATCTAAAAATTTCAAAATCAAATATAACTAAATAAAGATAGGGAAGAGATGGATACTTATGCAAACCTCTTGCAACACTATGTCCCACAACTACTGAGGCACCGATCACTATGATTTATAATAAGGCAGTACATGTGCTCGAATAATGTTGCTTATATCATAGGGGAGATGGCTAGCATTCTCACCTACCGCATGCTATGTACCAGTCATATCAAACTAGACAAGCATTAGTCGCCCCCCCCCACTCCTTTCCATCTTCTTATGTTGCTTAAGGGACGTATTCGAGCCCCTCTTTCTTGTAGCTGCATCTTTAATGGATAATAGAAAATACTAATACCATTAGTGCACAATTATGAGTTGTAATGTAAAAAAAAAAAACTTTTCCTAATTTGAATTAGTACTGATGACCTTAACAAACTCATCCTCATAATCATTAATTTCTCTGTCATCATTAGATTGTGAAAGTCCCTCCCTTATATAATCTTCAGTCATTTCATCTTCAAGATTGTCTTCATCATCGATGAAAATGTTCACTCTTTTTGCAGCAGATCTAATATTCTTGGAAGGTTAAATGATTGAAAGAATATTTCTTTGATCCCTCAAGTTGACTAAGTGGAATTCTCCAAGATTAACTATGAGGTTGAAATTAGAGAAGTTTTTTTTCTACACGAATGACCAGTCTTATATACTAACATCATCGTTGGGTAAATCCCATATGTCGCAATGCACCACATTATGGACGACCTTCTAACTTGACCCATTAAGAAGATCCTCAATGTAGAAAACTTGTTTTGCTTGGATTGCAAGTATGTAGGGGTCATCTTTCTACCATTGCCCATTGATAGAGATACTTGTAATGTGTTCATCAATGTATGTCTTTTTCTTTCTAGGATTTGTGTCATGCCACTTGCATTTGAATAGTATCACATTGTATTTATTTAGATAAGTCAACTCTATAATATCCCCTAGTACATCATAAAACATATTACTATCAATTCCTGAGCTAGAAACACCATTGTTTTGTGTTCTATGCTTTGCATCCCAAGATTTAATGACAAAGTGCACTCCATTTATAATACACACCGAGTATAACATGATAGCAAAACTACAATCGGAAGTTAATAATAGTAACTTTTCAATGGCTTCCGAAGAACCATTTTTATACAAATGGTACATCTACAAATATATCGTTATTATGAAGAGTTAAATTAGGGAAAAAAGTCTAAGTAAGGAATAACATTTACATGATTGGCATAACACGGTTGGAGAAAACAAACCTTTACCTTAGAGCATAACCACGCGAGAAATTTTGTTCTTTATAACTCATCTATATTTTCATCACTCCTTTGTTCAAGCTCTTGTTTGTGCTTCCTACATGATATATGTATGTTAGTTAGTTATAATTAATTGGGAGAAAAACATGAATAATTATAGAAACTTATTGGAGATGCTTTTTTATCTTAGCACAATTGTTTAATATATACCACATGGTAACATCTCGATCCTTCTTATCAAAGTGGGATATGATCTTTTTCTCCAATGGTTGCCAATGAGATTTGAACACTGACAATGCCCTTTTTATATGTTTGAATGTCTTGATTTCAGTTAGGTTAGCTGAATCTAGTTTCCACTCTTTTTAGGTACATGGAACAAAATGTCAACACCTCATCAACAACATATCCTTCTACAATTGAACCCTCAAGTTGAGCATGATTTCTAACATAATCCTTCAACTTTTTTATGTATCTCTTATATGCATACATCTATCGAAAATGGATGGGATCGCCCTTCAATGCTTCATCAAGCAAGTGCATCACCAGGTGAATCATTATATCAAAGAATGCCAGAGGGTATATTCTCAAGCTTACATAAAATGATGATAATGTCCTGTTTAGCTTACGGGATATCCCTCATGTTAAGAGTCTTAGCACATATTTAGCTGAAGAAGTTGTATAACTCAATAATCGAATATGATAGTTCCTTCGAAAAAATGCTCAAACTGAAGGTCCTAATAATCTTTGCATGATAATATGATAGCCATGTGATTTTAACCCTTTTAAGTTCATATCCTGATTGATCACATTCTTCCTTAGACTTCTAGCAAACCTATTAGGAAATTTCATATTCTTTATAAATTGGCAAAACCATCTTCGTTCCTCTTAATTGAGGGTGTATGCAACGTGTAGTTTGTATAGTTGGCCCTTTTCTTTGTACAAGTGCAAGTTTGGTCTTATCTTCATATTTGATAGATTTTATCTTGTATTATCTATGTTTTTTATTTTATACTCAATATCTAATAATGTACCTAAAATATTGTCATATACATTCTTCTGAACATGCATCACATCAATGTTATGCCTTAAGTTCATTGTTGGCCAATATAGAAGTTTAAAAAATATGCTTCTCTTTCTCTAGTTAAGTTATTAGCACCTTACTTTCACTTCAAACCACTAAACTAAACATGTTTTCCAAGAAGCATTTGTGCCACCTTATTGAGTTAATCTATGATAATTTCATTTGTAAGAGGACGAGAGGGGCTCTCCTCTCTGACCTCCCATTGAACTCTTTACTATTTATCCATGAGTGACTCTTTGGAAACCAATGACGATAACTAACATAAGTTATTTTCCTTTTACTCAAACTGATGGAGTATCGTCATTGCACATAAGACATGCTTTATAGCCTTATCTATTCTACCCAAAGAGACTACTTCCAGTAGGAAAATCATTTACAATGTTAACATCTTAAGTCTTTGATGTGCACACTGCATGCACCAAAATTGTATTAAAACTAGTGTGCTGTAAAATAATGTTGAATAGTGGCACAAATAGGCTGTACTCGTAGTGATTATTTAATTTTATCTTTCCTAAATGATTTCCTAACAATATATACACAATTTTTGAATTATTTATGCAGTGAAAACATGAAGGACTAAATAGAATCCAATGTAACAGAAGAAATAGAAATAGAAACAGAATGCAGAATGTAGTAATGAAATAGTCTGTTGTATGCAGGACAAAATGAGAATTAGCGGGGGGTTAGTTGCATGAATTAAATGATATAATAAGCACAAAATTAAACACTCAGGATAGAAGTAAAATAGAAATAAAATAGAAGAGAAATTAATAGAATCAAACAGCTAATTCAAGGAAATTGAGAGCCTTAAATTAGATTAATCATAGATCAATTAGAATTTAACTTTTTTTAATTAATTATTCAACCTTAAATTACCCAAAATCCTATAATAATTCATGAATTCTATGCTAGAAAATCGCTTAGGATTTGATCAATTAAAATTAGTTGAATTAAGTAATTATTATAATCCCTAAACTAGATCGATATTGATTTAGGAATAGAATTCAGTTGATTTAAGAAGTTAAATTAGAAATCTCTAAATTAATCCCTTAACTTTTTATCCTTATACATAAAAATATGATTTATCAACCATAATTTCATAACAAGATAGTAAAGAAATAAAAAATTACAAGGGTGAATATCAGTTATATCAAATCAACATCTAACATAAGAAATCTCAAGACTTTCAGCATAAGTAAATAGAGAAAGAGGAAAATTAATTAAGAAAGATTAACATTACAAATCATGACCTCATAATCCTCAAAAGGGGAGCCTCAAATCCTTGAATTCACTACTAATTTAGGCTTCCATTGATGAAGAATGAAAAGAGCTAGAAGAAGAGCTGACTGCTAAATGCTGTGTGTAATCTGAAATTGTGTTATTCTCTTCAGCCCTCTTGCCTATTTATATAACCTAAAGTGCCTAAAACCTTATTGGACTAAGATTAGATGACTTTTAGGATTACAATTTCCTAAAGAAAGCATTCCTAATTTCTAGAAGTCTAGACAGACTTGTTTTAGAAGTTAATTAACTCCATTAGATAAATTAGTGAATTCCTGCAAACTTGTCTTCCAAGCAAAATAAGTCCATGAAATTAATGAAATCTAGAAGATCCATAAACATGAAAGTTATAGGCCTATATCTTCTTAGAATTTTGCATTGGTTTCAAGTTAATTCTACCACTATAGATCCAGATATGGCCTAAATATAGGAATGGGTTCAATTAGGACAAAAACATGACTTTAGTTTGTTAGCCAAGTAAAGGCTTGAAAGAGTCCGGATTGGGCTTTGAACAAAACCTAAAAATTGTAGATATCTCTTTTAGATTTCCATCAATATAAAGTTTGCCTCAATTTGACATCTAGATCCCAAGTTATGACTGAAAAATCGAAACAATGTCAAAATTCAGCATTTATCAAATAAATTCATAAACTTGTAAAATTAATCCAAAATTATAAAACAAGACATAATCTATAAAATTAAGCATATGTAACACCTACAAGAAATAAAATAGGGGGAAAATAAATAGTACATATTTTTCTCATCAAATTCCCCCACACTTATCCCTTGCTCATCCTCGAGCAAGATAAAATTTTGTTTAAAACATAGAAATAAAAGACTTTACTTTCCAAAAACTTCAAATTCATAAATCCACAAGCAAGAACAAACCAAAGGTAACAAGAAAATATAAAACATCTTGAAGAAAAATCTTGATAAACTTGGAACTAGTTAACATAGCAAGTTTATTCTAAAAAGGTAGATCAAATTGGTAGATTTCTCATAAGATTCACTCTCTAACTCTCAAGTGTTTAAAATAAAGTTTTTCACTTAAGTTCTTTTCATGAAATTTTCTACCATAAGCTTGCTAATCATCTAATCTCCACTACTCAAATCACATGCACAACATAAATCAAAAGGACTTTATTTAAGATTGTAATGGGGTTATGGAAAAGGAAAGGAAAAATAATGATAAAAGAAGTTAGAAACTAAAGAAATCAATAGAGCACTTGAATCAACAATTATGTAGGCAAATTATAGACAATTACAACTCAATACATCAAGCCAAATTCAAACTCAAATACTCATCAACTTAATTGTTTTCTCTTTTTCTTTTGCAATTCAATTCTTTTAATTTTTTTCACTTTTCTTTCTTGTCTTTTTTTTCATCATTTTTTCTCTTTTTTTTTTCTTCTTTTTTTTTCTACCAACTTTTGATGATCACTTTTTAGAAAACATAAACTCACACACCCCCACACCTATTTAAGTGCCCATATTATAAAACTCAAATGCTCTACTAATCTCTAAGGTTACGTAAAGATATTTTTTTAATTAGAAAAAAAATTTGCACATGAGTTAATCAACAAAGAAAAGGCAATAAAAACTCAAGAGGGCTTAACAAAGGTAAAAACTTCAATGTTAGTTTTATGGCTCTAGCTTAAAAGAAAAAAAGAATGCCTTAATCATGTTTGTGCATGCATGTGCAAAATGTAATCTAAAAAAGATTCAAAATAAGTTCTAGAGAAACAAATCATGGAAGAACATCACACAAGAAGGAAAGATAATATCATGGTATAAATTTTCAACAAAAGGCTCAAAACTCACAAGGTAGGTCATACTACTAATTTTAATCTACCAATTCAAAATCCATTAATACATCAATTAATTTTAAGAAGTAAAATTACTCATTTAATCATGTTATGAATCTTATCTAACTTCAGTTGAATCCTACTCATGAAACTGCAAAATCTCCATTAATGAAAAGCAACTAAAAATGACTCAAAATTAAGTGAAAAACATATTTTTTTGAATTTTTTATTTTTTTTAAAATATTAAAAAGCATTGAATGAAAACACAAAGTATAAAGTAAATAAAGAAGACACAAAAGCATAAAGTAAATCCTAGAAGTCTCCCCCTACTTAAATTTTACATTTTCCTCAATGTAAAGCATATCAATACCATCAAGAATAATCATCAAGAAAGATAAAGGACATGAAAAATAAAAGAGAAGGGTAAGAGAAAGTGAATCTAAATTGCTTAGGTTACCTCTCAAGAAATACCTTTCTTTAATGTCTTTGGCAAGACATCATGCTCAAACTCCTTCAACTGGGATCTACATAGGGGTTGTCTATCTCCTTTGCTTCCAATTTACCAAGCTTTACTTCATCTATCAAAGAGGTGCTATGAAAATTTGAATCCTCCATTATAAGTTCTTGAAGTGCTATCTTAATTTATCCTTGCTTGAATGCTTAAAGTCATATGGTAAAACAAACTAAACATGATTAATAAAATGGTGAGAGCAATCAATGTGAAAGCACTCCTTTTCTTTTTCTTTTTCTTGTTTTTATTCTTGTAAAAGTGAAATGTCTCCATCATCATGTTATTTTTCTGTAATTTTTGAATGAATATTACTATTTTCATCTAAAAATACAGAAATTTCATCTCAAATGGAACACTTAATAGCACCATCTTTACAAGTGCATTCATGACTATCAAAATAATCCACAAATTCAAGAAATTCAGGAAACTCAACAAGTAATTCATCATAGATGGCATTAATATATAAATCTAAATAGTGTAAAGCAAAATTAGAAGTTACAAAAATGTGCACATCAAAAATAGCAAAAATAGTAGTAGAAACAATAGAAACAAAATAGGGAGAATCATACACTAAAGGCTCCAAAATGCTAAAAAATAATATGGAGTTGTCATGCATATCCTTAGAAATATCAAACTTGGCTATAATGCTAACTCCATAGTTAATGTTCCATCCCGAACATTAATTATGGTCATTGTTGTCTTAAGAAAAGACCGGCCAAGAATAATTAGTGGAAGAATACTTGAATCCTCATTTTCCATCTTTAAAATATAAAAATCTACTGGGAAGATTAGTCCATCAACCTGCACTAAAATATCTTCAACAGTTCCTAGAGGATAAATGTTAGATCTATTGGCTAATTGAACAACAACCCTTGTTTTTTTCAAAACTCCTAAATTCAAGGTATTGAAAATAGAAAGAGGCATGACATTTATGGATGCTCCTAAGTCTAACATAGCATGCTCTATTCTAGTTTTTCCTATGATGCATGGAATGGTAAATGTGCTTGGATCTTTGCATTTTTCTAATAAATTTCTTTGGATTATTGTAGACACATTTGCCCCTACACTTACTTTCTCATCCATCCTAAATTTTCTTTTGTTGATGCATAAATTTCTTAAGAAGTTAGCATACCTTGGAACTTGTTTTATCAAATCTAGTAATGTATGTTAACTTTTATTTTTCTCAAAGACTCTAAAATCTTATTCTTATTCTCATTTATCTTCTCATTTTTATTTTGATGAAAAAGTCTTCTATTTGGAAAAGGAAGGGGGATAGGGAAAGAATTCACCTTACTATCATTTTCTTTTTGCTATTTTTCTGGTTGCTTCTTTTCATTCTGTTCTAATTGCTAACTTGCTTTTGGTTTACTACTTGCTGGTTTTTCTAGTTGATTCTAGTCTTTCTCTTCTACTTGCTTTTGTTGGTTCTATTTTAGTTCTAGTTGATCTCTCATCCCTGGTTTTCATTTGCTAGTACATAACTTAATTTTGGTACAAGGGTGAAGGTGTATTAATTTCTCTACCACTTCTCAGCATGATTGCATTCACTACTTCCTTATTCTTTGTGTTACTGCAAGATGACTAGCTTGATCTTTGTGCCTTAAGTTTGCTTAATATAGAAGTTAATTGGCCTATTTATGTTTGCAAATTTGTCATGGTAGCTTCTGCTCTCTTCTAAAATTGTAAGTTATTTGCTACCATCTGCTTGACTAATTCTTCAAATGTTGGGTAAGAGGATGAATTCATTTCTGGTTGAGGAGCAACATTTAGTTGCATTATGGTATATGCCAAAGGAGGATTCTAGTTTGAATTGTTGTCATATCTAAAATTGTAGTTATTTCTCCAACTAGCATACTAATTATATTGCTGTTGGTATTGGTTTGGTTGTGATTACTAGAATTAATACTGATTTAGCTCCTGAAATTATGGCTTTCTAAGGAAGATAGCTGCTACATATACTGGAGGAGGAAGGCACTCATCATCTTGCAATGTGGGGTAGCAATCTGTTGGATGAGTTGGGTAGGAGTAAATGCCACATAATTTTGCTGGAAAAAAGGCTTAAATTTGCTACTGCTATCCCATTGCTAATTGTCTAATTAGTGAAGTCAGCTCATTTATTCTATTCTCCAATTTTTGCTAGTTTGGAGTAGAGAAATTAATCTTATTCACATTTCTGGTTGCAATAGCCATGATTCTTGTTCTAAACTGTTGTCAATTTACTACCATGTTTGCAATTAAATCTCTTACAGCTATAGGTGTCTTGTCTACTAAAGCTCCATCACTTGCAACATCAATCATGTTTCTATCCATAGGGAGAAGGCCTTCATAAAAATACTGAATCAGCAATTGCTCATTTATTTGGTGGTATAGACAGCTTACATATGACTATTTGAATCTCTCCTAATACTCATAAAGTGCCTCACTACTTATTTGCCTAATTCCATAAATCTCTTTTCTTATAGTAGCAGCTTTAGATGCAGGGAAGAATTTCTCCAAGAACAACTACTTCATATCAATCTAACAAGTGATAGAACTAGGTTGAAGATAGTAGAGCCAATCCTTAGCTACATCAGCTAGGGAGAAGGGGAATGCTCTCATCTTGATTTGATCCTCAAAGATGCCTTATGGCTTCATTGTTGAACACACCATGTGGAACTCCTTCAAATGCTTATATGGATCTTCACCTCTAAGACCATGAAACCTTGGAAGCAAGTGTATCAGACTAGATTTTAGCTTAGATTTAGCATCTAATTTAGGATATTAGATGCCTAAAGGTTTATATGTGACATTAGGGGTAGCTAACTCTTTTAATGTTTTATTGTTAGCCATGTATTCAAAATTATCTAAAGGTGTAGAATGGGGGTTATGACCACTTATGTTTTTATTCCTACGAAGTGAATGAAATGATCTATCAAATTCAAAATCAAAATCACACAATTCAGTAGGATTTCGTCTTATCATGCACTAAAACTATATAACACCACAGAAAATTACACTAAACAGAAGTATAGGAACACTAAAACACTAAAATGCAAATGCACTATAAAAAAATTAATCTAAACACATCTAATTGACCTATCTAGATAATTTTAAAAATTATAAGACCACCATAAAAAATTTTCTACAGCTATGCAAAACCAAAAAATGCAATAAAAAATCTTAAAAAATTAAAAAAGTGGTCAAAATAATAATTTTTTGCAAAAAAACTAAGGTACTCATAAGCTTATGGCTTGTAACTTTTTATGAGAAAAATAAGATCTAGCTGCCATAAAAATTTTAGCTCAATCGGAGTTAGGATGAAAAAGTTATGCCCAAAATAAGATATAAATGCAAAATTTTGTAAAACCAAGTTTATTGGGCTAAAAGCCTTTGTTTCAATGTTTGATAATGTTTATTATGATATAATATGATGAATTAAGGTGGAGGTATGAAAAGAAAACAAGGAATGCAATGGAATCCAAGATAATGCAGAAAACAAGAGTTACCATAAAACGTAAGAAACATAATTAGTGGATCCAATTACTTACTAGAATGCTGAAAGAATTATGTAATATACTGCCAAGAACATGTATGAAAAATTTATGATCAAAAATTAGGAAATGCAAAAGAATGCAATGCAAGGAAAGATAGAAAGACAAAAAAATGCAACTTACTATAAGATGCAAAAAACTCAATTATAGATGCAAAGACTAACTAGAATGCTTAATCAATTATATAATATATTGCTAGGAATATGTATGAAAAGATAAACTCAAGAGGATCCTTGGTAATGGTGCTAAAATTTTGATGTGCACACCACAATGCACCAAAATTGTATTAAAACTGGTGTGATGTAAGATAATATAGAATAGTGGCACAACCAGGTCGTACCCCTAGTCATCCTTTAATTTTATCTTTCCTAAATGATTTCCTAAAAATATATACATAAATTTTGAATTATTTATGTAGTGAAAACTTGAAGGACTAAATAGAATGCAATGCAACAGAAGAAATAAAAATAGAAATAGAAATAGGATGCAAAATGCAATAATGAAATAGTATGCTGTATGTAGGACAGAATGAGAATTGGGGGGGTTGGTTGCATAAATTAAATGATGTAATAAGCATGAAATTAAACACTCAAGATAGAAGTAAAACAAAAATAAAACAAAAGAGAAATTAATGAAATCAAATAGTCGATTCAAGGAAATTGAGATCTTTAAATTAGATTAATCATAAATTAATTAGGATTTATTTTTTCTAATTAATTCTTCAACCTTGAATTACTCGAAATCCCTATAATAATTTGTGAATTCTACGCTATACAATTGCCTAGGATTTGATCAATTAAGATTAGTTGAATTAAGCAATCACTATAATCCTTAAACTAGATCGAAATTGATTTATGAATAGAATTCAGTTGATTTGAGAAGTTAAATTCAAAATCTCTATATTAATCCCTCAACCCTCTATCCCTATGCATAGAACTATGATTTATCAACCATAATTTCATAAGAAAACAACAAGGAAATCAGAAATCACAAGGCTAAATATCAACTATATCAAATCAACATCAAACACAAGGAATCTCAAGACTTTTAGCACAAGTAAATAGAGAAAGAGGAAAATTAATTAAGAAAGATTGACATTACAAACCATGATCTCATAATCCTTAAGAGGAGAGCCTTAACTTCTTGAATTAACCACAAATTTAAGCTTCTATTGATGAAGAATGAAAAGAGCTAGAAGAAGAAGGGAGTTGGTTGCTGAATGCTGTGTGTAATTTGAAATTGTGTTATTCTCTTCAACCTTCTTGCCTATTTATATAACCTAAATTGCCTAAAATCTTATTGGACTAGGATTATATGAATATTAGAATTACAATTCCAGAAGAAAGCTTTCCTAATTTTTAGAAGTCCAGACAGACTTGTTTTACAAGTTAATTAACTCCATAAGATAAATTAGTGAATTCCCCCAAGCTTGTCTTCCAAGCAAAATAAGTCCATGAAATCAATGAAATCTAGAAGATCCATAAACATGGAAGTTATAATTCTATATCTTTTGAGAATTTGGGCACTAGTTTTAGGTTAATCAGACCACTATAGCTCCCAATATGGCCTAAATACATAAATGGGTTCAATTAGGATAGAAACACAACTTTAGCTTGTCATCCAAGTAAAGGCTTGAAGGAGTTCAAACTGGGCTTTGACCAAAACATAAAAGTTGTAGATCTCTCTTTTAAATTTCCATCAATATAAAGTTTTCCTCAATCTGACATCTAAATCCCAAGTTATGATTGAAAAATAGAAATATTGTCAAAATCCAACATTTATTGAATAAATTCATAAAATTGTAAAATCAATCCAAAATTATAAAATAAGGCGTAATCTATAAAATTAAGCACATGTAACATCTAAAAGACATAAAATATGAGAAAAATTAAATAGTAAATATTTTTCTCATCAGTTTCAACCCCCTTTCCCGAAAATACCCTAACTCTTCTACAATCAGTCTAAAGAAGACATTGATATCCTTACCTGGCAAATGTGGCCCTGATATTAATAGGGTCAACATGAAAAAAGACAAATTCATGCAAATCCATGGGGGCAAGTTATAACTAGTCATGACCACTAGGCACATGCTATATGATAAGTTCCTATCACCAAAAGGATTAAATTCGTCCACACTTAAGCCTAGCCTAATGTTTCATGAGTCAATAGAAAAGTTGGGATGCTTCCTATTGAATTCTTACTAAGCTTGTCCATCAACTGGATGTCACATTAGCCTATCATTTATTAACCTTCCAGTGTGATGCCATGTCATATCTTTTATGATATGCCTTAACCTATACAATCATTTTAATCAAGGGGTTGGTGGAAAATATCGAACCACTTTTTGGGCCACCTTTTTTCCTTTTGTATTTTATTAACCCATCGGCTCTCACCATAGACTGGACAACTATCCTTTAAAGGATGTTCTTTCTAGAAAAGTACATAGTTATGCTTGCACACATGGATTGACTCATATCCCAACCCCAACTTATTAAACCATTTCTTCATATTATAATGTGATTCAGGCAATTTGTTATCCTTTGGAAGTGCCTCTTTCAACAACTTCAAAAGATTATTGAAGGACTTGTTAGTCCACTTATGTAGTACCTTCAAGTGCATTAATTTTACTAGAAAGTTCAGAGCTGAAAATGATGTGCATCCTGGGTATAGTTTAGTCTCCACTTGTTCAAATAGGTCATTGCAACCACTGTAGTTCGATCCCATTTTCTCCTCAAATGTACCTCATTCTCTATCTTTTCCTCGTAAACTACATCATCAATTACATGAGAGCTAATGAAATCATGTATGATATCTACTATTTTATCTCTATCATCAAGAGATACCCTCTTGTCCCCCTAGAAGTTAAATCATTTGCATCACCATGGTGTACCCAACTTGTGTATAATGGATGAAATCTATTATCTATAATATATGCCTCCAACGTCCTTAATATTTGAAACAATAGATTTATGCATTTCTTCCATAGGCATCTCACCAAATCCTTTCATCAACAAAGTTCTTAATTTCTTTTAACAAATGCCATCGCACCATTCCAATACTTGTTTGATAAGGGATTTCATAGATGGATCTAGCTTTTATCGCCAGATATCGTACCACTAAATAGGAAGAAGATAACTTCTTGTGGATTTAAGTGTTATGATTAATGTTTGTCATATGCCCTAAATCCCCTATATCACTCCAATCCTAAAAGGTAGTATCCTATCCCATTTGAGATATTTTTGTATTTGTAATTTCATCAATTTATCAACACTTCTCGTTTCTTACATGCAGAAATTTCAGTTACATCTCCTCATAGTTCTCTAAGTGTATAAACTGTATATCGGTATAGTTCACACTCAAAGAACAATTAGGATGTCAAGAAATTTCTATAATGTCAAATGAGACCCAGATAAATTGTCAATTATAACAACAACACATATCCCAAACTGTCTAACTTTATGTGATAATTTAAGGGTTGGTTAATATATGCAGATCAACCAACCTTTAAACGGGTCTAAGCTTATAATGTAAATGCAAATGTAATTCTATTTAAAATTATTATAAAAATATATTTAAAATAATTTTAAATTTACATTACGATATTTTATGAGTATCGTTATTCAAGTTGTATTATTTTCTGCATTGTTAAATTTGTTATCTAATCATGTAAAATGTTATGTTTAACATTTTGAAATTAAAAATTCAATTTTGTAACTTAATCTACTACATTCATTGGATGCACAGTTCAACTACCTTGATGAGATATGTATTTTATAAATATTGTTATAGATTATATTTTGTACAAGAAATTTCAACAGTAAAAAAAATTAAATTCTTGCAATCTTTTTGAAATTCCTATCCATATCATCGTAGAGTCTTCATTAAATACAATTGTATGATTTAATTTTTTTCTATTTATACATTTCTATTAAAGTATAGTTACAAAGCTACATGTTTTCAATATTTACTTTATGACAAGTATTAGTTTTAGGATGGTATAATACAAAGTATTGAAATTGGCATACTTGTTAGGTTTTCATTCAAATTAAATTTGAATTGGTTTCATAAAATCTAAAATATTTTTACATTTGTATAAAATTTAATTTGTGTGAGGTCATTAATTATGCCCTATTTGTGAAGGTTTACGTTAGTTTACAAAGTGTTATGCTTTCGTCAATTATTTCACTAGTAATTAATCTGTGCTAGAGAATATTATTTATTAAACTTATTTAATATTTTAAATAATTTCAAATTACATTATATTATTCATTATAGTATTTAAATTTTTATTGTTTATTTTATTTAAATTTTTTATCTTTTTTTATAAAATATTATAAATTATTTTGAAATAGAGAGAAAAAAAGAAGAAAAATAATAAGTGAGTTGGAGACTAATACATGAGTTTAATATAAAATATGTAATTAAATGTCTAACTTATTAAGTATATTTTCGTCATAAACATAAAATACAGCATATCATGTTATAATATATAACTTAATAATATTGACATTTGAATTATAGATATTATGAGAGATTATAAAAAAAAATATTCCAGGAGAGTTGAAACATATCCCTAAAAATCATAATTGAAATATATATTAAATTTTATATAGAGATTGATAAATTTTAGATGAATTAATAAATAACTTTTAATTTATGTATTATTTTTATTGAATAATAAAGTATGTAATTTTTTTATTAATACTTGCAATATTAAAACTTTATAATATTAAAAATATATTTACTATAAAATTAAATATATTATATTATATTTATATTATCTTTTCACATAAGTATTTAAAATATAAATCTTAAATTCTAAGATTTGATTGGTAAATATTTGTGTGAAACATTTTTACTTTTTATATAGTAAAATAAAAATATGATAATGACTAAAATGCATTACTTTTAGATTAATCAATGGTCTTCAAATATTAAATTTTATTAAAAATATAAAATTTTATCCTTATTTCATAAATTTTATTACTTTTTAAACCTTAAGTTCTGATCTTTATTTTATATTCCTAAATAATATAAGATTTTCATTTATACAAATGTTTTGACCTTTTTTTTAAAGTTTTTTATTTAAAATTATGATATATCTTATATTGAATATATTTTATAATATTTTAAAATTTATTTTCTCTATTTTATATTACTTAATTACTTATTTTATATTAAATTCTTAATTAGTTCATTATGTAAAATTACACCCTAAATTACATATTTTGTAACTAAGAATTTCATTCTCCTAAACAATATCTTAAATTCTAAAATTTGTAAATAAAATGTTATAACAATCTCATCTCATATTAATCTAGCTAAATAATTTACTCACATATTGCATTATGTAAAATTATAATTCAAGAGTTATAGAGCAACAATAAAAAGTATATTTATAACTTTCACATTTAAACAGAATTACATAAATACATTCAACATTTATAACATATAAAACTAATCCAAATTTATTTCACACTAAAATAATCACACCATCAAAATAAATAAATTTATTTCAAGTCATTCATTTCATAAATTACACATCATAATAAAATTGTATAAATTTTAATTTACATACCCCAATGAAAAAATATCTACTAAATAAATAGTTTCGAAATGTCCACCACAAGCAACAATGAGCAACAATAATAGCTAAGAAATCAACATTATACATGTAACAAATTATAATATATTAAAAATAAAAGATAAATTATAATAAAAAAATTAAGAAAGAATCAAAACTTATACAAAAACTTACCTCAAGTTTCTTTGCTTTTCTTTCATCACTGCATGAAATGAGAGTTTAGTGGTACTAAGGGGCATTTGTAGCTAGACTTTTTAGCGACAACAAGCTGCTCAATTGTCACTAAAGAGTCATCAGTAAAACTTAAACTTATCACTAACAACTTTGTCGTCACTGAAGACTTTCAACCAAAGTCAAAGACTTTCACCGATGACATATATCATTCCTAAAAAGTGGCACAAGAAATAAGGCATTACTTTTAGTGACGACAATTCTCATCACTGAGAACTTTGTTTCCTGCCTATTGTTTCTATTCAATATTCAGCGATGACTATAGTCGTCAGTAAAGTCTTAAACCTTTCACTAACAACGAAAGTCATCATTGAAGATTACCTTTTACCATTTTTTTTAGCAAAAATAAAAAATGGTGCTATTTTGTGTTAGCTTTCACCAATGACAATGTCATCGGCATAACCTTCATTGGCAATCGAGCTTTTGTTATCACTAAAGTTGTTATCAGTGTTGCCTTTTTTTGTTGTAAAGCTAATGGAAGTTTTTAAATCTTAGGGGACTTGTAGTTTTCTTTTAAATTTTTATTAAAAAAAATGAGCAGTCTCCCTTATTTTTGGATACTTTTCGAGGGACACACACCTTATAATTCAAAGCTTATGAATTTTCAAATATGACAGAATCATATACATACATCATACAACACAAATCTTAAGACAAATATACAAATATAAATTCAACATAATAACTACTAGATCAGCTAGAACTTTATTTTAAATGCTGATCCTAATTTTAGACAATGCCAAGTGTTAAATCTTTCATTCCAAGTGGTCTTAATTCTCCATAGATACATCAAGCTTAAATATGCTCACCAAAACCTAAAGATATTAAAGATAAAATGGAGTGAGTTACGAGAACTTGATGAGCAAATATCAATCATTATTCTACAAGTGATCAAATTTATAAATAATAATTACAAGTTAATCATATACTAAGTTAGAAAATATTAACAAACCTATTTCTTAAGTTTTCTAAAATATGTGAAATTGTGTCCTAAAATGGGAGTTCACCTACATATGACTTAAAGTTTATTTCTCATAACATAATCATGGGAGTTTCAAGTTTTTGTTGGATCTTAATATCATATATTACCCATTCTAGGTAAGCATCACACTCACAAATAGCCATTAAAGCTCAATGCAACCAGATCATCACAATCACATCATCAGTAGAAGTTAATCACAAATAGTCATATTATGTCACATATTCAAATACAATAAATATACATATAGTTGTTCTATGGTATCAAGGTCAATTCTATATTTCTCACAACTATTAGCCAAGAATTTCCCATTCAGCTCTCAAATCCATCTTCTCAATTATTAGTCGGGAACCTCCCATCCAGCTTTCATATCAATTACATATCCTTCATGATTATTTATCAAGAATTCTCTATCCATTTTTACGCTATTCATTACCATTCATAATTTTCAATGCCACTCTTGGCATGATTCTCAAGTAGTAAACACATAAGAGCTTAATCCCTACATCACAATTATGTATAGCATTGCAATATAAAGTCATAGTTTTGTCTCTAGATAGTATCAAGTATATAGCAATATAGACATTCTTATATAATATCATTGATTTCAATCACAATTTATCAATAGTTATTGCCACCATATGCTTTTGCTGCACACTTCGATCAATTATTATTTATCGATAGCTAATTATTATTATATTATGAACCTGAATTCATATATTTTATATGAAATTTACATTACCAATAAGAAGAATACAATTAAGTCATTTTATATAAAAATAAAATCAATGGTGAGATATAGACTCACCTGATGATATTGATCCAACCATGAAAGGTCCAAAGCATTTATAGTCATCTTTTCATAGTTTCTTCCTCAAATAATTATGTTTTCTGCTAGTTTTAGGTATTATTGTTCAACCCAGCATCCCTTACCCATAGAAATGAATTAGAATGGAATAAGGGAGGAGTACTAGAATAGCACCTTTCCATGCTCATGGTTGATTTAATACTACCTGTGGAGAACCTAGCATGTTATTACATTTGGCATAACTCCTAGACAACACTAACAATAGCATCTAGCTCTAGCAGCCAGCCATCGGTGGATAACAACCTTCACTCCATACATGTGAAACATCGGCGCATTGAAAAAAGAAGAAAGAAAAGTAAAGTAATAGTAGCTAATGGTAAGGAGAGAGTTGTGCAAGTGAGATAAGTGGTGATTAAGAATAGGATAGAGAGAAAGCTAGTGGGGAAAGAGAGAAGAAAATAGCAAAGAGAAAGAGTGAAGGGCTATGTTCAGAAAATGAGAAAAAAAACTAGGAAGCTGAGCTGTTCCTTCTGAGAAAAAGAAGTAAAAGGAATAAAATTAAAAGAGTAATGTTGGTATGTGATGAAATGGGCAACAGAACTCATAAGAGAGCTCTAGAAGAGAGTGACAGAAAGTAAAAGAAAAATAAAAATGAAGAAAAAAAGTAACTAGAATGCTTTAGAAGAAAAAGTACCAACATTCACCAAAAATCAAGGGAAAGAATCAGAAAATAAATAAAAAAAAAGCTGAACCCAAAAAGCAAGAGAGAAGGGAATTGGTACTGCTCTATAAAAAAATAAAGGAGTTCTTTATAAGACAAAGGAGATAGGAAGTAAAATAAAGAAAAGGTTTGGGTTATTTTCCTAGCCAAAAATTTAATTTAAAAACTTATTTTTATAAAACTATTTCATCGTCTTTATTTTCAAACTTTCTTCAACATAAATAAATAATTTCATGTTAACCTAATAAATTTACAAGTTCTAAAATAAATATTCTAATGCCCCATAAATTCCAAAAATAATTTATCAAGTAAAAATAATTTATTTCATAAATCTCCATACTTCCAATAATTAAAACTATTTTCAAAATTAATATATCAAATATACTCAATTTATTTCATGAATTCTTGCACCCATGATCACTAAAATATTTTTAGTTTATAAGAAATTCCTTATAAGACATTTTAAACCAATCTTAATTAATAATGGTCATATATATATAAATGAATAAATATACTCCAAATATTTTCACAGACATCTTTTTTAATATTCTATAACATTTAATTTGAAAAATAAATTTAAAATCAATATTTACTAATAAATAATTTATTCATAAATCTCAAAACTTATACATGACTTTATATTCAAATTAGGGATGTTATAGTTTTCTCTAAAAAGGAGCAAATTAGAAGCTCCTTTCTCTTGCTAGTGAACAAGACCAAATTCAGAGCCGATGAACTATAATTAACTTCCATAAGCGATGGTGAGATAGTATAGATCATAAAAAACTAATATTTATGTTATTTTGTTGAATGATTCAAGAAAAACCTATTTGGGTATTTTGATTGACATGATAATTTATATGCAAAATATAAAATTATATGCTATAAAGGGCTAAGATAGAATGATTGAGATATGAATAGGATATGTTATTTTAGTACAATAGTAGATTCATGCAAGAATCAAGGGAAACCTATATTATATGTACATTTGGGTACAAGATGCTAGCTTAAATAAATAAATAAATGAACAAATGAATAAATAGATAATTTTTATGCTATAGACTATTTAATCATCATACTAGTGGAATTTCTAAAATATGACATCTTGTGATTTTTAAATGATTCGAAAATTAAGCTAGAAAACCCATTTATGTATAATTGAGATAATTGATAACACATTAGAAAAGTTATGATTTTTATGCTATAAAATAGCTAAATAACATGAGTAAGATTATTTTGAAGTATTATTGGTAGATTTTTTTTAGAAAACCTTTTTTTAAAGCATTCTTAAGAAATAACAAGATATGTGAGGAAAAAAAATATGATATTTATGTTGTAAAATATTAAAATAAGATAATTATGACATTTATACAACATAAGGCCCTAATATTTCAAATGTTTGATGCTTGGTTTAGTGAATCTTATGTTGTCATCCTACATGAATAATTAACATTGTACTAATAAAATAATGATATGAGGTTCTAGAATATCAGGTTAGTATATTTAGAATATATTTATCATAAAAAGATTAGTATTGTGGTGCTCTAATATCATAAGTCCATATTAAGGAGTAAAAGAAGCTGATAAACATCATGATTCAAATAAGAAACCATGATGTTTCAAAATATCATAAGTGATACTTCATGTTTATAATTCATCATTGTAGATTCCAATAAGGAAAAAGAGGACTAGTGTAAGTTCCTATTATGAACGCACCTTAGCAGATGAATATATATCTCACTATTAAACTTTTGTTTAAATAAAATATGATTTAATTATTGTAAATCTTATTCTTTTTGTTAGTGTTACAAATTTCCTATTCATATATATATTTATGTATAAAATTTAGTAATATGAAATAAGAGTAATTAGTTGTTAAGTGAGTATTATTTGATTAAAGTATGTAGTGGAAGCGCAATAGTGGTGATAATAATTGATGGGTTGTGATTGAATTCAATGATTTATTTAGTAATGCGTATATTGCTATGTACTTAATATTGTCCAGTGATAAATTAGTGACATTGCATTAAAATTCCATAAATAATTGTAAGGTGAGAGTTGAGCTCTCATGTATGTTATTTATGAATTTCTGCCATGTACGACATAAGAAATTATGAATTGTGCTAGAATAAAGACATTGGAAACTATGAGTGAGAATGAAGCTATAATATGGAAGCTGAATGGTAAATTCTCGGCAAACAATTGTGAAGGATATGAAATCAATTTGAATGCTAAATGGGAAATTCCTAGTGAGCAATTGAAATAAATATAATATCAATTTGGAAGCAAAAAAAAAAAAAGAAAAGGCTACACAAATGTTTATTGTAATTGGACATGTGTAATATTAGAAATTATTTGTGATTGAACGATACAATTAATGTGATTAAGATGATTTTTTTGTGTTTAGCCTCAATGGCTATTTATGATTGTGATGTCTACTCAAAGTGGATAGTTTATGATATGATAATAATGTTACATATTAGTGTTAGTATATATGCCCTAAACCAATCATATAGATGATTGTAAACTTGAATCATGTTATTTTAATGACAATTCTAATTATCATACTTATATATATATTGTTTGCGTAATATATTTAATTATGATAATAACCTTAGAATAATTACATTCTTAAATGTCCCTAGTCATATATCATTATGGATTGGGTTGCTTTGATATGTTAAGGCTAGCATGTATGGTAACTTATATGAGATATTAAGTCTACACATGAGTTCAAGTTAGAGAACTTGTATACTGGACTGATCTATCCTAAGAACACCACATGGATCATTATATGAGTGTCATGGGTGATTCTTAGTGATCATCATTAATATAATCCTTTGACCTGAGATTACCAAGGCTCCCTACATGTGAGTTTCATATTTTGATAATACTTTATGTCACTCATGGTTGAGTGAATGTAAGGGTAATTATTGGATATGTCACATATCATACGGAGGGATTTGTATGATTAAGATGGAATTTATCCCTCCTATATAAAAGGAGAGACATCTGTGAGCCCTTTGATTAAGTAAAGCTGAGAAAATGCATAACCATGCTCAGATGAATTGACATGGAATGTCAATTACATTTGCTTCAGTCAACTTACTTAGGAATTAAGAAACCTTTAGATTGAGCCATATGGGAATGACACGGTCCATGTCTCGTGCTCAATCTAGATGTCTAGGATAAAAGGACATAGATGATGATCACATATAAAGGTTCAGTCAAATCACCGACTTTCTCATTACTTGGGTAACAATGATGTATTGCTAGACACTGCTCATTATTTATGATCATTAATATGATTAATGATCATTGCTAATGTAATGAAAGCCTAAAGGGTCACACACTTAGAGCCTAGTAGATTTGGAATTAATGGACTAAATTGTTTGGGCCTAATATTTGGGAATTCTATATTATAATTATAAGGCTCAATAATAAGCCTATAATTATATATGGACCAAAGCCCAAATTAGTTAAGATTTTTTAGACACCTATTAAATAGGCTTGTTAGGCAATAATATGATTCATTATTCATGCATCCCCATACAACATAGCAAAACCCTAGTACCTCTCCTTGATAATAATCCTTGAAGAGGCGTAGCTAGCACTATGAGGCTAAGGAGATGAATTCTAACCAGTGATTGTGAGGATGTTCATTGGTGATCTGTTAGTTTGTGTGGATACTTCAGAGTCTTTAACTGAAAGGAAGTAAAAAAGGTGATTAACGAACAAAATCCGAAATCATCGAAAGGTATAGCCTGAATCCTACATTCTAATTTAACGTCTTGCATGGATCCGTTGACTGGGATCGATTTATTCTGCTGCGCTTGTATGACTCTCGATCCTAACAATTAGGAGAAAGTTGATATTTTTATGAAATATGATATGAGATACAGTGATATATAAGGGAGTTCCTTTTACGAGCATAATTCCCATGTTTCAAAAATCTAGGAAATATGGGTCTGTTAATATTTTAATTTAATGCATGTTTAACTTGTAAATGTTAATTATAAAATTAATCTCTTACAAGATAGTGGTAGGTACTTACTTTGATATTTCTACTATTTTTATGTTAAGATTTGAGCCTTATTGCATCCATAAAAGATCAAGATCCCTTTATAAAAAGATTTAACAGTTAGAATTTCTCTCTGAGTTAAGATTAGCCTTTGAAATAAAAATATTGTTGATCCATCATTTGATGAGTTGAAATGTTTATTTGTGTATAAGTTTGAGATTTATATAGTATTATATGTATGTTGATTCTGTTGTATCTAAAAAATATCCAAGTTTTGTATTTTAAGGCATGTGACCCTCAAAAAGTATTTAAAAACAAGGGAGACTCTACTTTTTTTTTTGTAAAAATTTAAAGAGAAATTTAAGTCCCCTTAGAAATTTAGAAGCTACTATTGGATAGAAAAAGTGAAAAGTGTTAAAGCTTGTGGAAATTGGGTATCAAGATCCACAATTGTCAAAATCAAGTTGGGTCATGATAGTATCATTTCTTATTATAACCAATAAAAATTCAAACATTTTAAATCATACTAACTAAAGCCTTAACGACTTTATTTCAATTCTACATGTCATCTAACTATTCATCCCTTACATAATGTATTGTACTTACTCTCCTAACAATTTTCTCAAAGATTCTTACTTATACAACCTAGAAATGTTTCATATATCTAGGAGTGTTTTAATTTCATCAAGATCATTAATCATCCTACAACTATATTGTAATGTCCTGAATTTTTAATTCTATTATTTGAATTTCTAAATTCTGAGGCCGTAGGAACGAAGAGCACGTTTGAATTAGCTTGGTGGGTGAATCTTAAGTTGAAAAGAATTAAGTGTAAGTGTAATTGAAATTTTGAAGGAAAAAGAATAATAGGAAAAGAATTAAATTCCCTAAATGATATAGACGATCAGAGGAGGTTAGAAAACCCTAAAAAGGGAAGTTGTCTAAGTCTAACAGTGTAAGGATTTTTTAAACAGACAGAAACCCTATGGACTAAATTACAAAAGTGCAAAATCGGTGTAGTTAAAGTGGAAAATAACCAAGAAATTGGGATCCAATATGAATAACCAAGGATAGGGGGTGTGATATGTGATTTTCTTTTAGTGAGACCAATAGAGACATGACAAGTGTCATTAGTAGAAAAGAATGGCAAGAATAGCCTTATTAAGTGGTGAAAAAGGACTAAAATACCCTTGGAAATTTCAAAAAGGACCAAAACACCCTTGAAGCTTCATGAAAGCTCTTCTTCCTTCTCCTTTCTTCTCCAAGCTACAAAACACCTCCATGAAAGCTCCAAAAACGTGCAAGAGAGAGAAGGAAGAGAGAGAAATCTTCTTTTGAATTTTTCACCCAAAAATAGTGAGAATTAGGCTTAGTTTTAGAAGGGAAAGTTGCTCTTCTCATCAAGCTCTATCTATTGGTGTGTTTAGATTGAAGAAAGCTCAAGTTTGCTCAAGCTTGGAGAGCTCTAAGTGAGGATTTACAAGTTGCAACAAGAGGTAAAAATGTTCTCCTCTAAGAGCTCTTTAATGTACTCTTTTTAGTTTCTTGAAATCTTGATGTTGGTGTGGTCAAAGGTGGTTAACCATGGAGTTTTGGATGATTTGAACATGTCTAATGGTGTTTTGGATGTTGTTATGTTGATCTATGGCTTTGGTTTGGTGTAAAAACAACAAGAAACCATGATGTACACACTAGGGTTTTAGAGGCATAATGGTGCATGTGAGCGTTTTGGCATGATTTGTTTGGAATTTAGCTAAATTAATAAAATTAAGATGAAATTTGGAATTATGAAAGTGTGTATGAAACTTCCCTTTTGAGAAGCCAAAACCATGAATGTGGAAAAGAAGGAAGGAAAGAGATTTAGTCATTTAAAATGTGTTTTTGGAAGATCAGTATTGTACACGGGGTATAACACGGCCCGTGTTATACCCCGTGTTCTTCGTCGAAGGCGGGTTAGTGTGTTACACGGGGTGTGACACTCCCCGTGTTTACCTTAGAACCGAAGGGCAGTAAGATGCACGGGGTATAACACGTCTCGTGTTTACCCCCGTGTTCTTCTCTGAGCAATCCAGTGAAGCCTCGACGCAATCCAGTAAGAAACACGGCCCTTAACACGGGGTATGGGAACCCCGTGTACTTTGTTAAGTGAACATTTTGGCTTTGATTCTTCAAGATTTGCACGGTTTTGCCTTTGGATCCTTTTCTAATGCTCATATATGTCATTTCAAAGCCTAGAAACAAAATATAAGAATGCATTTGTGCATCTATCAATATGGAGGAAGTAAAGAATACATGAAGTTTAAGGGAAATGATGATGTTCTAATAAGAACTATGATGTGTATTTATGTAGACTAAGGAGTGACAAGTTGGAAAGGCAAGAGAAATTGTGAAGAAGTTTTTAAGTGAGGGCAAGGAAACATCACTATTGGAAGCTTATAAAAGGTAGCTAGCTTTATCCTTAAGCTTTGTTTTCTATTTACATGATTTTATATAGTTTATGCCATTGTATGGAATGTGTATGAAATTGCTGTGTGCGCATTCCGGGAAGATAGTAAAATACTGTGTTAGGCCTATGGCTCGAGTTCCCTGGGATGATAATGCAATTGCTGTGTGTGGTACCTATGGCCCAATACCTCGGGAAGACAGTGAAATGCTGTGTTAGGCCTTTGGCCCGAGTACCCCGGGAAGACAGTGAAATGCTGTATATAGGCCTAAGTACAATTATCTGTGATGGCCATCTAGATATTTATATAAGTCCTTAAATGGGCTTGATGATTGCTGCATACAGTGCATATTTCTTACAATGGTATTGAATGGGATGATAAATGATTAATTATTTTTGAAATGTATGTTTTATTTGCTTAAGGATCTGGAATGGCTTGATATATTTATGGTAATAGCTAGCTACTGGGAAACTTTGTTTCTTACGTTTTTGTCTTGTTACTAACCATTCCAGGTGATGCTTCCAAAGGTTCTCATGATAGAGGAGAATGATGTTTTGAAATTGTATTAAAATGTTTATATAGTTGGTGATGTAATATGGGATGGATGTATGATTTGTAAGTTAAACATTTTGTTTAATTACATGACTCTTGCCTATATTGTATGAAATACAAAAATTTGAGGTAATGTGAGCTAGTCTAAAGTAGAAGGCAAATTAGTATGCATTAATTACCTATTTAATGAAGATTAAGGTGTTAATGAGTGAGGGAGTTTACATATATCATTAGTTAACTATCACTATAGAGTTTTTAAGACCATAAGTATTTTTATGTAATCATTTTCATCATATATCTTATACATATTAATTCTCATATAATATTTTACCAATTGATATCTTATCATGTGTTTCTTTTTTGGTCCACTAAACATGATTGACCATTACCCAATTGCAAGCATGGAATCTTTTCTTCTATCCTTTATACAATTTAATCTAAAACAATTATCCTTTATACAAGTATTATGAGATGTGAAAGGGGATAATTTTTTAAACTTATCACTATTTCTAATTCTCATGTTTTCATTAAGATTGATGTCTACCATAAGTTAGCCTTCTGACCATATAAGTACAAGTTTCTTCCATCACTCCAAAATTAGTCACAAATATATTCTTAATCATAATTATAATAAAAGGTAGAAATCATAATTACCTTGGTCATATATTTAACCTAATAACCATACAATAAAGGGTTCTAAAATTTCCATAACCTAAATAAAGAAACCTTTTACCATCTATTCAAACCTTGGTCTTTTTGTTATATAGCCAATTTTCATCTTTCAATACTATTAACTGAGCAACTCTAGGATCTTAATTCTGAAATTTTTGTTTTCACACAAAGGTTTTATGCTATATGCTAATACTTGTATAAGCTTACCCATTTAATCCTAAAATCACTACTTCCTTTCATATGGGATTTGTGGATATTTTCAAGCTTATCTCTAGAAGTATAGAAGGAGGAGATAGTTGCTTATTTTTCTTTTGATTTTCGTGGACAAATATTCTTTTTAAGATTTGTTATGGAATAGTAGCCCAAATTGGGGCTTTACATTGTTCCTAATCATTCTTACTTTCAATACTAGGGGGTTTGTCCAAGTTCTCTTTCTAACCATCTTACAAAATAAATTAGATTAAAAATAGATTTTTTTTCAAAAAATAAAGATAACGAGTAGTCCAAATGGATCCATTAAGATTATTGCTGATGATTGGCACTTAATCTATTCTAACTACTTATAGTTGTAGTTTCCTTAGTTGCACCTATGTTTTACCATTTCCATAGTTTACCTAAGCTATGCTTTGATATTATTTTTATCACGATCCAATTTCTTAACTATCATGACTAGGATAAAAATATCAATCAAATATTTTTATAAGCCTTTTTTAATAATATCATTTTATAAAACTAAAAATATGTGTGATGGAAAAATACAAGGTTAGAAATTTTTGCTAATTTTTTTATTTTAAATTAAAAAATAACTTTCATTAAACTAATGAGATTCAATTTTTTCATAATAACCTTCAATAGGCAGAATCTCATCTTGGGTAAACAATATATTTAATAGAAAATAACATAATAGTTCTTTGAAATACAAAGGATCTTTTTCTTTAAAAGTAGATTCTAAAAATAGATTATTTGAAAGTTTTTTTCTTGGAATATCTTAAGAAAACAAAAAGATAATTTAAAAGAAAAACAAGTGAAGAAATCTTTTAATTCTTTAAAAAGAATCCAATTTCCTTTTGAACAAAAAAGTTCACACTACAAAACAAATAGAGTAGGACAAAAAAAACTCAAAAATCGAAAGATTTTAGAGATAACATACTCTCTTTAAAATATTCAAAAATCAGATCTTTCTCTGATGTTAAAAAAGTAATGTATTACTTCTTAATACTGCATTATAGGAAAAAGTAACTTTTAATAAAAGTTTCCAAATTTAAAGGTATGTAAAATATTTTTTGTAATCTAATACATTTATATAAGGTATCTTGGATGTCAAAATCCATTTTCCTTTCTTTTTTTCCTAAAAAGAAACTATAGGTCTTTACTATACATCATAAAGTTATTGTTTTAATAAAAGCTATAAGGAAATTAGAATAATGTCAAAAATCATGTATAAACATAAATATGCATCATATATATATACATTAATAATTTAAAAAATTATCTAGGCCATTCAATAACCTAGTTATCAAAGTTTCATTATGATTATACATATAATTTAAAAGTGGATAAACATAATAACTATCTATTAGAGTAGCCATCATCTATGTTTATGATAAAGTCAAGGTTCTTAGAGGCTAGGGGTTGTAAAGCTCTTACCAGTGCTTCAATAACTAAAGGTCTATGGTATAGTTGATTATGGACTAGTGTGCATCTATGTCTATGAAAAAGTGAAGCTCTAGCCTATACCACCCCAATGTAATCTCATCTAGGTGCCACCAAATAATGGAGTCTTAGTGAGTACCATGTGGATTTAGAGTAATTGAAAATTATACCCATAAAAGAAGTGAGTAATTTAATTACACAATGAGATGGCTATCACAATAATTATTTGTAATACCCTAAATAGCACAAGAAAGTTCAAGAAGGAATTTTAATAAGGAACATCCTTAGTAGAAACTCAATAAAGTAATCGAGTGAAGTTTAGGTAAATCATAAAGATAGTTGCATCTAGCTAGAATTTTTGTGAAAAATATATTAATATTAGTATGTATTAAAATATAATGAAAAAATAAATACTAAATTTGGGAAAAATTATATAATAGTTTACTAAGAAATTAAGGGTACCTAGCCCAAAAATGAAAAGATTGGCCCTAAATTTAAAATAAATCATCTTAGTTCATTTAGATTGATTTGGCTCAACTTTTTAAGCCCAAATATGATTTTAAAAACCAGAAGAATAAGGTTCAAACAAAACCTAAACTTATGGAAGAAGCCAATGGTAATTAGGTGAATAAGTAAAAAATTAGGGGTAACTGTTAATTAACTCTTCTAGACTTTATATTTGGAAGGTTTTATTGAATTTGAGAAGATTAATATTTTGAATATCAGCCTTAAGAAACCATGCAACATATGCCTAATTTATCACTAAATTTTTATAAAAAAATAATAAAGGAGAAGCTTATAAAAGAAGCTTAGACTTGGGTTTTATATAAGGCTTTTGGAGTTATTTTAGCACAATTTATGTTCATATTTAGCCCTAAAACCATGTAACCCTAAGGCTTCTCTAGTAGGGTTTTCAATTTTCTAACAATTCCCAAGAGTTTTTCCAAGTGGTTCTTTCTAGTTCTTACAAAGTAACTTAGGTTTTCCTTCATCTCCTTCAAGTTTTTATGAAAATTTTCCTTTGAAAATTCCTAAAACTTGGTTTATTTTAATGAAGTTATTACTTTAAGAAGTCTTTGAGAAGTTAGATAATCAAGAATTTAAGGTGAGCAACATTATCCCTTGTTTCTTTGTGTTTTCCCATGAAAGATGAAGAATATGATGATATAGGTTATTATAGGTGTTAAGTCAGGTTGTGGTGTTGTATGGTTTGGTTTTGGTATTATATAAATATTAATATGATAATATGACATTACTATTTTATTTCTAATATTGGTAGGAGAAGATTCATTAGGTTTGCCTATTAGGAGATGACAATAGTGTTATATTGAGTTTAGGAATAATCTGTTAAGGGAGGATAATAATCAAGGGTTAAAAAATGCAAATAATTTCAATTTTTAGAATATTAATGTTACAAATAGTGTTAGGATAGGTGTAGAAAGAATTGAGAATTTTTGAAAAATTTTAAAGTTATTAAAGTGAATTTGTATAAACTATGGTTATAAGAGTTCAAAATAAAATTCTAGATTTTGCATTCTGATGTTTGGTGCTACTTATGTAAGAATTTGATTGAGACAATTTAAAGTAATTAATTTTCCTTTATTATTAACATGTTACTAAGCTTATATAAAAATTTGATGGCAATTTGTATTGATTTAGATGCTAAGAAGGCTTCTTTTCCACAATAACTCCAAAACTGCCCAAATTTTCTAACTTTATATTTTTGGTTTTGTATGAATAGTACTAATGTGATGTTTTGTAAAATAATTAAAGTTTTCATAATTTAACATGTTAAAGATGTTGTATAAAAATTTATTAATGATTGAAATGATTTGAATATTAAAAAAAGGCTTTTATTACAATTACTCATGTACTACCTTGTTTTGAAATTCATGATTTTGGTATTGTGTAAATAGTACTGGAGAATGAGGAAATTGTAAGAAAATTGATGTTTGAAGTGTAGTAATATGTTAAAAGTATTAGATATAATTGTGGTAAAAATTTAAATTAATTTAGGAGACTAAAGGCACTAAACTATGGGAGTATTTGTACTGTCTAGCAAGTTAAATGTTTGATACTTCTTATTGAGAAATGTTACAAGTATTTAAAATTTGTGATTCATTTGATGAGGTTTGAGCTAAAATTGATGGCCATTAAAAAAAGTCAAGTGTTATCCTTATCTTGATTGAAAAGGTTGTATATCAACCTTGAACATTATGATATGTGATGATGAAATTTCTATACACGAGAATGGAAAATATTGTTGACAAAACTTTTATGACATAGTTAGTATTTTGACCATACCTAATGAAATGAGTAATTGATACTACAATTGATATCTTATTATTGCTCATCCTGAACATGATTTGTAAAGGATAGAGAAAGAGAGACATGGTAAAGGTTGAAAGGATAAGGTTGGTAGCCTTATGTCTAGGGTGATGGGGGATAAAGATGGATCGAAGATATAAGGGAAAACTTATATACTAATTATTTCCATTCTCTTTAGCAAACTTTACAAGTATGATACATAAGAGCTTTAATTAATCATTATTTTACAATTTTTTATGTCTAATTTATTATGATGAAAACTGTCTAAAAAAAGGAGAAGAGTAGTAATTCACTAAGTATTTCCAATAGTTACACTCTTTTTATTGAATTGTATTTACAAATATAGAGTCTGGATCCCACAAAGATGATTGAAATCTATATTAGAACCTTTCTCTCACCTTTGGAAACCTTCTATATAGTATATATGGTGTCCTAATTTATAATTTTATCTTTTAATATTATTTATGTATAAAGTGATGTTTTAAGAAAAAAATTATACTCTTGTATAAATATATTTAGTATATGTAAATTATATTTTGAATTTCCTTATACACATGCAATCAATATTATTTTCTATAAATGCTTTTTATATTCTTAGTAAAGTTAAGATAATAGATAAGTAAAAAATATCTTGAAGGCTTTTAAGGATAACTGATTAATATATTAATACTAATTATATGTCTTCACATCGATCACAGTATTTGAGAATTAGGTCATGATAGCGTTAGCATTAGAGTGTAATCTTGGATAACAATTTATAGTAGAGTAAAAAAGGGACCCAACTAGACCATGAAAACTATGAAAGGTTGAAGGATGAACAAATGTTAGTTATGGTGGATCTATGAAGATTATTAGATATTATTTTTACTTATTCTTATTTTAAGAAAATAGTGTTTGCTAAATAAAGCTATTTTATAGAATTATGGCTAGGAAAAAGAAAACTCTAGCTAGAATGCCCTAAAAACATATTACAGCACATCCAAAAGTGTCAGAGCTTGTAGCCTTAGTGAATATATCTCCAAAAAAATTTCATAAAGTAAAACAAGAGCAGTCTAAAGATTTAGCATAGGCTATAATGCTATAACAAATTCTGGAAAAATTTTTAACCTAAAGCTAGCACCTTTCTACTCCACTTTTAGCCCTACTAGCAATAAGGCAACAAATTCCCCCATGGCTTCCAAGAGAACAATTACAAATGGTACATAAGTTTCAAAATAATAGTGGATCTTTATCAATTTATGCACTAAATAGAAAGAACTTTAGGTTGTTAGGGGGTAGTGAAAATATGATGATGGAATTAATAGGTTATCAATTAGAAGATGCGGCTCATTTTTTGTATGTTCATAATATTGAATCATAGTTACTAGTAATAAACAACCTAGAGGTAGTTTCAAGATGAATTGATGGATAAATTTTTTACCACTAAGCATTCAATATGTAAAAACCCATAAATTTGAAAGATTGACTCAAGGATTCATGATAGTAGCTCAATATGATGCATAATTTATGCAGCTATCTTAATATGTAAAACTTGTAGTGCCCACAAAAAAAGTTAGGGTGAATCGATTTGTATATGGTATTCAGGATTGTTTTTATGATTAGGTGAACATTTCTGATGGGAAAATGTATAACCAAGCCCTATATTAAGCAATTAAAGAAGAATTACACACTAAGGAAAGACAAAGTAGAGAAATGGGTTTGAGAAAGAGGAAGACAAAATTCCAACAAGGAAGTAATATAAAGATAGGGAAAGTGGTAACCACTTAGAATATGTTAACTAGAAATTAATGTATAGGAAGAAATAGATTCTAAGATCAAAGAAGTTTTCAAGGAAGAGCTCCCAATAGTAGATATAAAATTGGTCCTAATGTTTCTAATAGGACCAATTCATTTTTAAATCCACCTAATAGATTGCTTCATTATCATCAGTGTAACTATAGTCATTTTGGGTAGTGCATATCATATTATAGATGTGGATAGATAGGGCATCGAGCTTATGAGTGCCTAACTACTTAGAAGATAGTGACATTATAGCCCATAGTGTGCAACCCACTCAAAATACAACTATAGTGAAATTGCCAATGACATCAAACAACAAGAATTCAAGAAAGGGGCTAGCTAGGACCCAAGCAAGAGTGTTTGCTATGACATGCTAAGAAGCTCAAGCTTTTAATTCGGTGGTGACATTTATGTCTAAAAATTTAGCAATTAAGCTCTCAAAACCATTAAGTAAATTAAATGAACCCATAATAGTGAACACACCAATAGTATAAGTCATTCTTGTGACCAATGACATCAGGGGTTATATGATATGGATAGATAAAAATCCAACTTTGGTTAATTTAATCATGTTAGATATGGTGGATTATGATATAATTTTGAAAATGAACTAGTGATTAAAATATCATGCTTGTGTTCATTTTTATCATAAGACTATAGCTTATCAACCGAAAGGAAGGGAAGTTCAAAATTTTCAAAGTGGAAAGAAGGTAGGAACGCCTAATTTTATGTCATGTATGAAAGTTTGAAAATTGGTAGATAAAAGATGCATTGTGTGGGTAGCTTTAATAAAGTAAGTGGAAAAGGAAAAAGTGGGAATAGATAAAGTTCCTATAATAAAAGAATTTCACAACATTTTTCTAAAGGATTAACTATGATTACCATTGGATAGAGAAATTGAATTTACAATTGAAACAATTCTTGGAGTAGACCCAAGTTCTATAGCACCTTATTGAATGGCACCAATGAAGTTAAAGGAATTAAAGGAGCAATTACAAGATTTGTTAGATAAGGGTTTTATACAACCCACTACATCAATATAGGGAACATCGATGCTCTTTCTGAAGAAGAAAGATGGTGCATTAAGGTCATGTATTGATGACTAGCAATTAAATAAAGTTATCATTGTAACTCTCTTATTTATTAACATCTTAATCCTCATTAAATAGGTAATTATTGTACAATTAGGTCTTTTTGAAGCCAATTTAAGATTCTGTGAAACAAAATATTACAGATTATGAGTTTCAGAAATTTTCGGCTCACTGGACCAATTTCAAAAATATGAAAAACTACTTTACAGAACTCCAAAAATCATGAAATTTATTCCTACGAACTTTTCAAGTGTTGGATTCATCCTGTAAAAATTTGACATAATTTAGACATCATTTGACCTTTCAAAATTCACAGCAAAGTGTTCCTGTTCTAGTGCTGTCCAGAATTTACAACTGTAAAAGTAAGCCCTTATTTCAGGAGCTAAAACAACTCCGAATAAGCTCAAATTTGGTATGAGACTTGATAAACATGTTAAATATTTTCCATAAAATTTTCAGATAAAAACTCATCCATTTACTGCTTCGGAATACTAGGTTACAATTTGTATTCAGCACTGTAACGGGAACAGGGCAGTCCAAAACGTATAATAATTTCCCCTAGAAAATGAGCTTATTTTAAGGTAAATTTTGACACAGAGGATGATATATAAATTAAGTTCACTCCTGAATTTTATCATAATTTTTAGAGGATCATAACTCAGACAAAAATCCCTGCAAACATACTCAGCTTACTGCCCTACGAGTTCACTGTTCATTTGGTCATTTTCTAACTTCACACACATTACATACTAAAGGCTTACCAATCCAAACTAGTTCATAATATCTCAAATTCATGTATTTCATACAACATAGGCAAGGGTCATATAATTATATAGAAGTTTCAACTTACAAAACATATATCCAATATATACTAATATCACAAACTCTATGAACATTCTAATACAACTTCAAAACATTATTCTTCTTTGTCAAAAGGGCCTTTGGAAGCATCACCTGAAATGATTAGTAAACAATATAGAAATATAAGAAATAAAGTTTCCCAATAGCTAGCTATTGCAAGAAAAACATATTAAGCCATTCCAAATCTTTAAGCAAGTAAATCATAGATTTCCAAAATCAAATAATTATTTATCACACCATTCCATACCATTGTAAGAAACATGCATCATAGTCAGGATAGCCATCACAGATAATCGTACCTAGGCCTCACGCACACAACAGTCAGGTTGTAGGTACTGCACACAACAATTTCATTATCATCCCGGGGAACTCGGGCCATAGGCCTCAAACACAGTATTTTACTGTCTTCCCAAAATGCACACACAACAATTTCATACATATTCCATACAATAGCATAAAATACAGAAAATATATAAATGGAAAATAGAGCTTAAGGATAAAGCTAGCTACCTTTTAAAAGCTTCCAATAGTGATGATTCATTTGCCCTCACTTAGAAATTTCTCTACAATCCCTTTGTCTTTCCAATTTGCCACTTTTCTTGCTCTACATAAATACATATTATAATTCTTATTAGAACACCATCATTTTTCTTAAACTTCATGCATTCTTCCTTTCCTCCACATACACTAAACCATGAAAGAAGTGCTCAAATTTTAATGTACATTCCAATACCTCCTAAATTTTATTGTAATACATTATTCCAAACTTCCAAAAACACAATTAAATGGCTAAAACTCCTTCCCTCCTTCCTTTCCCATGCTCACGATTTTTGGCTTTTAAAAGGGGATTTTCACACAAACTTTCATAATTCAAATTTTCATCCTCCATAGATTCCATAATTCATAAGAATCATTCTAATTTCATCAATTTAGCTAAATTCCAAACAAATCATGCCAAATCCATACATACACAATTATGCCTCTAAAACCCTAATTTGTACATCATGATTTCTTGTTATTTTTACACCAAACCAAAGCCATAGATTAACATAACAATATCCAAAACATCATTAGACATGCTCAAATCATCAAAAACCCCATGGTCAACCTCCTTTGACCACACCAATATCAAAATTTCAAGAAACTAAAAAGAGTACATTAAAGAGCTTTTAGAGAATATTTTTACCTCTTGGAGCAACTTGAAAATCTTCACTTGGAGTTCACCAAACTTGATCAACTTTGGAGGTTTCTTCAACATAAATACACCATTTGATAGAGTTTGATGAAAGGAGCAACTTTGTCTTCTACACCTAAGCCTAAATCTCACTATTTTTAGGTGAAAAAGCTAAAAAAAAAATTCTCTCTCTTCCTTCTCTCTAGCTCACAGTTTTAAGCTTCTTTCATGGAGTCTTTCACGGCTTTGGGAAGAAAGGAGAAGGAGAAAGAGTTTTCATGAAGCTTTAAGGGTATTTTGATCATTTTTAAAATTTTCAAGGGTATTTTGGTCCTTTCTCACCAATTACTAAGGCTATTCTTGCCATTTTCTTCTAATGATGGCACTTGTCATGTGTGTATTGGTCACACTTTATGGAATTACATACTAGACCCCAAATTCTTGATTATTTATACTTTAACCTATACTTCATTTTGTACTTTGCAATATAGTCTATAGGGTTTCCTGACTATCTAAAAATCCATAAACGGTTAGACTTAGACAAGTCCCATTTCTAAGATTTTCTAATCTCCTCTGATCATCTATAGTATTTAGGAAAATTAATTCCTTCCCTATTGTTCCTTTTTTCTTCAAAATTTCATTACACTTACACTTAACACCTTTCAACTTGGAATTCATATACCAAGCTGATTTAAATGTGTCCTTTGTTTCTACAACCTCAGAATTTAGAGATTCAAATGATAAAATTAAAAATTCAAGACATTACAATCATTAAGTACAAGTATTCTTTGCCAAGGATAAATGATTTATTTGATTAACTGCAAAGATTCCAGTATTTCTCAAAAATTAACTTGGTCAGGTTACCATTAATTGAAAATTTAGAAGGAGGATAACCTAAAAATGGCATTTCAAACTAGTTATGACCATTATAAGTTCTTAGTTATGTTGTTTGGATTAAATAATGCTCCAGCAACATTTATGAATTTGATGAATCATATTTTCAAACCTTTCTTAGGTAAATTCATTATTGTATTTATTAATGATATCCTAGTATATTCTAAAAGTGAAGAGAAGCATGCACAATATTTAAAAATCACATTGTAAACATTGAGGGAGCATAATATGCTAAATTTTCAAAATGTAAGTTTTGGATGAAGAAAGTACATTTCCTAGGCCATATAGGATTGCATAAAGGAATACAAGTAGATCCTTAAAAGATTAAAGTTATGCTTAAATGGTTATAACCATCCTTAGTAATATGTAGTTTCCTTAGGTTGGATGTATATTATAGAAGATTTTTAAGAAATTTCTTAAAAATAGCTACACCATTAACCAAGTTAACTCATAAAGGACTCAAGTTTGTATGAAATAATGATTGCAAGAAAAGTTTTCAAAAATTGAAAGAATGTTTAACTTTTACCCTAATGTTAGCATTGCCTAATAGTACAGAGGGATATACAGTGCATTGTGATGCATCCAAAATGGGACTAGTATGTATGTTAATGCAGAAAGGTAAAGTGATTGCTTATGCATCTCACCAACTAAAGAAACATGAGATAACTTATCCTACTTATGACTTAGAAATGGTAGATGTAGTGTTTACTTTGAAAATATGGAGACATTATTTATATGGGACTACTTATGAAATCTATATAGATTATAAAAGCCTTAAGTATATTATTGAGCAAAGAGAACTTAATATGAGATAAAAAAAGGTGGATGAAATTTATAAAAGATTATGATTGTTCCATTCACTAACATTCAAGCTAGGCTAACATAGTTGCTAGTGCCTTAAGCTAAAAAGCTCATAAAAGTAAAAGGAAGGAGTTAAAAGAAAAATATAAATGCAAATTTAGCTTATATATTGGTACATCCTACTGTAATAGATCAAATCAAAGTAGTCCAAAAAGAAAACCCTTAATATGAGTAACTAAAGAACAAAGTTATAAGTGAAGAGGAGGCTAACCTAGTAATGGATGAAAAAGGAGTGATAAGGAACAAAAATCAATTATAAGTGCCCACAGTTTTAAAAAAAGAAGTATTAAAAAGGGCCCATGTATGGTGCATCAAGATTTGAAAAAATGTGTATTGGTGGGATGGAATAAAGAAAGATATGCAAGAGCATGTGATCAAATGCTTGACTTCTCAATAAATAAAAGTAGAGCACCAATGCCTAGCAAGACTTCACCAAAACATTTACATTCTCAAATAGAAATGTGAATATATTATTATAGATTATATAGTTGGATTGCCATGATCCAATAAAGGATATGATTCCATATGGGTAATTATAGAATGTTTTACGTAGACTATACATTTCCTACTAATAAAGATAACATACAATGCATCGCAATATGCTCAACTTTACATGGATAGAATTATTTTGTTGCATGGTGTGCCACTCATAATCATTTCAAATGAGGATTATAGTTTGCCTCTCAATTCTAGCAATTATTTTAGGAGACTCTGGGGAGTTAACTATAATTTAGTACAACATTTCGTCCATAAATTAATAGGTAGTCAAAAAGGATAATTCAAACCTTATAAGATAAGCTTAGAACCTGTGCGGTTGAGTTTGAAGGGAGTTAGGATAAACATTTACAATTGATAGAGTTTGCATATAATAACAGTTATCATGTTAATATACAAATGACTCCTTTAGAAGTTTTATATGGTAGAAAATATAGATCACATATTGGATAGTTTAAACTTAGGGAAGCTAAAATGATTGGACCTGAGCTAGTTAAGGATGCTATTAACAAGGTTCAAATTATTAAAAAAAAATTACAAGTAGCTCAAAGTTAGCATAAATCTTATGTAGGTAACAAATGGAAGGAAATGAAATTTCAAGAAGGTGATTGTGTATTCTTAAAAGTCTCATTAATGAAAGGAATGATGAGATTTGGAAAGAAAGCAAAATTAATCCAAGGTATATAGGTCCTTATGTGATCATTAAATGAGTCAAAAGGATCATTTATAAACTAAAACTATTGAAAAATATGAAAACGATTTATCTAGTTTTCCATGTGTTAATGTTGAGGAAATATGTTCTAGATATATCCTATGTGTTAAAAGAAGTAATAGTAGAATTAGATTAGAAATTAGTTTATGAGGAGTGACCTATACAAATTGTTAACAGACAAGGGAGGAAGTTATGATCCATGAAAATCTTGATGGTAAAGGTGGTATGGGAGAGACATGGAACATAGGAAGCCACGTGGGAACTAGAAAAATATATGAAAGAAAAATATCCAATCTTATTTGGTAAGATTCTATCTAAAATTTATGCATAGCCTATTGATAATTCTATTACTATCATCTAATTTTTCATTAGCCAACCTAATTGCGACTGACATAGATCTTGATACTGATTTTCACAAATCTTAATATTTTTCACTCTTTCTATTTAATAAAAGTTTCCAAATTTCTAGGGAAACTTAAATTTTTCTTTAAAATTTTGTAGAAAAATGGATAGAGTCCCCCTATTTTTAGACACTTTCCAAGGGTCATATGCCTTAAATATATAAAACCTATTTTATTTCCAGATACAACAATGATAATCATTTACATCATACCATATAATACCAAACTAATGCACATACAATCATTTCAACTCATCATATAATTCAATAAATCTTTATTGAATGTTGATTCTAATCCCGAATGATACCTAATTGTCAAATCTTTTTATCAAGCAGCCTTTAGTTGTCTTTGCATGAAACATAGCTTAAATGGCTTTTTTAACCTGAAAATAGTGAAAATATTCAGTTTATAAAAACTTAATAAGCATATATCTACCACTATTAGTTCTTAATTCAAATATTTTTCATCTAAAAATTTGATAAGAGAGATAAATGTAACTTAAACTTCCTAAGTTTTTAAATGTGCAAAATTGAATCTTAGATGAAATATTCAACTATGAACAATTTAAATTCTATACTTCTCATTATAAATTATAATAATTCAATTATCTAATAGCACACACTCACATGATCATATCACACACTATCCGTTATAGGTAAACATCATAATCACAAACAATGATTTAGGCTTAAACGCTAATAATTCATCTTAATCACAATAACTATAATGACTAATCCTAGACACTTTTGAATATCACATATTCAATTATAGTAAACATACGTGTAGCCTTTTCTTGACTTCCTAGTTGATACTATCTTTCTCCTTAACTTCTCATCGAGAATTTTTCATCTAACTATTAGATCAATTTTATATCAATTTTATATCATTTACAATTGTTTACTGAGAATTTTTTGTCTGGCTTTCACATCATATCTCTATCTTCATTCATAGAATCCAATGTCATCACTCTAAGCACAATCATTATTTCCTATCATAATTGTTTATGACATATCAATGCAAAGTTACAATTTCATCATTGGACAATACCGCCATTATGTTCCCTTATGTAGCCATAACATACAGATATCTTTGAACTTAAGCACAATCTATCAATAGTTAGAAATATCACTATTATGCTTCTGCTACACAATCTAATCTAATAATACTCCCTCAATATAGCACATATATGAGTTTACGCTTGAGTATAGATATATATATATATATATATATATATATACACAAGAATATAGAATTGGTACTATCAATAAAAAAAATAATTCACAACATTTAAATTATATTTTATTTAGATAAAAGTTCAATAGTGAGATATATTATCACGACTCACTTTTGATCATGACTAGCATGAATCCCGAAATCAGTTTCCACAAGCCTTAATATTTTTCACTCTTTCTATTCAATGGAAGTATCCAATATAATAGGGGGATTTAACATTTAATTTTAATTTTAGCAGAAAAATAAATAGAATCTCCCTTATTTTTGGAAACTTCCCAAGGGCCACACACCCTAAAATATAAAACCTATTTTAACTCTAGATATGATAGAAATCAACATACATATAATACTATACAATTTCACACTTATAGTCATATAATTAATTAAACACATTATATAATCCATCAAATCTCTATAATAATTGTTGATTCCAATTCCAACTATCAAATCCTTGAGTAAGGCTATCTTGATTCTCCACAAATGCTACAAAGCTCACTTCTTAATTTGAAAATATTAAAAATAAAAAGTAAGTTACAAGAATCCAGTAGGTATATATCTCCCATTATTAAATCTTAATTCATTATATTAGATGGTTTCATGATAGTTAAAAGTTTAGTTAGGGAGAGAAATTCAATCCAAACTCCTCAAGTTCCTAAATGTGTGAAACCAAGCTTTGGAAGACATATTCATCTGCACAACTTAAATCTTATATTTTCCAACATAAATCATAATAATTTCCATTATTTGATAGTACACATCATTGTGTTCATATCACACTACCTATTTCGGGTAGACATCATAATCACAAATAGCTCTTAAGTCTCAAATACAAATAAATCATTATCATGTCAAATAATGATACTCACTCATAAGCATAGTGCTAATATTATATCACATCATATTACATATCCAATTACAATAAGTATACATATGACTACTTCTTGATTTCTAAGCCAACATTATATTTTTTTCAACTACTCACCAAGAATTTCCATTTAGCACTCTGATCAATCTTATATCCTTTACAATTGTCTACCGAAAATTTACCATTTGGCTTTCACATCATAACTTCATCTCCTTTCACAATTTCCAATGTTAATACTCTAACAAAATTCATAATTTCCCATAGATAACATACACGAGAACTCAACTCTCACTTCATATTTATTTATATAATTTCCATGCAAAATTTCTAATTCATCATTGAATGATATCAAGCATATAGTAGTTCTATACATGAATATACAACAATGATTATGTACTCCTATACAGTCATAACATATAGATATCGATGGACTTGAGCACAATTCATCAATAGATAGAAACATTACTACCATGCTTCCACTGCATACTCTAATTCACACTCTATAATTACTCCTATAAGGATTCTCGGGTGAATAATTAAGTAATTCATACCATTTATAAATGGAATTATATATACATCATGTCAACTAAACATTATTGAAATATTAGTTTAAAGTAGATATATATTCACTTACTCGAATCCACCTATTTTATTTACTCTGAAGCATCCAAGTTCTAAGTTCGATTTTCTCACATTTTTCTATTCATAATTTACAAGAATAATTTTTAATTTGTAGGAATATTACTCATTTTCTTTTTAGTTATCTAAATTCCAATTTCATATCATAATATATTATCAATCTAGATTATTAGCTTTAAGTCCAAGCATACCCTAAATCAAGGACTTTCAAATTAAATCCATACCGAAAAAATTATTACAACTTAAAATTCTAAAAGATTCATATGGTCTCAATATAACCTGTAACATCCCAAATTTTCAATTCTATTATTTGAATCTCTAATTCTAAGGTCGTAGAAACGAAGAGCACGTTTGAGTTAGCTTGGTGGGTGAATCTTAAGTTGAAAGGAATTAAGTGTAAGGGTAAATGAAATTTTGAAGGAAAAAGGATAGTAGGGAAAAGAATTTATTTTCATAAGCAGTATAAATGATCAGAGGAGGTTAGAAAACCCTAAAAAGGGGAGTTATCTAAGTCTGACAGTGTAAGGAATTTTAAATAGATAGAGACCCTATGGACTAAATTGCAAAAGTATAGAATCGGGTGTGGTTAAAGTGAAATAATTAAGGGTTTGGGATCTAATATGAATAACCAAGAGTTTTGGGGTGCAATATATGATTTTTATTAGTGTGACCAATGGATTTATGACAAGTGTCATTGTTAGAAAAATATTGGCAAGAATAGCCTTACTTTTGGTGAAAAAGGACTAAAATACCCTTGAGAATTGTCAAAATGGCAAGAATGCCCCTAGAAGCTTCATGAAAAGTCTTCCCTCTTCTCCACTTCTCCAAAAAAGCTACAGCAACTCCATGAAAGAAGCTTGAGACGTGCAGGAGAGAGAGAGAAAGAGAGAGAAAGTTTCCTTTGAGTTTTTCACCCAAAAATAGTGAGATCTAAGCTTAGTGGTAGAAGGGAAAGTTGTTCTTTTCATCAAGCTCCATCCATTGGTGTGCTTAGAGTGAAGAAAAGCCCAAGTTTGATCAAGTTTGGGGAGCTCCAAGTGAGGATTTTCAAGTTGTTGCAAGAGGTAAAATTGTTCTCCTCTAAGAGCTCTTTAATGTACTCTTCTTAGTTTCTTGAAATCTTGAGGTTGG